>CM022772.1:15937665-16182665 GCA_012411365.1 Ameiurus melas
TTTTGTTTTGTCAGGAGGGGTTTTAGGACAAGGGGTTCTATCAGGAGGATGTGCAGCAGTCATTAGGATGTGTAGGCCATCATAGGGCTTGTACACCAGAGGTGTAATTTCCATGACAAACGAATTTAAGGGTGTCTCCTTACATCTCAGCAGTGTTTGCTGCCATCCACTGTAAAAGTTATTTATATAGGCTTAGACTACAGGAACTTTAGCAGTGACAAAGAAATTTCAATCTTATTTCAATCAGTATAATTCCTTTATTATTGTAAGACTTAAAATAAAGTGTAAAGTGAAAGTGAAAGATGTGACCATGTGACAGAATATCTAACCTCCAACACCTCTCTCTAACAGCTCTCTCACAGTTGCTTCAATCCTTTAACACGTGTTTCTGACGCCTCCTTCCAAATCTTCAACACCTTTCTTCTGACATATCCTTCAAGACCTTAACACTTTTTACCTAGGTTACTAAACGTGAGAAGGAGCAGTTCATGGTAGAGATTTTAATCTATTTACAATTATTGTGAGGTTAGATGGGCATCAAACTTACATTTTGAGGAAGAGGATAGTTACAAACAAAATATTTTCCTGTTGATTCAATCTGGCCTATGAAATCTAATCGCCAACACCTCTCTCTAACAGAGATTTTTCTGACACATACTTCAAGCCCTTAACACTTCTTACCTTGCTTACTAAATGTGAGATGGAGCAGTTACTGTTAGATTTTAATCCAGTTACAATAATTGTGAGGTTAGAAGGGCATCAAACGTACATTTTGAGGAAGATGGTGGACACAAATGGACAAACTTGATTCTTTTTCTTCTTCCGCCTTAAAATGAATCATAGAGACCAAACCGTAAGTCATAGAGACATGAAACTTGGTCAGCAGGTAGAACTCCCTCCCACTACAAAGGCAAGAGAGTTTTGCTTTTTTGTGCCATTTTGTTTTGTCCTACAAACAAAATACAATTCCTGTTGATCCCTCCAAACAAAAATGTTTTATCCTGTGTACCCACCATGATAGAAAATGCCCTTTTGGTTGCTCTCAGTACGTCACTGACAGGGATAAATTTATAAAATTTACGGCAATTTAGAAACCCTAATCTACATTTTTTTACGTACTGTACTAAAGTTACTTCATCAGCTCTCACCATGTGACACAGTGTCTGCAACTGAGTAAACTAGGCTTTTGTCTCAAATTGCCTACGTATGTATTGTTTTAGACAGTTATTGAGTACTAACATTAAGCAGTTTTCATAGTTATGAATTTTACAAAACCTCTCATGTACTCTTCAAATGCTATCAAAAGGTTGGTTTTGTTTACCGTCGACTGGAGCTTCTAGATTACTAAATACATTTCACTGTAAGGACAAAGTTTTTCTTTGTTTTTTTTTAATTTATTCGGATTTTTGCATTTTCAGTAAATTAAAATTTCTAAAGGCATGATACTTACTCCACAACTATCTTACTTCATACACGCAAGTCTCATTTTCTCAGTCATTTAAAATGCAGACTTTGGCTTTGGCTAGACTTAAATTACAAAGAAAAATATTTAAATGCTTTGTAATTATTTGCATGTGTGCTTTAAAGTTTATATTAGTCATGATATTAAGTCAAAAAAAATATTGAAAAAAAGAATACATACTGAACAAATATTATCTGCAGTCAACCTATTTGGGGGTAATATTGAAAGAAAGCATAACGTTACCTGAAATGCTGTCTCAAGCTTCTGATCAGTCCTGAGGTAATGTAACCAGTAGCAGGAAGGAGACCAGATTTAAGAACAGGTGTTGAGATGGGTGGAGCAATATGCCGACATACACTCACTAACTCCAATAAAGGCCATAAGTGACGTAGAAACAAAATCTTGCTTGCACATTATAGGCATGCCTTAGTGTGTAAATTATAACAATTATATACAGTACATGCAGAGAATATACAGAGAACAAAGTTCTGTCAAGTTTGACTTGGCCATCCAAACACTTTGTTTTTTTCTTCTTAAGCTATTCAGATGTGTATTTGCTGTTCTGCTTGGGATGATAGAGCTGTTGCATGATCCAATTTTGGCCCAGCTTAAGCTGCTGGACAGATCGCTGTACCATTGACTACGTTTACATGGACAGCAATAATCGAATTATTGACCTTAATCTAAGTAACCTAATAATGTGATTAAGGTGTTTACACGAGTCACTTTTAGAATACTCCTGTCATGTTCCCGTTTTACATGTTATAGATCATAATTAGATTAAGAGCCCGCGTCATTACGTCACTGAGCCACGACGTTCGACGTCACTCCAAAATTTCATGTATCAACATACAATTGGTCTTCGTTATGGGACCGTATACAGTTTGGGGTGTTTTTTGTTTTTTTTTACGAAGTGCAGATAATTATTTGTCATGCTGTACGTCTAAGTAGACGACGGCTTGAAGCTGTTGGGTGTGTCTCAAATCGCATACTTACCTAGATACATGTCTTACCGAGATACATGTCTTTTTTTCCCCCACTACAGGAAAACAGTAGGCAATTTGCAATTTGGGACGCAGCCAAACTCTCTTGTACGCCGTATAACTGCCATGTGTGATCGTGTTCTGTCGCAAAATGTGGTGAAAGCGCTCACACGACGTTCATAATGTGATTAAGGTGTTTACATGTCTGTAATGCATGTCCATAATACGATTAAAACAGGAGTAGTCCACCTGTCTTAATTCGATTATAGCTTACTTAATTCGATTATGACCTTAATTAGATTAAGGTTGGTGTTTACATGGTAGTTTCTTAATCAAAGTATGGTCTTAATTAGACTAGGAGTGGATTATTGTTGTCCATGTAAATGCAGTCATTGAGAGCATTCTCACTAACTGCATCTAAGTCTGGTATGGCAACCGCTCTGTTTCAGACTGCAAAGCACTCCTGCGGGTAATTAAAACTGCCCAACAAATAACCGGCACCCAGCTACCCACCATCAATAACATCAACTGCAATCGTTGCCTGGGATGGGCAAAAAACATCATTAAGGGTGTCTCCCACCTTAACAACGGACTTCACACTCTCCTCCCTTCCGGCAGGTGCTACAGGAGTCTACATTCCCACACAAGTAGGCTCAGGAAGAGCTTCTTCCCTGAGACTGTGACCCTGCTTAACTCAAACCCACCCCTCTAAAATTTCCACACCTTGCACTTTACTGCACTGCTCAGTACTTTATTGGACAGTTATTTATTGGATAGTTACTTGCACTATTCATAGTTGCACTATCTGAACAACCTTACTGTTTAAGTATGTTCTGTACATATATCATCCAACTGTGTGTATATATATATATATATATATATATATATATATATATATATATATATATATATATATATATATATATACACACACACACACACACATCGTGGGATAGCCAGCTGAGGCATACGGGGGAGAGTACTCAGGACTGGTAGATGAGAAAGTGGGAGAGTGATCAGAGCCCAGGGAAGAGAAAGCCACGCCATCATCTGTCTGATAGCTGGAGGGAGATTCAGGCCAAAGGCCTGTCTGTATAGAAGCGTCAACACACACATTGGCTGGGCGGATTCTATATCTGGGGGGGACCCCGCATCTCCAGAGGGGGTGCGAAGAACATCGAGTACTATAGTGAAATCAGCAGTGAGATGCGCATACACAGAGAAATGCAGACACACAGACACTCAGAGGCCTATGCAGCCACACACACACATGGAAGGAATGCAGAATATTATGAGGATTATAAGGATATTATAAGGTATAGAGTAAAGTAAAGGGGGTAAACATTTATACTAGTATACTAATATACTCCATTATCCATTAACAAAGGATAAAAAGTATACTTTTTGAATGGTTTACGTGCACAGAGTTCTACCACTGTAGTGCAATAGTAAGTGTGGGACATTGTTACCATCTGTACTTCATACAGGAAGCCTCAGACCTCCAATGATTATTGTTAACTTCCTCTTCTGATTGTTTTATTTGACCAATGCCTGACTGTGTTGGTTGCTTTTAAAAAAAAAAAAATAATAATTTGGCCTGTATTTTTGACTTCAAAATAAAATGTATTTTTGTATGGAAACCCATGCCTCTTGCCTGTTCTAAGAGGAACATACTTTCATGTCCTTGTTTAGGTTATTTTCTCGGGTGCGTAGTTGGTATATTTCTGAAACAAAATTAACGAGCTGCATAGCTACTTGTGGTGTAGTTGTAGAGCAAAACAAGCCTGTCACAAATTGTGACAGAGCGGAGAAAGGGACGGATGCAATCGCATATAAGAACGATATGTTTATTTATAAAGAGGCAAACAAATCCAAAATGTAATCCATAATCGTAATCCAGAAATAGGCGAAGGTCAGGCGAACAGCAAACAGGCATATGCAGGGCAAGATAGAGATCAAGGTCGTGGTACGGAAAACAGGGTCGATAAACAAACATAAACATGAAACATGAACAAGAACTAGGACATGGACCTGGGAGGGGATATCCCAGCGTAACTAACTCTAACATGGACAAAAACTCTAAGTTTAATTAACTGCGCTGTGTGTAGCACGGCTCACAGTATATATATATACACACACACACACACACATCATTAGCCCCGCAACTGCTAATAGCTGCAGGCAATACCATAACACTCGTGACACTACGACACATGACAAGACAGGGCGGAGACATAAAATCAGCCATAACAAACGCACATGTCCAGCTGTCACTTGGGAAAAGCACGTGCTCTCGTATTTGCACTTTAGAGCACGTTGCCTCAAAGGGGAACCGTGACAAATACCATCCCCCCCCCCCCCCAAAGGCACTCTTCCTGGAGTGCCATGAGTCATCACATTTCATCGGCGTCCCTGGGCTGAATGTCCCATGCAGAGCCAGGAAGCCGAACGATGTTCTTGGCGGAGCAGAGAAGTGGAATGACATTCTCAGCGGAGCAGGGTAACAGAGCGACGTCCTCAGCCAAACAGGAGAGCAGAGCGACGTCCTCGGCCGAACAGGAGAGCAGAGCGACGTCCTTGGCCGGGCATGAAGGCAGAGCGATGTCCTCGGCGGAGCTCAGAAACAGAGCGCTGTACTCTGTGGTGCAAGTAAACAGAATACCATCCTCCACGGAGCAGTCAAATAGTGCAGCATACTCCGTGGTGCAGGATGGCTGAGTGATGACCTCAGCTGCACATGAAGGCTGAGCAAAGACCTCAGCTACACAGGACTGCTGGGCATCGTCCTCAGCTGGACTGGACTGCTGGATAGTTTCCTCGGCTGTGTTAGACAGCAGGACAGGTTCCTCGGCTGTGTTAGACAGCAGGACAGCTTCCTAGGGTGTGCCAGGCAGCAGGACAGCTTCCTCGGCTGTGCCAGGCAGCAGGACAGCTTCCTCGGCTGTGCCAGGTAGCAGGACAGCTTCCTCGACAGGACTAGACAGCAGGACATGTTCCACGGCTGTGCCAGGCAGCAGGACAGCTTCCTTGGCAGGACTAGACAGCAGGGCAGCTTCCTCGGCTGTGCAGGGCAGCAGGGCAGCTTCCTCGGCTGTGCAGGGCAGCAGGACAGCTTCCTCGGCAGGGCTAGACAGCAGGACAGGTTCCTTGGCTGTGCCCGGCAGCAAGACAGCTTCCTCGGCAGGGCTAGACAGCAGGACTGGTTCCTCGGCTGTGCCAGGCAGCAGGACAGCTTCCTCGGCAGGGCTAGACAGCAGGACAGCTTCCTCGGCTGTGCCAGGCAGCAGGACAGCTTCCTCGGCAGGAATAGACAGCAGGGCAGGTTCCTCGGCTGTGCAGGGAAGCAGGACAGCTTCCTTGGCTGTGCAGGGCAGCAGGACAGCTTCCTCGGCTGTGTTAGACAGCAGGACAGGTTCCTTGGCAGGGCTAGACAGCAGGACAGCCTCCTTGGCTGGCAGGAGCTCCACCGTAGAGACCTCCCCATAGGCCTCAGGCTGGAGCTCTGCTGTCCTCGGTGCCCCCCCCAAAGAAATTTCTGGGCTTGCCTTAGCAGACTCTGGAGTGATCAGGACTAGATCCGCAGGCTTGGACGAGACTTGGACTGCAGGGACTTGAGCTTTAGCTGGAACTTGGACTTGAGACATAGTTTGGACATGAGTTTGTGACTTAGCTTGGACATGAGCTTTGGAACTGGAGACTTAGCTTGGACAGGAACTGGAGACTTAGCTTGGCGATCTGTGTTAATCTCCACTCTGTGTCTCACCCGCTCATAGTGCACGTGGAATAGGAGCGCAGCATTAGTCGCCAAATTAACTTCCTTCAGTACTTTATTCATGTTGTGGTGCCGCTCTGGTTTTCCGAACTCCCTCAGAACTAAGTCCGAGAACTGCCTACTGTCCTCCAGTATCCAGGGTCTTGTGGCTGCTAATCGCTGCGCCCACGTGCGAGCCAGGGGCAAAAAGTTGGGACACCATGAAAAGAACCCAGTGTTTTTCCCTTGGCTTCAGGTCAAACTGGCTGGAAAAATAACTTTGACAGTCAATCAAGAAATAGTCCGGATAACCAAAGACGCCGTCATACCGATCAGCAAGATCCATAAAAGTCCGTTACAAAAACTGCATAGAATCCAAGGCGGGGATACTTGGCATGGATTTCCGGGTTCACGTCCTCTCCGTTTTCCGTTAATTCTGTCACAAATCGTGACGGAGCGGAGAAAGGGATGGATGCAATCGCATATAAGAACGATATGTTTATTTATAAAGAGGCAAACAAATCCAAAACGTAATCCATAATCGTAATCCAGAAATAGGTGAAGGTCAGGCGAACAGCAAACAGGCATATACAGGGCAAGATAGAGATCAAGGTCGTGGAACAAAAAACAGGGTTGATAAACAAACATAAACATGAAACATGAACAAGAATTAGGACGAGGACCTGGGAGCGGATAACCCAGCATAACTAACTCTAGCATGGACGAAAACTCTAAGTTTAATTAACCGCGCCGTGTGTAGCACGGCTCACAGTATATATACACACACACATCATTAGCCCCGCAACTGCTAACAGCTGCGGGCAATACCATAACACACGTGACACTACGACACATGACAAGACAGGGCAGAGACATGACATCAGCAATAACAAACGCACATGTCCAGCTGTCACTCGGGAAAAGCATGTGCTCTCGTATTTGCACTTTAGAGCACGTTGCCTCAAAGGGGAACCGTGACAAAGCCACATTGCTGCATGTGCCGTAGTCGGCAGGATCACTATAGTATAATCGAAACAAGCCACATTGCAACACATGGCATAGTTTTTATATTCTCCGTTTTCTTGGGGTGGCGTAGTTGGTTCAAAATGAATGACCGAGCCACATTGCTACAAGTGGCATAGTTGGCAGGACTTCCATAGAATAGTGGACTGATTTCCACATAATAGTTGGCAGGATTTCCACAGAATAGTGGGCTGGATTTCCACAGAATAGTGAGCTGGATTTCCACAGAATAGTGGACTGGATTTCCACAGAATAGTGGGCTGGATTTCCACAGAATAGTGGGCTGGATTTCCACAGAATATTTGGCAGAGGCGGGTGACCATATTTTTTTGGTTTTATGTGTGTTGGTATGTCTTTTCTTTCTTTTTTGCTTTTTGTAGGAACCAAGCAGCATTTGTGCTCTGGAGATTGCAGATGCTCGTCTGACTCCCTTATGTGATGTGGGTAGATGTATTCAATCATAAATTACCTAAAATGTTCCATGTGAATGATAAAGCACCTCGCGCACCAGCACGTAGAATTAAAGTTCCAAGCCTAAATTCCAGCGCCACTGCTGCTCCGATTTCAAAGCAAAAACCCACTCATGATAAATCGCCCACATACCCAGTGCAAGCACTGTTCTTGTGAGTGACCCAGTGTGCCGATCAAACTTAAACCTAGCTCCAAATCATTCTTTTAATTTTAATTCTGTGTGTTTCTCATGTTACTCTAAACACAGCACGCATGAGAGAGAGAGAGAGAGCACGCGCGAGAGAGATTTTTTTCTGACTCAAAATATAAATAAATATTTAAATGAGCATTAATAAAATAAAAATAAAACATCTTTCTGTAAAAGTTAAAAATCAATCAGAATTCTTGATTTTATGTTTGGAGAGGACTTTTATCTTTTATGGCATCAGTCTGTGTTTTGTGACACTTTGTTCTTCTGCTCAGGTATATAGCCATTTTTGCCTGACCAAAGATAAAATTTATCAGCTGACACTTGAATCCGATGTACTTAAAACCAAAGATAAAAACTTGAAAGACTTTCTAATTATTGCCATTGTATATAATATTCAGGGATTGTTATGAATATAAATATGAGTACAAATTATTATAATGTTTGGATCCTGAAATTTTCATGCATGAATTTGTCAACATGCTGGAGTGTCTTTTTAATTTAGCAATCTAGGGCTCTAAATTTCTAAACCTCTAAATTTCTAAACCTCTGATTGTGGAAAAGCAGTAAATTTCCTAAATCAGCTCAATTTGTCAGAATATGTCTCATTCAGAATCAGATCCAGGTTACAGACTCTGCCTAACTCTCTAGACCACAAGGACATGCTATCTCCTAACAATCAACTAAGTCAAAACATTCTCATCCCGTATGTAAAAAATGTGAGATCTAATCTCTTCCTGTGCTAAAGTAACAGCTCTAGCGATCATCAAAACAAAGATGACGTCTCACATTGACCTCCAAATTTGTATACGTGACTTACGTCCTCAATTAAAGACATCTCTTACGATGTTTGACATGTTTACAAAACTACGCCACTCAGAGGCCTTTTGATACTTTTTGAATGTCTCTGAAGGTCAATTTTACCCAAATGGCGAAAGCATTTCCACAGAATAGTGGGCTGGATTTCCACAGAATATTTGGCAGAGGCAGGGGACCATATTTTTTTTTCGGTTTTATGTGTGTTGGTATGTCTTTTCTTTATTTTTGTCTTTTTGTAAGAACCAAGCAGCAGCATGTGCTATGGAGATTGTAGATGCTGATCTGATTCCCTTATGTGATGTGGGTAGGTGTATTCATTCATAAATAGGAGAATAATAGGAATTTAAAGAGCTGGTGGCTCAATTTAGGACTGACAATGAGAGCTTGCGACAGGATAGGGCATTTGAATCACGAGGGGCTAGTGTTGCTGGACCTAGTGCCTCTGTTACAGTCGACACACCCATATTTTCCACTAGTGACTGGCACTGCTACTCCAGTAACTGATAGGTTTGTGTTCGTGATTAGAGATAGGAGGTGCCCAAAATTTAGTGGTTGGTCAAGGGTGAGTTTTAATGAATGGGTTGAGGAAACCCAGCATGTATGAGAACCTGTTATTTATTCCCTGTAGACCAGGCCTTCTTTCTTTTTTTGATCACTCTGAGGGAGAGGTGCAAGGGGAGATATGATATCATTCAGCTGAGCAGCGTGGGGACCCTGAGAAAATCATTAAAGCACTGCATGAGTTGTATGGGTGCACATTGTCATTTGTGGCCTTGCAGGAAACTTTCTTCTCCAGGATGCAGCAAGAGGGGGGATGTGCTCTTTTAGTATTCCTGCTAAAACTTTTTTTTTTCTGAGGGGGGGGGGGGGGGGGGGGGGGGGGGAGGGGGCCCAATATGTGTAGGGGGGGGGGGAAAAAGAGGGGGGGGGGGCCAAAAAAGGGGGGGAGGGGGAAAAAAAAAAAAAACACCACCCACAGCAGGACAACATTCCCATTTTCCACCACACGGCAGTGTAGAATGTAAGGGATGCAGTATGTGTTCCAGGGTCTTTGTCTGGCATTGTTTCTGGGTTGTTTGGGTCTTGGGAAAAGTTACTTCATCAGCTCTCACCATATGACACAGTGTCTGCAACTGAGTAAACTAGGCTTTTGTCTCAAATTGCCTACTTATGTATTGTTTTAGACAGTAATTGAGTACTAACTCTATGAAGTTTTCATAGTTATGAATTTACATAAAATAGACATAAAAGCACTGAATGAAATGAACAATATAGACAAAAAAGGAACACTCTGCATCTACTACTTTTATCCCTCTCACAGAACTATCCACAGTCCAAAGGTTGCTAACTCTGCTCAAAGAGCAAACTGACTACAATGGAGCTAGAAGGCTATATGTGTGAATGAGAAAAGATTTTTTTTTTTGTTTATGTGCCAATACATGAAATTAGATTACACAATGACGTTTACAAGAATAAGCAGAAATGTAATGCTTTTCTTTCCTATAGCACAAATGAAAATCCCTCTCTAGATGAACAGATTTATCAAATGAAACTTTATCATTCTTTTCCACTCTTACGGTTAACTAAAGAATAGTTTTCAAATTACACTGCTAAATATGACTAGCATTATCTACGTGTAGTAGTGCAAAATGGTCCGTCTACTGTATTAGCAGGTGTAGCCTATACACAAGTTCACTATTGGTCATATTACAATTGAGAATATGTCCCAAATTCATTGCTTTAGTAGAATTTATTTGTAAGTGAAATGATACTCACATTGAAATGTCCTTTGAATGGTATTTGTTCAGTCTACAGGTCCTCTAACATAGTCTAACCTGTCTGAATTTGTCCAGACACGTTAAATGGGTACGGGACTTGATATCAGTGACTTGAAGTTATCAAGCCAATTTCATTAAGTTACAACTTTCTTCTAGAACTCAATTAATAGATATTGTATGGTAGCACTACTTGTATTGTTCTCTGCTTGATTGATCAATTTGCTTTTCAATTACTACGCAGCAAGCTACATTCAGGCCTGCAACGGGGAACTGGGTACTATTACTTTATTTGTTTACGGGGTAATGCTGGCTTTTGTTGCTTAATCTGGGACTGATAGCCTGTCTTTCGAGCGTTGCGCAGACGTTTTCTGATGTTTAATCTGATATTTAAAACTTCTTAAGGGATTCTGAGAATGGTTTATAATTTAAAACTGTAGTTGTATGTTTGATGACTGAATGTCTGTTAAATATTGTCTATCTATAAAAAAAAATAAAGGTTAAAGATTTAATCATTGGTTTGATTACGAGTAAGTGGTTAGTATTTCTGTTCATAAATAGAAAAGAACTCAGGGTAGCTCCCCCAAGTAAAGGCACTACAGCAAAGGGGAGCTGCAGAATGTTTAGTGATTTGCTGACTTCTTTTACTAGCTTCACCACGTACTGGATAGTTAGGTTATTAATAGTAGTGCCAGGCTTCCTCAATAGTAAGGCTGCACAATTTGTCGAATATCGATCACCATTACGATTTTGACTGCCCACGATTAAATTAACATGATCGACAAGGATATTGACGTTTAAAGTTCATCCTCCACTAATAGAAAACTCCATTGCAGATTAAATCAAGTGCTTCCTACACTTACAGCCAATCACATTTAGCGGCGCAGGGATGACATTATTTTGTAGTTCCAAAAGCCTGAAACAGTGTTAACATTTTAGCCCTTGAGCTGCCAGTTTCACTTCGAGCTCCAGTGCTTTGCGCGAAGAGAAATCATGACATTAACATGCTATAAGGTTGGTTTAATTCAAACTTATTTATTAAATTCCTCAACAATCATAATCAAGAGTAGCAACTGTTCCGTATGTAGACACACTGGTGCTCCCGTTCACTAACTCTAATTCACTTATTTAAACTCACCGTTGCCAGATATCACTAGAAAACTCATGTTTTGATGTAACCCCCCCGAAACATAATACTATCAGCAGACATGGACACTGTACTGGGGAACCAATCTAAAACTGATAAACAAACAAATAAAACTACTAAAATGTAAAGACTGAAAATGTTATAAATAAATCATTTAATATAAAAAAGATATAATAACTTTATTAAATATAAATAAAATGAGAAATGAAATAATGTTTAATTACTATGGGTTGCATTTAATATCAGTTTGACATTAAGCATAGTTCGCTATCTCCTTAGAAAGCCATTAGCCTTTTCCCTAATATGGATAATTTTTGTTAGTCTACTCTTATTTAGGACTCTCTATTGTTTTTAATAGGGAATGTTCAAATATGCACCGAATGTTTGGCAACCGAAATTATGAAAAAAGTGAAAATGCTGTATAAATTTGACCGAACAATGGTGTGTTTGGTGACACAACCAAATAACCTAGACTAGCGACCGACGTTTAGTAAGGTCCCTTTCCAGAACCTTCACGCATACCGTTCCCCAGTGGTGGAATGCTCTTCCGATCTCAATCCGGACTGCAGAATCTCTCACTATCTTCAAAAAACAGCTAAAGACCCACCTTTTCCGTGAACACCTAACCAACTCCTAGAGAGAGAAAAAAAAAAAAACCCACACAATGCACTTACACCTCTACTTTGCTTCCTCTGGTATTCAATTAACGTATCTTGTATAGTAGCACTACTTGTATTGTTCCCTGCTTGATATATCGCTTTGCTTATTTGTACGTCGCTTTGGATAAAAGCGTCTGCTAAGTGAATAAATGTAAATGTAAATGTAAGGGCAGGCAGACAAATCCAAATCGTAATCCAAAAAATGTAGTCAAGACAGGCAAAGGTTTCGGGTGAGCGGCAAACAGGCATAAAGACAAAACAAGAAATATGAACTAGTACTATGGACTGGGAGTGGAAAAAACCAGCGGGGACTAAATTAAATAATCTATAGTTTAAACTAACTAAATCTATCAAGGGACATAACATTAACAATGTATCTAACTATACTATATCTACTATAATACTCCGCGAGGTGTACAGGGACACAAGTGGTATATATCCCCAATATAATCAGCCGTATAGAACCGAATAGAACCATTTTCTGCACTCTAGTCAGTGCACTTTTAATGCACTTTTTAGTTGTAGGCTACAGAGCGTTACATTCTTTCAGCAGTCAGTTATAGGCCTAACGTCGGCTATTCAAAGGGGATCAAAGATGACCACATAAAAATATTTTTATTTTACTCATTTATTTATTTAAAGTTATATTGTGCCTTGTTGGCAGCCTATGCCTGATGGAATTAAAAAAATGTTCAGTGTTAAATACATATTTAGAAATTATAGCTTTTGCAATAGATTTTTTTCTTTGAAAAGCAAGACAAAATAATAAAAAGCACATTGTGACTAATTAATTTATACAATGATGGAAAAAATGGTAAAATAAATGGGAAAAAAATCATGTTCAGTTTTGGCCTTTGGCCAAGAATTTTCATTTCGATGCATCCCTATATTAGTTGCTTATTTTGCAATGCACTTTGTTACAACCCGCTATCTTTGGGATGGGAAGTTTTTGCGTGCAGGTCCGAACTCCCTCCCAGAGTTTCCAGCCTGCCCTAGCCTGCCCTAGCCTGCCTTGCTCCTGTCTCCCAGGATGACCTCACTAATTGGTGGCCATATTTAAAGAGGAAAAGGAGCGAGAATGGTGATGGTGGTTACATGTGTTGGTGGTTAGAGATTGTGTTTGGTTGTGGTGCTTGTATGCTATTTTCTGACTGCTGTTCTCATTTTTGATTTTTGACTGAGTTTGTTCACTTGGTTCACTGGCAGTAGGGGTGTGACTGCCATTTCTTTTATCTTTGTTTTTTGGCTTAGGCAGTTAGGGAAGTACTTGTATTTTCTTTATTTTCCTTTTAGGTAAGCTAGCTACCTAAACAATACAATAATTTTGTCTATTATTTTGGCCTTGGCCCACCCTGAAGTTATGCCTGGTTTGGTTCCTTATACAGTTATCCATCCATCCATCTTCTATACCGTTTATCCTTTTCAGGGTCGTGGGGAAACCTGCGGCCTATCCCAGGGAGCATCAGGCACAAGGTGGGGTACACCCTGGACATAGTGCCAATCCCCTTGTATAGTTATATGTATATAATTCTGTGTTTTACAATATACCACAACCCTTTTGAACAACCTTGTTTGTGTTATTCATGGCTCCCTCATTTTTAAAGGTCAATCCTACTGAATCCTGAGCTGGTAACTCTGTGTGGCCTAACCTACACTGGGCCGTAACAACTTCCATATTAATGTCCAGTATGCAGCCTCGAATGCACATCAGTGTATACACAGAATATATTGTTACAATCCTCAAGCTTTGGGATGGGAAGTGTTTGTGTGTGTGCTGTGCCATATTTTGTGTTCAGTTCTCCTCTATATCAGAAAGATATGTCGACACGTTCGACGAATTAAAGTTCGCCTGCGAGTAAAATTTGTACCTTTTTCTGAACCCACAGCTGTGTCTTATGTGTCTTATGAATGTTTGTTTTTATTGTCATGAGGCAGGCCACACCATTGCAAATTGCCCAGTATTAAAGCTTTGCCAGTCAGTGGAGTTTCTTAATGGTAATAAACTTTGGTAATAAAGTCTTCTCCTTACCTGAAGTAATTTTGGAACGTGTGAGTGCTAACCGTCAGCCTGGTGACCAGCACTCCTGTGTTTCCTGTTTGTGTGTTAATGCGGGCCCAACAAAAAAAGTTGGGTGATGTAGTTGATCTATCGGCATCCTTTCTATCTCAAGAGGAGCCCCTTCAGGAACTTGACAGTGCCTGTGAAATATCACATGATGTAGAGGTCCATCCTGTTCCTGAGTTAGATCTACCTGTGTCTCGTGACCAGTTAGAGGCTGCTGAGAAATTAGACCCTTCGTTAGCACAGTGTTTTGAATTTGTAACTGGTCAACCTGAATCTGAACCTTGTCAATCATTAAATTTAATTGAAAATGGGGTGTTAATGAGAAAATGGTCTCCTTCTAGTTCCAGTGATGATTGGTTGGAAACATTTCAGGTGGTAGTTCCTAGCCCAATGAGAAGTCATGTTCTGTCCTTAGCTCATGATACGTTATTTTTATTGGCCCATTATGAAAGGTTATGTTGTAAGATACTGCAGGAATTGTCATACTTGCTAGTTAGTGGTTAAACCTAATGAGGTTGTGCCTCCTGCTCCCTTAAAACCCATAGTAGTCAGCACATACCCTTTGGAATGAATTATTATTGATTGTGTTGGACCACTGCCAAAAACTCCCTCCGGTAACTGTTACTTGTTAACTGTGTGCACTGCCACCCGGCTATTTTCAAAGCCATTTTCTTATACACACTTAAATCGAAAGTAGGTCAAAGTTCTCCTTCTGATTATTTTCCAGAGGTTGATGATCTATATCTCAGAAGAAACCGTGTGTCTTGTCTCCACTTAGCCGATTCTGAAGCGATAAAGTGGTTGCCAGAGAAGGTTCTTTTCATTTTTGTACAGATTATAGAAAGGTTAATGCTGTGACAAAACCTAATTCGTTTCCTCTTCCCACAATGGAGGATTGTGTGGTTATGTTGGTGCAGCTAAATTCACTAGTAAGCTGGACCTTCTTAAGGGCTCTTGGCAAGTTCCCCATACCCCACGAGCAGCTGAGATCTCTGCTTTCGCTACACCCGACAACTTCCTCCAGTAAACAGTGAAGGCCTATCTTGATGTGGTAGTCTACTCAGATACCTGAAGCAACACCTTGAGTTACTAGAGCTGCTTTTTACTTGTGTCTCTCAGACGCCTCTCTTGTTTTAAACTTGGATAAATGTGAATTTGGAAAAGTTGTCTTCTATTTGGGTAAACGGGAAGATCAAAGGGTGGTTACACCATTAACTGCCAAAATTGAGGCAATCTGCATGTTCTCTGCTCATACTATGAGGCGTGACCTGCGTCACTTTTCAGGGATGCTCCGCTACTACCGATGTTTCTGTAGGAATTTCTCCGATGTGTTTATACCTTTTGATTAACCTGTTGTGTAAAAACCTGGTCTTCAAATGGTCTTCAGAGTGTCAGGCTGCTTTTGAATCTGTTAAACTCCTCCTGACTAGCTCTCCTGTTTTGTCTGCTCCGGACCTGAGCAGACCATTTGAGTTGGAAGTTGATGCCAGTAGCACAGGAGCGGTGCTTCTACAAGATGATGATCGGGGATAGAACACCCAGTTTGTTATTTCTCTAAGAAATTCTTAGAACATCGGCTTAACTATAGCACCATTGAAACGGAAGCTCTTGTCTTGCTACTAGCCGTCCAACATTTTGAGGTTTATCTTGGTGATAGTGCTAAACCCGTACATGTCTTTACTGACCATAATCCCCTAGTCTTTTTTTATATTCTGACTGCTGTTCTGGGTTTTGACTCTTGCCTGGGGGTTGACTGATTTTGGTTGTTCTTGTATCTGGGTGTATACTCATTCACTTGATTCACTGGCGGTAGTGGTGTGGCTGCCATTTCTTTTGGGAGAGCGTCCTTTTGTCTCTGTTTTTGGCTTAGGGAGTTAGAGAAGTATTTGTATTTTCTTTGTTTTCATTTTAGGTAAGCTAGCTACCTAACAATAGAATCCTTTTGTTTATTTTGGCCCCCCAGTTATGCCTGGTTTGATTCTTTATAAAGTTGTATGTATATAATTCTGTGTTTTACAATATACCACTTTTTTATTTTTTTTATTTTTTTTGAACATCCTTGTTGTGTTATTCCTGGTTCCCTCATTTTTAAAGGTCAAATTCCATTGAAACCCGAGCTGGTTACTCTGTGCAGCTTAACCTAGACTGGGCCGTAACAATACGCACAGTGTATACACAGAGTATATGCACAATATATTCACAACTATTACTTAAAAGCGATGTACCTTGTACATGAGCACTAGTGACTGAGTTGTAGGTCACTGCGAATTTCAGTTTCACCTCAAATTGTTCTCTGAAGTTGCAAGTCATGTTTCAGGTTTAGCTATCTGCTAAAGTAATGTGACTATACTTGGATGGTTGTCCATTTCTTAAACTGTCTCTGTTGAGCCACATGTAGTAGGCTTGTGTGTATGTGTGTACTGGCAAGTACTGTTACATAGCATGTTACATGTTAATTATTGTGCATTAATTTAAGAAATAAATTAGTAACATACTTTCTTGTCTCACAACCATGACTTACCAAATAATCTAAAAAGAAAAAACTGACCCACATCACTGTGTATTTCACTTACTGGAACAACACCAACAGTGTTTATTATGACCTCTCCATGAATTTTAAGTGCAGTCACATTCTCCACTGGCATGCGATGCTTGAACAGGCAAGACCTCATTTATATATATACCTGGAAATAACCGATACTGTAGATAATTCTTTTAAACCCATTTAGGTTATGTACATTCTCGTATTCTTTTCATTCCCATACCTCATAGCCTTCTGTTTGGGTCACAATAAAGATGTCAAAGGATGATCCTTTGGAAACTTTTATACCAAGATGTCTATTCTTCTTTTCGCATTCCTGTGACTGTAACAGCAAATAGTCATCGATGTAGGTCTGAAGTAAAAGTGATGTCTCCACCCTCTGGCCCAATTAAAATATCTAAAATAAACCTGTGTGTACAAAGTAAAAATGTCATTTTCTAAAATTGATCCATAACTGAAAAACACATTGGTGGATTATTTGGTATGTCATGTGATTAAGAATATGAATACATATGATTGACCAGTTGCAAGAAAAACCCCTGCTCTTAGCCCTCCAAAAATTGTGTAAGTGTAAGGATTTCTCTGTGGTGAGTATAAGCACATAACATGCATGAAATGGTGATATATTGTAATGTTATTTATAGAACTCAAACAATATTGGTTTGTCTAAAGCAACATCATTTAAAAAAAAATCTGCTTGCCACATTCAGTAAAGTGCAAATGAGATTTATTTCCACTTAAGCAGTGATCGATTAAAAAAAAAAAAAAATATTATTTATATATTTATTTTTATTAAAAACTGTCAGCTGCTACTCACAGGACTGTTGACAACATTCGCAACCTCTAACTTGATAGTAGAGAGAGACCATCGTGACATGCCAATATTGGTCATTATTTTAGTCCTTAGTTCATTAAGGAGGGAAGATGTGAAGTGGTTCTGTGGGAAACAATTATATGTTATGTAAATAAATTTAAGTCTAAATTTACCTTTTATTAACATGCAGAAATATTAATTATTTGATTTCACTTAGTTTTGCTTTTATCTCTATACCCACAATATGACACAAGTGTAGAAGAACCTAGTCCATTTCTCTTGTCTCGTAGCACGTCACTGATGACGTTCTGGAACTCCTGCACCGTTCTCTCAGCTACGAAGTTCTCTACGCTGCCCTGGAGTCCATGAGAGCTGAAAGCACAAAAACATGGCCTGAATGTTCAATCATTACTGGTAATGAAAAAGTACCTGAAGTGAGTGTTTGGGTTTGACTTAACTGGTTAGACCAAGGTGAGGTCTCCCAGTGCCTTCCCTCGCCCTGGCTGTTAGCACCACAGTAAAAGCAGCGGAATTCTTTGTGCCGCCTCTCTCTCTCCTTCTCGTGGGTCCTAGCCCCACCCAACTGCATGGGTTTGCTCCCCTTGTCTGCACCAACTGGCAGTGAAGCACGTGGTATGGGCCGATTAGTTAGCCGCAGACGATCCAACTTGATGGTGAGATCCACCAGGCTGTCAAACGAGGCCTGCTCACCCCGACAGGCCAACTCTTGTAGGAGTTCGGGGTTGAGACCACGGCGAAAGGCAGTCTTGGGGGTTCGTTCCAACCGCTCCGGGCGGCTATTGTATGGAACTCTAGTGCATACTCTCTTGTGCTCCCCAGCGTATCTCTCTGGCGTGAGGAGAGGAGGGCTATGCGCAGCTTCTGCCAGCTTAACATGCCCTTGAGCATTGGGTGCTGGTGACGTCGGGGTCGAGGGCATGGCGAGTACGGGTGTGGAAGCGGCAGCGCTAGCTCGAGCGAGCTCATGGCAAAGTGCGGTGGTTTCCTCCTGGTAAGCCGTTACCTGGCGGTAACGTTCCATGATGTAGTGTAGCAGCTCCGCCATATCCGCTGTCTCCATGTTATGGCAAAGTATTATGTGATGCGACACGAACAGAGACAAACGCTGGACGGCTGAATGAAGGGAATCCGACGGACAATACTGACACAACTAGTAAGAATCTGTAAACAACGTTAACATGAGATCTATAGGGAGCTCAGTAACATTGGAGCAGAAGCTGCTAGACCAGGTGTGTCAAACTCATTTTAGTTTAGGGGCCACTTACAGCCTAATTAGATGTCAAGTGGGCCGGGCCAGTAAAATCATAGTATAATCACCTATAAATAACAAGAAGTCCATGTTTTAACCTTTGTTTTCAGGCAAAGACATTTATATTTAATGAAATATCCTTTTATAAAATATATCATGAACAACCTCAGATTTCTTAAGACAAACATGTGCAATTTGCTTCTGATTATCATTCACATATATGTGCATTACAACTGCTCACAGTGTTTGTACAAATGCAAAAAAAAACTTCACAGGTATTTGGAACTGAAAAATATAGTATTTCACTTTAAAATTTATGGCATTTCATGAACAATAGGATTCCACCAAACCAAACTCTTTTGTACTGAAGCTGTTGACCAACATTAAATTGCACATTTTTTTTTTTTAACTATTACCCATTCATCTCTATGAATAATTAGGAAGCGGTCCATTTTTCATGGAAAACTCTACACTCTGTATCCACTTTTCTGCTTTTTGGCAGACATTTTGGCTAATGAAGGTGTGGGGACGAGTAGAAAATAGAGTAGACTACTCCGTGATAACAAACAACAGACGTCGCATTGCTGCCATCTGCTGTTAAGTCCCAGAGATGTGCCGCGTCTTTTACCCCCTAGCGGATAATTTAGGAATAGCATTTTATTAAAAATGACAAGTTCGTGTCATTTATGCATATTTTTTTTCACTTTCAAAATTCGTCCGTTTGACATTTGACATTTGACATTCGTCCGTTTCTGGCCCGCGGGCCGTACGTTTGACACCCATGTGCTAGACCAGTGGTCCCCAACCCCCGGGCCGCGGACCGGTACCGGTCCGTGGGTCGTTTGGTACCGGGCCGCACAGAAAGAATAAACAACTTACATTATTTCCGTTTTATTTATTATCTGAGTCTGAACGATGTTTTATTTTGAAAAAAAAAAAGACCGGATTCTCTCCGTTACATCCGTCTATGACTCACTCTAGACGCATGTCAAGACGCTTGTCCCGGTCATGTGATGCGTTAAGCGTTAGGGGGCAGAGCGGATGTCACTCATGTTATGTTGTTGGCGTGATGTTACTAGGACACTGCTAATAAAGTTGCGATTTCACATTGGATCCACGTTTATTATTATATATTTTTTTAAATTAATAAAACCCCAGTTTTTATGCCGGTCGTATCATTTTATTTTGTTGTATTATCCGCCACACCTTAAAGGCCGGTCCGTGAAAATATTGTCTGATATTAAACCGGTCCGTGGCGCAAAAAAGGTTGGGGACCGCTGTGCTAGACGAATACTTCTCGTCGGGCTGCAGCTTGGGAGTTCCTTATATAACTTAAGTTAGTTACAGGTGTTCTTAATCAGAACTCCGGTGAACTCAAGCGTGGGCGAGACAGGGAAGTGTCGTCCTTATCCGCTGTGTCCCAAGGCGGGACTCACATTCACATAAAATGTGACAGAGAGCCTGAAATGAACAGCCCAATGGTGCTCAAGTGTTTACTTAAAAACACTGATGACTCCCTGCACACTGGATGTTCAAAGCGTCCGATGTCTGGTAACTTGCGTGTGCATATAGCGAAAGAACTGTGTGAGGGTAGAATGGAACCCCATGTATGGAGGGCATCAGAGGCAACAAAGCTGATGGATTTTGGAGATCCTGAGCCAAGCCATCTTCCTAATTTGGCCACCCTGCGCAAAGCAAAGCAAGAGAGAAATGACTTAGAATTAGGTGACAAGGATCCTATATTGTCACTGCAGATGTTAAAATATAGTTCACCTCACAGTGGTAGCATTAAAGACATTGGACTAGACAAGTTCTTCTGTCACTACTGGAGTCAAACACAAATGTATATGTACAAGTCATTATCAAAGAAGTCTACTAACCCCACTGTGAGTTTTGATGCAACTGGCTCAGTGGTGAGGAAACTACAGAGACCAAATGGCATGTCTGGCCATATCTTCTTATATCAGGGTGTTCTGGCAGGGGATGAGAGTTCAAGTGTCCTGGTGGTGCAAATGCTGTCAGAGAGACACGATGTTAATGCAATAACACATTGGCTGACAGAATGGATACGTGCAGGTGCACCAATTCCAAAAGAGGTTGTGAGTGACTTTTCTCTGGTGCTTGCGAGCTCTGGTCAAGGCTTTTACTCCTCATCCTGATCTGAAGACCTACATCAATGAGTGTTGTGGTGTCTTACTCGGTAAAGTGTCAGCAAAAGTGCCACCTTGTTTTGTTCGGGTTGATGTTGCACACTGCATCAAGATGATCTGCCAGTGGGACTGCGAAAAAAATCACATCGCATTAAAGATTTCTTTGTGAGGTCAATGGCACAGCTTCTCAAGTCACAGTCCATGGACAATGCAAAAGAGCTACTACGCAGTATTACTGTTGTGGCTCTCAGTGAAGCAGAGGGCAATGATAGCTCTGGGCCCCTCTTATATCAGAAAGATGCAAGAAATACCTGAAAGTCAGAATTGCAGAAGTTGTGTAATCATTCCAGATGTAGAGGGTGAAGAGCTGGAAGAAGTGCATCCATTTGACCAAACACAGACAGACCTATGGCAGTGGGTGACAGACATATGTGAGGAGAGCAGGTCACTTGCCATGGTTAATGGTGATCATGATAATATGCACTTCCTCCGTGAGATTATTCCCAATATAATCTGGCGCGCAGGTTACTTACCACTCTGGACAGGGGTAATGATCCCTCACTTCGAGCGCACCAACATCACCGGTAGTTCAGCCAATGTTGAAGCAGAGTTCAAAAACATCAAACGTGGGCTCTTCAAGCATGAAAACTTGCCTATTCGGTTGGATCGATTCATTGCTCGCCATTTGTCCTTCATTGAGGGCAATATATGCGTATTTTTCTGCAAAACAAAAAGGTGAAGAAGAAGCAGCTGTTGCAACAGTGATCACCACAAGAGCCAATCCACTACCCACCACAACTTGCAGTGTAGACAGAAAAGCAGAAAAGGATGCTTCCTGTTCTGGGAAGTCTGACACCATCACAAACATCCATCCAACAGAGGAAGATGCAGTTGAAAACTGGAGAGGCCTAGCGGTTCCACCCAAAAAGAGGAAAAGGAAGTCATACCTCTCTCCTTGTCCTGAATGGCTCCACGCAGATCCATCTGTGAGGGGAAAAGAGTGAAAGTGGAACTATTGAAAAATGGAAATAATCAACAGCCTGTTAAACTCAGGAAATCAAGAATCTCTGTGCTGAACACATGTGCATTTGATGCTTTTTGTCAATGCTTATGTTGTGCTTTCTGCGACAGTGTAACTTTTGGAAATATTGTTTGCGGTGAGGACTCAAACAACCTCCTCCAGCTAGTGAAAACAATTAGCACAAAGGGTCTGAATGCACAGGTCTACATACAGAGGGCAGAGCTGCTGAGTGGGATATTTAAAGCTGTCCAATTGAAATCTGGTGCTCTCCAAATCGATGCACAGTGCCACATCTCCACCATCATTGAAAAGTCAATGACACAACGCATGTGTTTCCTTCACACAACAGTGCTCCTCACAGTATTGCAGTCTCAGCACAGAAGTCACAAGGAAAATTCCATTTGTTTGTACTTCTGTTGCTGTACTGCTCTGAAGCTTCTGGCAGCCATCTTCAGACCGCGGTGGAAGAAGGCCTTAACCTTCCGGAGTCCCCCTGCCTCAGGCCAATCCAAAGTCCGTCACAGTGTCCCTCTGCATTCAAGACAGACTCTACCTCAGGAAAAGTGCTCTGTGCAGGTAAAGTTTCTCACAGTTACAGTCTGGGAGAACTTCTTGGTTGACACTGACCTGGGAAGCACCTCCACAGAATTTTCTTTGTGTGAATTTCCCTTAAATCTGATGCTCCAAGGAGAGAGATTTACTTTAAGGGCAGTCATTGCTTTCAGAGGAGGTTTAACGCAGGATGCTCTTGGACATTATGTGGCCTACTGCAGGAGGTCTCCATGTGTCTGGGAGATGTATGATGACCTGAGAAGTGGAGTGACAGGAATGTCTGAAAAAAACAAAATATGCCCACATGCTGTGTTATACACAAAAGACTGATTGCACTGTTTAAATTGAAATATTTTCATAAATTCAAGTATTTTTGTTCTAAGTGTTTAAGTTTTTAAAGGTACATTATTTGCTTCAAAGGATGTTTGATAGTTCACAGTAATTCAGTTTCACAAGTAAAATCATTTTGCCTTAAATCTTAATTTATTGAGTCATTTAAGTCATTAAATTTCCACAGACAGATACACACACACACTAATATATACATATACACACACACACATATATATACACATTATATATATATATATATATATATATATATATATATATATATATATATATATATATATATATACACACACACACACACACATTCATACAAACATATATACACACGGCCCATGTATGTATAAACAGAGCTACAGCAAACAGATTATGGTACGTGTATTTATTTATTTATGACAATGTTAATATTACGACTGTTATTCTCATAACAACATATACAGAAACAAGTAAAAACACTTATCTTGGAGTTCGTGTTACATTTCACACATCCTGTGATCTGCTGTGTCTCTTAAAAGTTGAAAACGCACAGTGGATAGGTAACAATTACGTGAATGCGACTATTTCATGTGATTTGTCGTTCGGATTTTACCTTTTTACTTCAACTGTATTGTTAAAATAAAAAAGACAGTCGGCAAAAATCGGCACGACGATTTAGACCATTTCGGGTCAATTTGGAGCATTGGAGCAGAACTTAATCCCTAATATATTAAAATCGAAAGCAGCACAAACGATTGAGACTATTTTGGGTTAATTGGAGACCGCGGTCGGGTGACCCCAGAATGACCTATAAATATTATTTTAATATCTCCGGAACCGAAACAGCAACCAACGGAAATTTTAACGGCGGCACAAACCGCACACGAAGCACAAACGATTGAGACCATTTTGGGTTAATTCGAGCATGTGGGGGCTGGGTGACCCCAGAGTGACCTATAAATATTATTTTAATATCTCCAAATCCAAAAGCAGCACAAACGGAAATTTTAACAGCACAAACCAGCACAGACGAAGCACAAACGATTGAGACTATTTTGAATGAACTTGGAGCATGTGGGGGCTGGTGACGTCCCGCGCCATAATTAAATGTCTAATATCTTAAAACGAAAGCAGCACAAACGAAACTTTGCGAACGGCAAACACCAGCACAAACGAAGCACAAACGATTGAGACCATTTCCGGTGAATTTGGAGCATGTGGGGGCTGGGTGACCCCAGAATGACCTTTGAATATTCCTTTAATATCTCCGGAACCGAAGCAGCACAAACGAAAATTTTAACGGCACAAACCAGCACAAACGAACCCCAAACGATTGAGACTATTTTGCTGACGTTTTGCGTTGGTGGGGGGGCCAACTTCACGCAGGTGACTACACGTGGTGGATTGTCATGCTGATCTCGCCGCATCGTAACACATACAAATATTTTTCTTTAATAATTAATTTTGGGCACCAAAAAATTGCCTACTTGGGTATTGTTTTAGACAGTTATTGGGTACTAACACTGAGCAGTTTCAATAGTTATGAATTTTACAAAACCTCTCATGTAGCCTTCAAATGCTACCAAAAGGTCAGTCTTGTTTTCCAGTCGTCTGGATCTTCTAGATTAAACACATTTGAATGTAAGGGAAAAGTGTTTTATTTGAAAAAGAACTCAAATGACAAGAATCTCTCAGACAGCAGAAAGTTTTAGACTGAACTCGTCAGTGTGGTTTTTATTTATTTATTTATTTTTTATTCTCAGTTTGACTGTTCATCAGATAAACAGGGATGCTTTGACTAACATGCCATATGGTGGAGGTCACATGAATGAATGCTGCTTGCATTGCAGCTTCTACTGCATGCACAGAAAGCCATGCATTCAGTATACACGAGGTTCCGAGAGAGAGAGAGAGAGAGAGACTGAGAGACTGTGTGTCAGATGGAAGGTGTTTTGTGGACTGCTGTCTTTTTTTTTTAAGAATAGAGTGATTGAGTGCTTCTGAATTGACAAATTATTATTAATACTAATAAACATTTAAAATTAATATTTTTGCACTTACCGTACATTCAATAAATTCCATAACTATCTTACTTCATACATGCAAGTCTCATTTGTCTCAGTCACTGTTGAAAATGCAGACACACACTTCATACACTGTTACCAGAGCTCATAATTTTACATGACCTACAGAACTCCCAGCAAACGGGACGTCACCCAGACGATGTAAACGTCAACTTTGGTCCGCTTTGCAATATTCGCTGACAGACCTTCCAAGGACGTCCACTTAAGTCCACACTTGGTCCGGTTTATAACAATCGCTGGCAGACAAAGCCATGGATTTAACCTTTAGTAATGTGGTTCTTTCTTAAAAACATCCCTTAACTTAGATAATAGATTGTATGCAGAAAGTCTTTTCTTCTTCTTCCTATTTTTCCTTTTTTGTTTTGCAAATTGACATTACTATGGTGTTAGTGCAAATATCCATAGTAAAAAAAAAACATGTCTCTTTGTGGCTACTATGGTTTTACTAATAAAAATAATGAATAGCTACTATGGAACAAATATTTCTTAATATTGGTTTAGAAACTACACAATATTCTGTAAAACATGACCTTTATATTTATCCCATTACTGATTATATTACAGAGTTCCAACTAAACCTGTTTGTTTATACTATTATAATTGTATTTAAAATTAATAAAAAGACACCTTGTCATTTTTTCATTAAATAATTTCCATCACCATTACTATGACATTTAAATACTATAAGTTTAATGTGTGCTACATAATCTAAATCATAGTGCACATATTCATGCAATAGTTATATATAATAATGTCAACGCAGATGGCTTTTTTACTTAAACATTGCATTCCCAACAACTGCTTTTTCTTCTCCTTCCATACATGCATCCAGTTCCCACATCATACTACACCGCCCCCTAGTGGCATTTACCATTCAACACTAAGTGAAGACAGCAATAGTGAAAGAATCCACCATTGTGCAGTTATATATTAACTGATTGTAACTAATATGACACAATGTTTATAAGTTCAAACTTTAATGGACAAATGGAAAACTTATTATTGCTAAGGGTTCAAAATGTAAGCAATGAAAGAGAAATGCAGAATTGCCATTGCTGAATCAGATGCAAGCAATAATTTCCAAACAGCAAGTGAAGGAGAGGCCATAAAGGATGAAAACGAGTCCAATGCTGAAGTTGCTGGAAAAGAAAAATGAAAGATACAGGTAAGACATACATCCCATTCTATTGCGGGAATCGCCTTAGCATAATCTGAATTGAGTCTCTCCGCATCCATCTTAGTTTGGCAACAGTTTTTACGCCGGATGCCCTTCCTGCCGCAACCCTCCCCATTTATCTGGGCTTGGGACCAGCACGGAACCATCCACTGACTTGCGTGTGGCTCCGTGATTGATATGCCACTTAAATATTTGAAAATGTGAATTTTTATTTTGTGATAGCAGCAAGACAAAAGTGTTGGTATCTGGTGATTTTAGAATTAGGCACCCACTGTCAAATATGTTTAGACATAGGATGTGAATGACTTTGTCAGGCAAAGAGCACGATGGCATGGAAAGAGAATACGGGAGCAACTTGCGAACATTTCAACAAGGCCCTCAGAGAGGCATTACCTAAGGTACATATAAATAACCAGATTCCAACACTTTTGTCTTTTGCCATCACAAAATAAAAATTCACATTTTCAGAATTTTCAAATATTTAAGTGGCATATTTGGAAGCAGAATAGTATACCCCAGGAATTCAAATATGCATCTATTAGTCAGTGTGGTTTCAGAAAGAAGAGAAGCACCATTGACATGATCTTTGCTGCCAGGCAGACACAAGAAAAGTGTCAGGAACAAAATGTCCAGCTATACATCACCTTCGTAGACCTAACAAAGTAATTCGACACCGTCTTTGTGTAGTATTGAGTTTAAGTGTTTGAACAGCCCCTTATATAGTGTGGATTGAGTATGAGATTGGCAACAGGTGTGTCTGATTAGAATTCTGGAAAAGGTTAATGTGTGTATGTGGGGAAGTGTAGTCCTCTTCTGCCATGTTTGTAGTTGGGGTGCATCCACCCCATGGTTTCCTCTGATATGACACCAACATTGCCCATTGGCCCCTCTTCTCCCATGTCAATGTATAAGAAAAGGCAAAATATAATATAAGACAGATAAGAATATATTTTATAAAATATATGACATTATAAGTAAAAAATATAATATTTAACAAGGTCTGCCATTCAGCCCTCTTAAGTGTTTAAGTGTTAAGTGCATTATCAGTATTGTACGGCAGTTGGGACAGTAGTTAGTGTTCAGATGTAAGTAGTTAGCTTTCAGATGTCAGATGAAAAACAACTTTGTGAGTTACAGTGCCAAACTACTGGCATAATATTTTGATCCTTATTTTTCAGACTGAAAGACTGACATTTATTCAATAGACAGACGGCACAGCCATACACTTGGAGAAACCCCCCATGAATACATACACAGGTATAATCAATATTAACCATTTGATACACTTTTTCTTACATCGGCATGTATGTACTTGTGGAATGCACAATATACATGCGGATCTATGTGAAGGACCGCCGATATTGATCTTTGACCTACATCTGTTAAGATAATGGTGGTTGGTGATGACCTTTGGCCTGGCTCAGGAGTGTTAGACAGGGGATATGCATGTATGTATGTATGTATGTATGTGTGTGTGTGTTTATAAGTATCACTTTATGGGAACATCATCATGTTTACACAGCAACCTCACGGGGACAAAAATCCACATCCTCACAAGGGTGATGCATTGAAACGTGTTGAGGAGGCTGTAAATAGATGGCTCACAATTTTATTGCTCTGGCCCATAATGCATGATCTGGACAGTTTGTGTGTGTGTCTGAATGGTTTGCTCCATGTCACCCCCTTTAGTCTAGAACCGGCATTTTATTGGAGCGAGGCTTTCGCACACTCTGTAAATCTAATTTATGCAAATTGCTGTACAACCTACTTAGTAAAGATCTGTGGCTAATCTGCGCATGTGCATTAGCTGTATTACCTATTAACGGATTAAAAAGTTTTAAAACAAACAGGTAAGATGTTCAATAAGGCATTGATATTGATATTTGATTATACGTTAAAATTAACAGAAAATGTAGGTATACACAAAGTGACTGGGAAGTTAAAAGCCTAATTGGACTGTTTGGTTAGATTGTTAGCATAAGCTAAACATTAATAAATCAGGACA
Organism: Ameiurus melas; assembly: GCA_012411365.1. Taxonomy (NCBI): domain Eukaryota; kingdom Metazoa; phylum Chordata; class Actinopteri; order Siluriformes; family Ictaluridae; genus Ameiurus; species Ameiurus melas. The sequence goes on from CM022772.1 coordinate 15,965,947, forward strand.
GATGGTTATCATGTTTTCCAAATAATTATAAGTCCTAATAGTTATTAATGTTTCAGTCTTTAAATTTTCGCACAGCCTGTGTGTCAAATTACTCTGTAAAAAAAAAAAAAAAAATCTCTAAAAAGGAAAACCAAATCCTGAAATAGGGTTATGGCGGAGTGTAGTTTAAGAAAAAAAAAAAAATTATTTTATTTATTTTTTATTTTTTTGACTGCACTAACAGTTCATAAACACCACACAGGAAGTAGGAAAAGAACTACAATTCCCATCTGCCCTGGCTGTCACAGGCTAATAATACCAGCTGCTTTTTGTTGCCGTAATGAGGGACTCTATCACTGCAATGAGACCAAATACAACGAAACCCAAGTTATTTTTTCACCCAGTTTATTTTATTTTATTTCCGTGCTTTAAGATCTTATTTATAATTTAATCGCAGTGTTAAAGTAATTGTTATGCTAGCGGACTTTACTAGCCAGAGTTATATCACACTTTAACCAATCTAGCACATTAGTAAGTACAATAAGTTCATAAAACGAAGCTAATATATTAGGTTATAGCCATAGAGCATAGAGCTGCCAAAAGATGAGAGCAATGCTGCTGCTAGCAGGGTTGAGGTTAAATGCTTTAAAAACAACACAAACAGAATGAAATACCTGGAACAATGTCACCTGAAACAAAAGTTAGTGAATACCACTGGCATCCAACCAAAACGCATGAGCATGTCCCACTTATCAATTTAATTGCATCAATAATTCTTTTTTTTTCTTTCTTTCTTTTTTCCAAAAAGCTCAATTAAAAGTTCAAAACAAGTTACCAATGCTTCTAATGGTATGACAGCTTATTATCTATAAGAATAATGCCTTTGAGCTACTCATCAGAAGGTCATGAGTTGAAATTCCAGCATCACCAAGTGGCATGGTTGAGGCTTTGAAAAAGACTGCTCACTTGTATCCTACCTTAAATGTAGGTCGACTTGGATAAATGCATCAGCAATATGAGCAAATGTCATGGATTATATAGTGGAGTAGAAGGATCTAATAAAGTGGCCACTGAGTGTACTGTATGTCACATGGTTTGAACAATGCATGCTGCAAGTGATGGATTACTTTCTGACAATAATCCGTCTACGCACTGCTAAACATATACTTGCAAAAGTATGAGATATAGCCAAGGCTTCTGAGAGTGTGCAGCTAGAAGTCTTGGAACAGAGTCAGTCTTTGATCCAATCTTAAATCTCTCTTAAAGCCTGCCAGCATCAGGAGCATTAGCATTTATTTGGTAAGGAACACCAACAATTTGTCATGGTTGTTAAAAAAAGAAAAAAAGAAGTACTGTAACACAAAAGTGGAAATGGCTGGGAGGTGTGTCACCAGTGGAAAAAGAAATTTCATCATGAGTGTGAAAAAAGGTACATGATTACAGAGTCAAAAGAAATATCATTCAAATCCAGTGAGCATTGAGAGTTTATTGGTTGTATGTACTCTGATACACTGGCATGTTGAACAGAAAGTTGAAAAAAAAAGTGTTTACTGCCTGGTCAAACTTATCATGTACCAGATCATTATCAATACCATATACTTTTTTTGTGTAGGAATTCAAAGCACACATAAAGAGAGTCAATAGCAATACACAATGTTACATTAGATGAAAATAAAATATAAGTCATAATTAATAATAGATCAACAGACCGATAGCACAATAAATAAACCAACACAGACATTCATTAGACATTAAGAGTGACTTACCCCTCTAAGTTTTCCACCTGGCTTGTTTAAAACTTCCTCCGCCATTTAGCAATGCATGTGTAAATTTCCAAAGAGAAGAACAGAAAGGTTACTTATTGTAATTGCCTCCAAAGAATTCAGGCTCACAGAGGGATACGACCAGCCTGTGTGCAGCACCTCCTCTTTCTCCTCCTCCTTCACCTCTCATGACCAACTCGTGCATCATCTCCTCAAGACCGATCAGCTTGCCACATATGAACTCAAGTCTAGTGACCATAAATTCCTAGGAATTCACACGATTTTTAGGTTTGTAGCAGATCACACTTGACGGTTAGAATTCCTACACAGTTTTCACGAGATAAAACTGCAATGGCAACCTATTAAATAAATATTTTTTAAAAATATATATTTTTTTTGTTACTTCTCTTTGGGCTTGTTGTGTAAATCATTTTTGTTTGGCTTAATAAGAATTAAGGTCAGTGGCCTGAAACATTATTCCCACATACAGTAAGCTATACAGATGGCTGCCTGCAGTGTATGTCTTTTATGGTTATCTGGATGTATTAGAATGAGTGAATCAATATAAACCTGTGATTTGCCTTACAACTGGAACAAATGTGAGAACTGCTGTTATAGAAGAAAGAATCAACACCTTCTGACCAATCAGATTGGACAATTCAACAGTGCTGTGGTATAAGAATAAAATTCAGTTACTAAAATAATTGTAGGGAACAATGGAAATGTTTTGTATAAATGATTCCATGATATACAGTACATTATGATTATTTGTACAGTACCATGTCTAATCAAGATGAAGGCATGTCTAATCGATATATCAAACAAAACGTATCATTCTGTTTTGCAGCATGTTGGCATGAACTCCTGCATGAACTCAAAAGAATGCAAAGTCTTAGCACAAGAACCTCACATGTTCCTCTCTTTCTCCCCCTGTCTCAGTCTTGTGACTTTTTTTTTAATCGTAGCACTGAAACATAACATGGGTAGGGTTTAATTTATACCCATATTGTGACACTTACTCAAACGTAACAAATTAATAGTTACATCTGTTTCAGTAATTAGTTTGTGGCTGAGCTTACTTAAAAGCAACAGTGGCATGTGGACACAACATGCAACAATGTGTTTCTGCTTTAAATATGTTGCTCAGAGAGTTCCTAAAATACGTTACACTGGCCTTTCACATGAAGGTCACTTCAAATCCTTTGGGTCATATGACTTTCAGTTAAATGTGTTTAGAATCAGACAGTCTTTGAGAAGAGTTATGACTTTCACACAGGGCGTTATTCATGGTTTTCTAACTTCCCCTTATTCCTTGTCAGCTCTATATCACACCAGTGTCACGTTTTCTGTCATTTACTTTAAACTGTTAAATAAGTTGTTTTTTTTCTATTTATTTGACTTGAGTATATTAACAATGATTGATTTATTTACATACAATAAAGCGAGTCTCAACACTGCCACCTGTCAGTTCCAGGGTCTCGGGTTCTTTCCTGAGTCTCTTCTGTTCTCTCAGTGTCCATATGGGTGCTTCTGGTTTCTCCTATTTCCCCTAACTCCAAATAAATGCTGGTAAGTGAATTGATCACTCTAAATTGCCTTTAGGTGTGAATGTGTGTGAATTATGCTCTGCGATCAGCTTTGAGTTCATTTTCTCTCTCTCTAGTCAATTTATACAATATATTATGATGCCTCGATGGACTGGCACCCTGTTTTTTGTCTCATTTTATGCAATATATTGTGATACCTTTAAGAGACAAGACACAGCGGGTTTAAAATGACATATTATGCATTTATAGAAAATAAATTTCAGACTATGTTTCAAACCTTAGTTTTATTATTGGCAGCTGTGGCACAGGTGGTAAAGCAGGTTCTCCACTAATCGTAGGGTTGGCGGTTCAATTCCCGGCCTGTGTGACTCCACATGCCGAAGTGTCCTTGGGCAAGACACTGAACCCCAAGTTGCTCCCGATGGCAAGTTAGCGCCTTGCATGGCAGCTCTACTACCATTGGTGTGTGAGTGAATGGGTCAATGAGACACAGTATAAAGCGCTTTGGATAAAAGAGCTATATAAGTGCGCCATCTATTATTTATTCAACGATTATAATCAGTACATTGTTAAAATAATTTAATCAGGAAGTAAATAGTTTCCCAATTCGTAACGACAACAAACACATTTGGGCAAGAGATATAATTAGCCAATTCATTTATGTTTTACAATACTGCACATGGATCATGTTTTTAAGAATGAGCAAAGAGTACTCTTTACATGTGTAATATTGTATTCACATCAGTATTTAATGTGGAACTGACAACTTCAACCTTATTTTTGGTGTTAATCAGATTGAAAAAATAATTATAGGAAAATGTTAACTAGTGAACGCTTGTTTTGTTGCAATAGCAAATTACCAGACCTCTACTGTACTGAATTTTGAACCTAACCCTAAAGGATTTATAAAAATGATATGTCTTTTGATGGAGTATACAGATCATCCACTGAAACAGAATACCTACATTTATTTATTTTAACCATGACCTGCTCTAATTTCTGCTTCAGCTGTGTTTATATATAGAATAATGCATATTAACTTTGTCATTTACTGTATTAAGGTATAATACAACTGCAGTATAGAATATATAGCTTTCATTTCTAACAATAATAAGCAACAAAAATCTCAAAAGAATGCACAAGCAAAAAAGAAATTACTGATAAAAAAAAAAAAAAACAAATCATGTCCACGAACTGCTGACTTTTGAATTCTGATATACTTGAGCAGAATATAAAAACAACAACACCAACAACAACAAAACCCTCTTAACTTCTCAGAGCTTTTGGGGAAGATTCAAATCCTCAAATATTGGCAGGAATATTGACTTTCAGATTAACATTTTCCACCTATTGAAAAAAGAAGAAAGCATCTCTTAACATTCCTGTTTGTTATCATGCAAATATACAATAATACATTTAAATTATAGATTTTGTAAATTGTAACTTGCTTGATTTTATAATTGTTGCATTTATATTGGCATGTCCTACAGATGGGTTTTCCTAAAATTTACAATTTAAGGGTAAGACGTTCTTTACTATTGAGTCCACACTAATGTGGGCTTGACCCTGTTTGTTTTGTTCTATGTATCGAGTTTTCCTTAAACTCCTTGTAGTATATTTATCATAAAGCACTGTTGTAAATCTTTAGCAGTATCATGATTAAATATGTGAAAACATAATTACCATAAAGTACAATAGTAAAACAATGCTAGTGTCCGTGTCACTACCACCGTTTTAATAAAGTACTTCATGGTATCCATGATCAAATGGTAAAAATGACTTACTTCAATAATTCTGACGGTGTTCATGAAGACGTCTCCCGTAATGCCAAGTGTAGTCACTTTGTCCACTGGTATATGGTGATTGTACGTGCAGTATTCCAGGCCATTCACCATCACCTGAACAAATAAAATGTAACCTTATTTAATCAGTTTGCTTAAAGCTTTGACAAACTTATGTAATTTCTCCATAATATCACACCTCATATCCTTCTGGTTTAACAACCATGATGATATCAAAGGCTCCTCCTTTGACAAATTGAATTGAATTAAATGGAAAAAAATTTAATTTAAGAAATGGGCCTCCTGGTGTCTCAATGTAATTCTCATCCCATTTCCCATTCCTGCGGCTGTTACGGACCACAGAGTTGGAGTACAAACGGGGGTTGAAGTGGAGAGCGATGTCATGAAGGTATTGCGGCCCGGTCTGCAAATTTATTTCAAAGCTAGAAGAAAAGTTTTAACATTTATTTGACTTAAAAGTAAATTTAATAAAATTTTTACCTAAACGGCTCCATAACTGGTTTTCATTCAAATTGTCATGAAGTCATAAAACACATTTCACATACCATTCACAATCTGAAGGAACAACCCCTTGGAAGAACAAAGCCACACCAGGTCTCAAGCCTCCAGGAATTGATGCCAAATATGGTTTGCTCTGTTGTGGTTAAGCATCATTCATTTTTTTATGACAAAATGTCTAATCATGTGATTATTATATATTAGTCATGACATGAAACTGTTACTCACAGGGTTGCAGACTGGATGTGGAACATCAGACTGGATGTCAGAAAGCTTTGTGCGTGAGGTGCCAGAGTTTAGTTCCTTACCAAAAGTAGATGTGTTCCAGTTCTGGAGAGAGCATTGACATACAGTACATAATGCTTATGAAGCTTATACACAATGTCTCTGAAGTTCTCAACATGTTTTCCCCTCATTTATGAGAAATCAAAGTGCTGCATAGTTGATGCCAGCCACAATAGGGAAAACAAATATATAAGAAGAACTAAAGGTGAACAAGAAAAAAGTGGTTTGCAAAAACTGCTAGACTAAGCAAGAGGTGAGGCCAATCATTCACAAGTAAAATGTACATTAAATCCTCACTGTTTACAAGTAACTCAACTCTGAATATGGCCCAAAGTCACCACAAAGTGAAATTAATTGCAACCAGAAGCACATGTGCATCCTTCATGTCCTGTGGCCTTTCCCCTTTAGTTAATTGCCTTTCCTGTGGCGACAATGTTTCTCTGTTTGGTCTGACTGCTGCTTTATCTGAAAAAGCAGAAAACTATGTGTCTCTCATACCGCCTTAGCAACGATTTCTGTTTCAGATATCTGGTAAGGTAATGGGAATGTGCTCAGTTGGTGTTGTCCAGTTATTAGACATCAGGAAGTGTTTCTGTGTACAGTATATACAGTATGTTCACGAGGGTTTACAGGAATGAGACCAACATGTAAATCCTTGTGCATTCATTTCTGAAATACAAATTTAAGCTCCTTGTCTCAGAATAATGGCATATGAAAAAAACATAAATAGAGTGCCAAAGTATATATCTTACTTGAACAATACCAAAAATGTTCATCATGACGTCCCCAGTAATGTAGATTGAAGCCACTGTCTCCATTGGTATGAGATGTTTGAACAGGCAACACCTCTGACCATTTACATATACCTGTAAATAACAGAGATTTAATTCTTATGAATTTATCTATTCTGCTAATGTGTATCCACTTTTTTTATTCTCCATACCTCATAGCCTTCCGATTTGGTCACAATAAAGACATCAAAGGCTGATTTTTCGGGAATGCAGCCCCTAGAAGTGCGTTCTTCATTCTCCCACCTCCCATCCCTGCGGCTGTTTTGGAGCACCGTGTCAATGATGAGAGAGTTGAAGTTAAAAGCGATGTCGTCATCAACCTTCAGCCCAGTTCCGAGATTAAATTCAAACCTTTATTTGAAGTGAAAAGAAAATCCACAAGAAGATTCTGGTTTAAGTCAATGTAATCCCATACTTGATATATTATATCCCATATTAGATCCTTGTTCCCATTACTGAACAACACATTGCTGGATTATTTTGTATATCATATGGTGAAAGATATGAATTCATACTCTCTTCCTGTTGCAACCCCTTGGAAGTACAAAGCCATTCCTGCTCTCAGCCCTCCAGGAATTTTGTCAATAAAGGGAATGCTCTGTGGTGAGTATAAGCACATAACACACCCAATAGTGATATAGTATAATGCTGTTTATAGATACCAAACAAACACTGGTTTGGCGGATGCAATATAATTACAATACAAGTAATTTTTTTTAAATCCTGCTTTCTACATTCCAAGTCAAAAACAGTTTAAAAACAAGTTTAGGCCACAAGGCAGTATTTGTCATTAACCCTTACAATTTTTATAGAAATTGTTTTCAGTACACTTGGCTGAACTGGGCCTCTTTGCACTTTAAATTATTATTATTTTTTTGACAAGACAATTAAAAGTCATATAGGTACTTAATTTTTATATATATATTCCTAAAATCTAAAATTCACCTGTAAATGTCATGGTCCACCTGGTCTGAATTTGTGAACAATGTGGAAATGAGATTTATTTTCACTAATAAGTAGAGATTTTTGCTTGTTTGGTTGTTTAATTCAAAACTTTTACTGTAATTTTGGGATTCATTATCAGCTACTACTCACAGGACTGTTGACAACATTTGTAACCTCTGACTTGATAGTAGAGAGAGACCATCGTGACATTCCCACACTGGTCATTATTGTAGTCCTTAGTTCAGTAAGGAGGGAAAATGTGAAGAGGTTCTGTGGGAAACAAAATGATATGTTACATAAATAAATTAAAGTCTACGTTTACCTTTTACTGACATGCAGAAATATTAATTATTTGATTTCACTTAGTTCTATTTTTATCTCTATACCCGCAATATGACACAAGTTTAGAAGAATGTAGACCATTTCTCTCAATGGACTAATCTTTTTTTAATATAAGAAATTTAAAGTTGATTTTAATGCATAGTTGATGCATATTTCAAAATATAAAAACATAAGAGAATCTGTTCCTTTTCCATAGACTACATTTTTTAAACTAATTTAGTTATTACAAATGAAAAACAGCCATATGCATGCATAAACTGAAATGACTAAGAATCTGATATATTTTTAACTGACCCATGACTGGCCCACTTTAATACTGAGCTTCAGATCAGTGGAGAAGGGGACAGCGTGGCTGGCTTCACTCACTCCCACATCACTAACTGCTCTGTATCGGACCCAGTATTGGTCTGCTGGCTTTAGTCCAGTCAGTGTGAAGCTGGTCTGTGCATCTGAAGTGTCTTTGACTGTCCACACATCAATGTCATCTTCTGAATCAGTTGGTGGTGTCATCATGTATTCAACTCTGAACCGTACCGTCTCTCCAGTTGGGGATTTTGAAAGCTTTAGGAGGACTTTCTCATCACTGGTCTGCACCACAGGTGGAGGTGGTTTGGATACAGGCTGAAACCTAGGATCTGTCAGAACACCTTTCTGGTAAAGTCGGATGGCGGATCCTGGATTGCTGGGGTCAGATATGGAGGCAATGATGAACTTGATTCTCTTCTCATTTTTATTGGCCTTTGAAAAACTTGTAAAGAGAGAAATAATCTGCCTCATCGTCACAGAAACTCCCGGAGAAGTGAAACAAGACTGTATGCCTTGGAGAGAGAAATAACTCTTACTTGTTTGATTCAACGTAAATCTTTCAAGGTTCTCAAAGTCTTGCATAGCCACAAGGTAGGAATCTTCAAACTTGAGAGATGTAAAAGACAAACATATCACCACATCAACATCAGGTTCCAAGAGGATGGAGCTGAGTGAGCCTGATGATTTCACAACTGTGAGGTCCTTCAGCCCACTGGTATAAGAACTCAGAATATTTAATTCAGTTGTAATATAATCTAACCATTTGTTCATGTTGCTAGCATTGAAGGGTGATGTGTAATGGATGTTCAGGATGTCCCCCAATGCCTTGTCCTCTTGTGTTCCACCTCGAATAGCTGGCAAAAGTGTGAACAGTGCTTTCTGGAATGATCTTGTATAATTCTTTTGTAATGCCTGAAACCTTAACAACCTGTCTTTTAGATCAGGGAAATCATTTGTCATTTGGTTTTTGATCAAATCATTGCATCTCCTCTCCTCTTCACCGAGCTCCTCCAACAAATGTTCTGTTTCATCCACCAGCCTCACGTTGATTTCTCTCACCAACTTTGCAGCCTTACCATCCAAAAGTGAGAGAGGATACAGCCACACATTCAGTGGCACACCTTTATTTTGTTGTTGCTTTAACAGAGTGGGCAACTTCTTGTACACTTCCAGGGATTCCTTGTATGTGGTGGGGTTTTGTTCAAGCTCAAAGTCACCATAAAATGTGACACTGATATTCTCAGCCATTTGTTTTTCCTCTTCACTCAGTTTTAGTGATCCATCCCCATCAATGGAAGTGTTAGGGAGCTTCTTGACCACTGCATGAAGGTTTCCTTCAATAGCCTGTTTGTTCTCATTTTTATCAGTTACATGATCAAACACCATGAAAGCCTGAGCTCCATACAGTACAGCTGTAACTACATGGGTGGCTGTTTTCTGGTCAAATACTTGTGGATAGGTGATTTTGCCAAGCTCCTTCATAGTGAGTTGTTCAAATTTTGTGGTCTGGCTGTACTGCATAGTAACTCTGCACTGACGTGCTGAGGATTTGTTATCACGCAGGTACTTGGCCGATCCTCCAACTTCCACCAAACCACTGAGGAAACTGGCTTTAAGGAAAGCACTTATATCTAGGAGGTTGGCCTTATCACTGAGGGTGTCTGAGGCAGCAAACTTCAGATGTGTTTGAGGCTGCTGATGTACATCAAGGTCATCGCGCAATGCTTTCTTATCCCATAAAGTAACACCTGAAACAAGAAAGTGATGAGAAATGCTCCATATTCACAAATTATAAAAATTCAAAAATTGTTTATATGGTGAAGTTTTCTTTCAGTCGGACATTATCTTGACTCACTTTCAATCCCCTTAAATCTAACTCTTTACTCAGTCTTGATCCTGGTCTTGGACATTGTCTTGAACTTGACTACAGTCTTGAATACAGCCTTAATGATTGATATGGTGATGTTTTCTATTAGGAGACATTTATTTAACTTTCATGGAAGGAGTCTCCAGTGTCAGTACTTTGCAGTGTTCAGTAGATACAGGACATAAGATTTTGCACTTTTTGGAATCATGAAGTATATTTGTCTGTGTATACTTTTTCCAAATTATATATTTGTAACCTCTTTTTCCTCAATTAATGTAATAATTAATCAAATAATCAATTTGATCTGTTTCAGCCCTCATTTAGCAATGACTATGAGATGATAAAATTCGTCATTTATTATTATTATTATTATTTTTAAACACTTCAGAGATAGGTCGAACAACTTCTGGTATTTCATTTTTGCATACAGTATGTACATAGCATGGCTAATTATTGACGTTAATATTATTAATGACAACCATCTTCAGACTGCAAATAGCAAACTAAATGGCATGTAAATTGCACCTGGAATAAAGGTGTCCCTGCGGCAATCGTACAGCATGCCGGGATACAGAGGTCTTCCCAGGGCAGCTATTTGCATGCAGTTAGAATCCATGACTGTTTCAAGAGAAAATAAAAAAGGACAAAGGATTATTGGAAAATCCATAAAAATGTGCAGTCGTAAATGTGACAATGTGGTATATCAGGGCTGTAGTCATAAGTTAACATAATGTGGAGAACATTCGTTTATTTTCTAAAATTTTAGGGGAAAATGATCAAAATGTCTATAGCTTTGGAGTGTATTTCTTGTCTTTTGTAGGACAATTTGTGAAGAGGTTTCTTATGGAATATACTGGATTGGTGCATTTTTAAATAAAGATCAATCAAATATAATCACAATATGTTATTAAAGTCTGATCTCAAATAAATCTGTTGAATATTTGAAGAAATAGTTATTGGCTTATCAGTGAAATTAAACTAGAATTAATTTTAAGACACTATAGAACTGAGAATCAGTCAAGCAAAAGATTAGTCAATCAAATTCAGGTCAAATTTAAGGTACAATAAAATTTACATTTCAAACTGGTAGACCATGAACACCAGCATATACTGTATCAGTTCAGACACTTTATGGTCTCATTATTAATTTTTATTAATTGATTTTAAAGGTAATGTTTTACATAATTTTAACAAAAACATAAGACAGTCTCAATATCTTATGTTTTGTCAGGAGTGGTGTAATTTCCATGACAACCGACTACCAGTTAATGAATCATCATCACTACCAGCCAGCACCCTTGATTGTATGTCTTGTGTGTGAATGTGTGTGGATGAAGTCCTGCAGTGGACTCGCATCTCATCCTGGGTGAATTTATGGGTGTACCTTCTCACATTTCAGCAGTGCTTGTTGCCACCCGGTTCCACTGCAAAAGCTATATATATATAGGCTTAGATTACAGGACCTTTAATAATAATATAATAATAATAAACTTTATCTCATGAATCACCTAGGTTCTCAAAGCACTCTAGCAGTGGCAAAGAAATTTCGATCTTATTTCAATCAAAAATACTGTACTAAAGTTACTTCATCAGCTATTACCATGTGACAGTGTCTGCAACTGACTAAACTAGCTTTTGTCTCAAATTGCCTACTTATGTATTGTTTTAGACAGTTATTGAATACTAACACTAAGCAGTTTTCATAGTTATGAATTTTACAAAACCTCTCATGTAGCCACCAAACGCTACCAAAAGGTCGGTTTTGTTTACGAGTCGTCTGCATCTTCTAGATGACTAAATACATATAGGGGCAACGTTTTTTATTTGAGAAGCAACTCATGACAACAATCTCTCAGACAGCAGAAAGATTTAGACTGAACTTGTCAGTGTGTTGAATTTTACTGATAGAGTTGGAAATCAGGTGAACAGTGATGTTTTGACTTTAACATGCCATCTGGTAGACGTCATACTTCACGAATGCTGCTTGCATTGCATCTGCTTCTGCATGCACAGAAAGCCAAGCATTCAATATACACCGGGTCCCAAAATGGAAATAGAAAGAAAACCTGCATTACAGTTCTGCAGTGTGTGTGTGTGTGTTGTTATTGTCTTTAATTTTCCAAAAAGTTAAACACAGCTAAGTTATATCAAGTACTTATATCAGTTTGAGGATGACAAACACAGAAAGCCGTGAGTAGGAAAAGCAGGAGTTTATTGCTGCTCACCACACGAGATCCGCACAGAGGGACGTCCCAGAGTGATCTGAAAGTCCCCTGAAACGGGGCTCCCTTTTTATACAGTTGACACACCCCTGGTTTGCCCAAAATACCATTACATCTGATGTCTGGGTCATGTCCTGTCTGGGTTTTTTTTTTTTTTTTAGATTCTTTCCAATCCGCTTATTTCTGCTTCAGACTTCGACACCTGTTGAGTTTGCACTTTTAGGTGCTTTGTTTTTTAAAACCAACTTTTGCTTTTCATGGCATGTCCTAGCTGATTTTGAGTGAGGACTTTTAACACCTGTGTGCTTTTTCTCCTTTATCACGGGTAAGTGTATGCTTTTTCTGCATTGTCATTAGCATATGTACTGTATGATTTAGTAAAATAATCATTAGCCATTACTTTGTTATTCTGATTACTCTGAGTCTGTGTATGAGTGAGTTCATTCTTTTGGGTGTGTGTGCTGTGTGTTGCACTTCCTCTGTTTGGTCAGGCCCTAGGCCTTGTATATATTTATCAACTTTATTCCTGTTCTTAATTGAGTTTTTTTTTTTTGTTTTTAAAAGTTATTGAGAATAATATTTAAATTTTTGCACTCACAGTAAATTTAAATTTCTAAAGGAAATTTAATGCATCATGCAACAAATGCAGGGAAATCATGTATACTGGGAAAATGACACAAGGTGTTCCATAGTGGCTGACATGTCTCGCAACTGTTTTCAGACTCCGCTATCATCTCTACATTTCAATGACAAGACTGATTTGTCAAACAGGCAAGTGTTGGAAGATCCAGCCATGGCTTGATATGTTCGCAAACAATGCCTGAAAATCACCTCAGAAGAGCACAACATTATTGACGAGCAATCCTATGTGATTTTGTGGTCTATCAAGGTGGCACTGGGGAAAAAACACCACTTGGCATAGGAGGTGACTTTGTTGAGCTGTGGGAAACTCTCCCATCAAACCAAAACTACAAAGTACATGCAGACAATTTTTTCTTCATCTCCAGCACTGGTTCTCCAGCTTCTTCTCCAGTACAGATCTACTTTATAGGAACACTGCGTTGCAATCACTTAACTGGTTGTCAGCTTGAAGATGAGAAAAGTCTTGTCAAGCAAGGGACATGTTTTTACAGTGTTGTTGTACTATTTACATCTTTATCTTGTTGAGAAGACCTCCAGTGTGAGGTAGTTATTTATTTTATTCCGTTTTTTTTTTTTAGTTTTTATTATATTTGTGGTTAAACCTTTACCGAAAAGGTATTGTTTTTGATATGTTATGGATTCGCAAGTAAAAAGGCTGTTTTTTTTTTTGTCAAATTAAGTTGTTGTATAACTACATGTCACATACCGTGGGTGGAGATGGAGGCAGTCGCGGGTGACAGGAATCAAGGCAGAATAATCCAAAGGGGACAGACAAAGTTCGTGGTCGATAAACAGGTGAGGGTCAGGCAATCGATCAAACAAACAAAAGGAGGCAAGGCAGATCTCGAAGTCAGGGATGGAAAAACTGGTCAAAAGGTAGCTTAGTCAATGTACGAGAAACGGCTTAGAGAATGACAGAAACGAGTCAACTGAATAGGGAGGCTGAGCAACGACCTCTGCTAAACAGGAAGGCTGAGCGATGACCTCAGCTGAACAGGAATGCAGAGCGATGTCCTCAGCTGAACAGGAAGGCTGAGCGACGACCTCAGCTGAACAGGAAGGCTGAGCAACTTTGAGGTAGCTGAACAATGGGGAATCCTTGAGTCCGGTAGGAGATGGAGCGATGTCTCTCACGGAACGTGTAGGCAGAGTGACGTCCTCCACTGAACATGACGGCTGAGCGAGAGCCATAATAGGGGAGAAAGGGTGGGAGTTGGTCTCAGCCCCCTCGTGTCGGCGTGGCATGTTGTAGTCCTTTGTGAACATTGCCAGTGGTGACCTGGTGCATGGTCTGTCCCGCCGTGGTATCCCTAGCATGCGGTCATTCTGAGCAAGTAGTTCGTCTGGCCTTCTTCCCTGCTCCAATAGTGCTCTATACCACTCCTCATGCGCTGCAAACCAAGCGTCCATCTTGGTGATCTGCTGCTCCTGATGAATGGTCTTTCGTTTTGTCAAGTTTTGAGGTCAAGGCAGAAGCAAGTGCAGATAATGACATTTATTTAAACAAACAGACTACAAAACAAAGACACTAAGGCAACTTGGTATGACACTGTGGCAGGAAACAAAAACACCGAGACATAAACAACAAAAGACAAGCAAAAATTGCAGATAATGACTATATATACACACGAGTGCTCATTAACAAAATGTGAATCAGGTGCAGGTGGTCATGTGACAGCTAGTGCAGTGCAGTGGCTGATGGGAACTGGAGTCCAGAGTTTCCTGATATGTGACACTACATAAATATAACCATCAAAGTTATAGTTTTGAGATATGTTGTGGATAAGCTAACAAAAAGGGAAAACAGTGTCAACTCTAAAAAATTGTTAAACCTAATGATCACAGTTATGCAGTTTTAAAATATGTTGTGGAAAAGCAAATAAAATGCTAAAACTGTATTATTTCTTTAAAATATTTTTTGTTATACCTACCCAGCAAAGTAATCATTTTGATATTTGTTGTGGAAAAGCAAATAAACAAGAAAATCTGTGTTATTAAGCAAAAAAAATTCCAGTTGAGGAATAAACGCACAATGTAACATTTATGTAACATAAAACAATTACTTTAAACGCCCAATGTGACATACGTGTAACATTACCGATCTCTCACAAGGAGAGGTTGTATTTTAAAAATAACTTCAGAAATGTGTTCTATGTGATCCATTTGGTCAGTTTCATATCCCCCATATTTGTCTTATAAGGAGAATTAGGTCCTGGTTCTTACGGGTTAATACATGCAAGTCTCATTTTGCCAGTCATTGTTGAAAATGCAGACTTTGGCTTTGGCTAGCCTTGAAATTCCAAAGAAAACTATTTAAAAGCATTGTAATTATGTGCATGTGTGATTTAATGCTTATATTAGTCATGATATTAAGTAAAAAAAAAAAGTATTGAAGAAAGAATACACACTGAACAAATATTCTCTGTAGTCAAACTATTTGAGAGTAATATTGAAAGAGAGTACACAAATTGAGATATTTTGGGCCACTCTTCTTTACAGCTTCAGATCATAGATGTTTGAGGTCTGAACTTTGACTTGGTCATCCAAACACCTTGATTTTTTCTTCTTTAGCCATTCAGATGTGTATTTACTGTTGTGCTTGGGATCATCAAGCTGTTAAATTACTCAATTTTTTGTAGTCCTGTGGCTGACAGAGCAGCACGTTGTAGGAAAACAGTAGTGTGAACACTTCCTGAACATGCCAAACAGAAAATGTAAATTCACTGACCTGAACCCCACTGAACACCTTTGGGATGAACTGGAACACTGACTGCATCCCAGGCCTCCTCACCCAACTTCAGTGATCGCAGGAATGCTGTTGTGGCTGAATGAGCACAATTCCCCACAACCACACTCCAAAATCTAATTGAAAGCCTTCCCAGAAGAGTGGATGTTATTATATCAGCAAAGGAAGACTAAATCTGGAATTGGATGTTTAACAAGCACATGTATGATTTGGTCAGGTGTACACAAACCTTTGGCATATACAGTGCTGTGAGAAAGTACTTGATTTCTTCTGTTTTTGTGTATATCTCAAGAAATGAAATGAAATGAAATGAAAGACAACATAAAACAAAGACAACCTTAGTAAACACAATACAGTTTTTGTTTATTATTATTTTTTATTGAAGCAAAAAAGTTATCCAATACGCAATTCAATTCAATTCAATTCAATTTTATTTGTACAGTGCTTTTTACAAGACATTGTCTCAAAGCAGCTTTACAGAAATATAAACACGCTATACAGATATTAAAGGTGTGAATTTATCCTAACTGAGCAAGCCACTGAGTGGCGACGGTGGCAAGGAAAAACTCCCTAAGATGTTTAAAGGAAGAAACCTTGAGAGGAACCCGACTCAGAAGGGAACCCATCCTCATCTAGGTAACAACAGACAGTGTGAAATAGTACAGTATGGATGTAAATGAAGTCTGTATGGTCTTCGGAGCAGCCGCAGTCCCATTAGAGAAGATTCGAGACTTGAGCTCCATCCAGAGGCTGAAATGATCTGGATCTCCAGTATCTCCAGAAATTCGTGTGTAGCTCAGCAAAAGGAGAGAGGGAGAAAAAAGATTATTATGACTGTGAAGTAGTAAAAATAGAATCTAGTCAGGGTAGGCTTGAGTAAACAAATACGTTTTAAGCCTAGACTTAAACACTGAGACTGTGTCTGAGTCCCGAACACTAATTAGAAGACTGTTCCATAACAAGTTTATGAGCTTTATGAGCAAAGGCTCTTCCTCCTGCTGTAGCCTTCATTATTTGGGGTATCATCAAATAGCCTGCATCTTTTGATCTAAGTAGGCGTGGCAGATCATAGAAAACCAGAAGGTCACTTAGATATTTGGCGCGAGACCGTTTAGTGCTTTATAGGTTAATAAAAGTATTTTATAGGTAATGCAAGATTTTACTGGGAGCCAATGCAGTGTGGATAAGATCGGGGTGATATGGTCGTATTTTCTAGTTCTAGTTAGGACTCTAGCAGCAGCATTCTGGACTAACTGGAGCTTATTTATATTCCTACTGGAACATCCAGACAGTAAGACATTACAGTAATCTAATCTAGAGGTGATGAATGCATGAACCAGTATTTCCGCATCATGTAGTGATAATATGTTTCTTATCTTAGAAATATTTTTGAGATGAAAGAAAGCTATCCTAGTAATATTATCTACATGAGCATCAAATGATAGACTGGAGTCAATAATCACTCCGAGGTCTTTAACTACTGTACATGATGAAACAGAAGACCATCCAGAGTGACCATGTAATCAGAATGATTATTTCTAGCTACACGTGGGCCTAATAAAAGTATTTCTGTTTTATCAGAATTAAGTAAAAGGAAGTTGGTTAACATCCAACGACTAATGTCCTTTACACAATCCTCGACTTTATTAAGCTTCTGTCTGTCCTCTGGCTTCGCTGAAACATACAACTGTGTATCATCAGCATAACAGTGGAAGCTAATTCCATGTTTACGAATAATTTGTCCTAGGGGAAGCATATATAAAGTAAAAAGCAGTGGGCCTAAAACAGAACCTTGTGGAACTCCAAAAGTAACCTCAGTACACATGGAGAAATCACCATTTACATCTACGAACTGATAACGATCGGTCAGATAAGACCTGAGCCAGGAGAGGACTGTTCCCTTAATGCCGACAACATTTTCTAATCTATCAAGGAGAATAGTGTGATCTATAGTATCAAAAGCTGCACTAAGGTCAAGTAACACAAGCAGCGAGACACAACCCTGATCAGAGGTCAGTAGAAGGTCATTTACTACTTTAACTAGTGCTGTCTCTGTTCTACGATGAGGTCTAAATCCTGACTGATACATTTCATGAATGTTGTTCCTATCCAAGTATGAGCATAACTGCTTTGCTACAACCTTTTCTAAAATCTTAGAGATGAAGGGGAGATTTGATATTGGTCTATAGCTGGACAATTGGGACGGGTCAAGGTCAGGTTTTTTAATCAAGGTTTTAATAACTGCTAATTTAAGTGATTTATTTACATAGCCAGTGGATAGGGAAGAATTGATTATATTTAAAAGTGGTTCAATTACTCCTGGACAAATCTGTTTAGACAAACATGTAGGTACGGGATGTAGTATGCAAGTTGATGAATTGGCTGAAGAGATTAATGTAGCTAGTACAGTGTCTCTAAGCGGAGCAAAACACTCTAAACATTGATCTGATATTTCTACGTTGTCATGTAATGGGTTTGTTTCAGTACTGTCCGGTTTTAATTTAATGGCATGTATTTGATGTCTAATATTTTCAACCTTATCAATGAAAAATTTCATAAAATCTTCACTGCTATGTAATGATTGAGTGTTTCTCTCTATAGTGGTTTTATTCCTAGTTAATTTTGCTACCGTGTTGAAAAGGAATCTAGAATTGTTTTTGTTATCTCCTATTAAGGTGGAGAAATAGATTTTTCTAGCTTCACTAAGAGATTTTCTGTATTTCAGTAGACTCTCCCTCCAGGCTGTTTGAAATATCACCAGTTTGGTTTGAGGCCATTTACGTTCTAATTGTCGAGATGTCTGTTTTAAGGTACGCGTTTGATCATTATACTAGGGTGCTAATTTTTTCTCTCTAATTATTTTTCTTTTGAGTGGAGCCACTCTATCTAACGTGTAGCGGAGTGTTGACTCCAAGCTTTCAGTCGGCTGATTGAGTTCTATGGGATCTGACGGTGATCCAAATCTAATTGATGTTTCTGCGAGGATATTCATGAAGCTCGGTGCAGTAGCTGACTTGTAGATACGTTTAACGCGGTAGCGAGGCGAGGTGGAAATATTATGATCAATATGTATTATGAATGAGATAAGATAATGGTCTGAGACAGCTTCAGACTGCGAAAAAATTACAATATTTTCTATACTTAGTCCGTATGTTAGTATGAGGTCTAGAGTGTGACCACCATTATGAGTAGGCCCGATTACGTTCTGATTAATCCCTACTGAATTTAAGATTGACACAACCGCTGTTCTCAGAGGGTCTTCCAGGTTATCAAAATGAATATTAAAATCTCAGACGATTAATGCTTTATCTACAGACACAACCATTTTTGAGATAAAGTCTGCAAATTCTCTAAGATATTCAGTATATGGCCCTGGGGGTCTGTAAATAATAAATAGAGGAATTAACTTATTGTTTCTGGCTACATAGTTTACACTGGTATAAAGAATTTCAAAAGAATTAAATTTATGATAAGGTTTTTGTGTGACGACTAGATTTTGACTATGGATGAGACCAACACCGCCTCCTAATTGTCATTTTGTACTTTTACCTGTTTACAGTTTGATGTTTAAGAATATTCTTAAAACAAGTTAGTACCTGTTAACATTTGTTATAGCATTTATAAACAGTAGTTCCCGCACCACCTTTCTCTCTTAAAGTGAAAAAGACCGAAAAAAGCAGCTTGTCATGTTCTTGAGAAAGTACAAAATCCCCTGTCCTTAAGACTTTCCTGTGAAGGAAAATGTAAAGATACTGCTTTACAGCTTTTCTGACAGCTTCATAGTGCTGATACTGGAGACTCCTTCCATAAATACTAAATAAACACATACTCACAGAAAACATCACCATAAGAGGTTTATTCTGTTTATCTGGAGATTCCGCTATTCAACTCCAGTGTCCATATGGGTGCTTCTGGGTTGTCCGATTTCCTCTATCTCAAAAAATATATATATAAATAAATGCTGGTAGGTGAATTGGTCACTCTAGATGTGAATGCGTGTGTGTGTGTGAGAGAGAATTGTGCCCTGAGATCAGCTTTGAGTTCATTTGCTCTCTCTCTCTAGTTATTTTCTACGATATTTTATGATACCTGTGAGGGAGAAAACATAAATCAGTTTTGATATGACACATGATGCATTTATGTTGCGCTCCCCATAAGTAACTGACAATGGCTCGTTTGTTGTTCTGTACCTATGTGAATGAATGCCTGTAGCATACATGAACACACACACACACACACACACACAAAAAGAAGAGAGAGAAATCACAGGCAGGGTTATCTTGAAGCTTGAGGACTGAGAAACCTCTAGCCGTGAATGATATTTGTATTGAAGACTCTTCTAGGAATCATTCCTTAAGAAAAGTGTCTGGTTTTTATTCATCTTCTTTAGACTTTGTCCCTGTTCCATCAACCATGTCATGCTTTTATAAATTTAGCTTATAAATTGAACACACCAGAGCTCCACATTAGCAAAGGGCACTTAGATTGGAGTGCACTTAGAAAAGGATGTATTAGTGACTATAAATGAGCTCTAGGATATAATATTCCTCTGTGTTTTGGCTGATGTATAAGCATGTGATTATGATGAGCTTTCAGTTCATTTGCTCTCTCTAGGCACACTGTAAACCCAGATAAATAGATTGTACTTAAAAATTTGAGGAAAGTGGTTGCCTTAAAGTGGAGAGCCTCTCCGGGAACCGTCACTTTATCATGGTGGAAAGGTTTGTCTGTCCCTATGAATCTGAGGGCCGTGTTGCCTGGAGCCTTGTGCTCCTGGTAGGGTCTCTCAAGTCAAAGTGGTCTCGGGGTAGGGGCCAGATTAAGTATGGTTCCAAAACCCCTCATGGAAAAGAAAAAGAGAGGAGGAGTAACACTGCCCGGAGGAAGCCCGGGGCCCCCGTCTGGAGCCAGGCCCAGAGGGAGAGCCCGATTGCGAGCGCCTGGTGGCTGGGTTTGCCACGGAGCCCAGCCAGGCAAAGCCCGAAAAAGCAACATGGCACCCCACTCTCTATCCTATGGGCCCACCACTCATGGGGTGAACCGTGGGGCTCGGGTGCGCTGCTACATGGGTGGAAGTGAAGGTCAGGGGCCTTGATGGACCAGACTCGGGCTGCAGAGGCTGGCTCTGGGGACGTGGAACATCATCTCTCTGTGGGAGAAGGAACTGGAACTTGTGCGGGAGGTGGAGCGCTACCGGCTAGATCTGGTGGGGCATACACCTACGCACAGTCTCGGGTCTGGAGCCGTACTCCTGGATAGGGGATGGACTCTATTCTACTCTGGAGTTGACCAGGGTGCGAGGCGCCGGGCAGGTGTGAGAATAAGCGGGGACCCTCTCTTCCACTGAAAAGAAAATTGAGGAAACTACCCAGCAAACACAAACGTGCTTTCGACAAAGTCAAGCAAACCCCCACCGTTTAAATGAAAGCTACAGTTAGTCAAAAAGAGACTTGATCATGACAAAAATAATCATCTGCATCGAATATACGTAGAAAAGAATCTTGAACAATGTTAACATTCTTGAAACGCTATATTACTTTGAAATTATGCGGGGGAAAAAAAATGATTAATGAAGTTACTGCTGTGTAATTTCAAAGACATATATCTACAGTAGATGTGATTGTTCATTGTCCACCAAGATTTATTTTTATTAAATTTTTTACCGGAATACGAAATCTCTTGTATACGAAACTGCACATACGAAACCAAAACAGAGCAAATATTCTCCCTAAGCCATGTTGGATTTCATTGTATAGGCGATATCTTGATCTGGTATGTTTGTGTTATATATTAATGGAGTGTAAAAATGTTGTTTATTTTATATACCTGAATGAAAGATTCTGAAGTACGTGGTCAAAGTCACCGTTTAATAAAGACGTGTAGGGAGGAGCTGAGAGTGGCCCCGCCCCCACAGGGAAAACTACATCTTCCCTGGAGTTCATTCTCTCACAGCCTCATCTGAGTGCAGCAGCAGAGCTGGACAAATCATGTTTTTCCTCCTTATCTTTACACATAATTATAAATCTGTTACGTAGAGTAATTAAATTCAATCGTTATACAACGCTTCAGCTACGGTTTAAAGAGAAGACCGTTTCTAGTGCTTCGCCCTAAGATTAAATCTACTGAAAGTGATTTAAACTGTGATGTAGAGAGTAGATTCTTCTTCTGTGTAAGATCTAACATGTTAAAGTTCAAGGATCATGGTTTACTTCTTCCTGCCGAAGAAGATGGATGGATGGATGAACATATTAACACAAACCTGCTGCTAGCTGAAGTTCAGTTAGTTACACAAGGTGGCGCTGTCTGTCTTACCTCAGGGGATATCTTAGTACAAAATTAAACTTTCCTTCTTTTATGAACTGGTGTTTCTCTCCTCTGTTCCTTCCGGCCGCTTTCGCGCTCCCTGTCTTCCTCGTACTTTAATCAGCCCACCTTTTAAATGAACCAATCGCAATGCAACATGTGTAATGGACAGCACTCTTGTCCAAAGAAATGTCAGAATGCTGAGTCCCAGTTCACAGTGGGGAAAACATCTGGCAAATGCACCGCGCCCTAATAAACTATCTGAAGAATACTGGGAAAAGTGAGAGACTTTAGTAATCTATCCAGTAGGTGGCGGTAATGCACCTTAACTGGTTTGCCAACCGCCATTAAAACAAGAAGATGAAGAAGAAAAACACAGCTCACAGATCTTTTTGCAGCAATTTGTGCAACCTCTGAGAGCAGGAAGTGGATAAAGATTACTTTTACCAAAGAGTTAATAATTCATTAAAAGTGTAACTACATTTGATTGTACTCAGAAGTAGGGAAAAATCTTTTATGGTGAAGTCTGAATGAGTGAAAATATGATCTATGGATCGACTATATACCCGAATAAAACCCGAATAAAACTGTTATAAAAAAATAAAAGGTTAATATAGTTAACTAATAATGGCGTTTTTGTCCTATACTCTTTAAATTAGGTTGATCAAAGTGGTTTATTCACACTGTCGGAGGTGTTCAGCCAGGAATTGTTCATTCTCACAAGGTCACTGTGGTTTAATAAACTGGACGTTGGACTCAAATGTATTAATTGTGTAAGAGTGTGCCTTTTCTGTCATCTCTAGTGTCACCATCATTTCAGCTCCATTTCTGACACCAGTCGAGCATAAACATTGCTCTTCCATAGAAGTTACATGTGTGTTCGATGGTAGTGGGGTAAGTCTTTATTACACAACCTAGCTAATTTAAGGAAATACCAACATTTAGTTTCTTAGAGGTTTTGGGCACCACAGGCCACCAGAACAGTTTCAGTGGGCCTTGGCATAGATTCTCCAATCCTCTGAAGTGAAAAGATGAAAACCAGAAGATCTGTGTAGAGAGTGATAGAACGACAGTGGTTTACTAAGATGTTGAAAAAAGTAATACGGTCAGATGAGCCATCCCTCTCCATATTCTCAAGTGGTTGAGGTCATCTGTGGCATACACCAAGGGAAAAGGAGGGGCATGAATGCTGAGTCCCAATAACAGGGGTCCGCTGGCTCTGGGGAGATGGCATGTTTTGGATCCTCTTGTCCCCTTAGAGGAAGAAGCTACTGCAAATCAATACAAAATTGCCCCGATGATCACCTTTATCCTGTGATGAAACATTTCTCTCCTGTTGGGAGTGGTTCCTTCCAGGATGGCAATGCCCCTATTGCCCTCACTGAATGGTTTGATGAGTTCACAGTCACCAGATCCCAACCTAGTTGAACACCTATGGGAGATTTTGGACTGATGTGATAGACAGTGCTCACCGTCTACATCATCACAATCAAAACACTTTGAAGAATGGTGTTCATCCCTCCAGTTGAGTTCAGAGACTTGGAGAATCAATGCCAAGGAGCACTGAAGCTGTTCTAGCAGCATGTGGTGGCCCAACACCTTACTGAGACACTTTAAGCTGTTTTATTCATTTGTAGCCTGTCTGTATGGGGAAAATAGGATTAAATCATATACTATAGTATGGTCTAGGAAGTAGTTGCAGTTGGAAATGTAGTGTTACTGAATGAGAGAGAGGCATATTGATTTTGATTATATGATTGATTTTTGATTCAGTTTTCAAATGCTTATTTGTACTCAGAGAGGTTATTTTGTGTCTGTTGACAGTATTTCATGGAAATTGATGCTTCCTAAATTTTTTAGCTAAACACACAAGGAGTGGAGAAGGCTGGTAACAACTATTCAAAAATGTAAAATATCTAACTCCATAGAGTAATGAAGTGTGATAAATTTTCTACACAAAGAATTTTGGTTCCATAGTAATTGGGAAAATGAATATGGTATACTGTAAATTATTCCCTCAGACTACTTCCAATGTCAGCACTGATTATTTTGGTTGACTGTATAAACAAAGCATTGGCTGGAGAGACAGCAGCCCACTTATCTGAAAGCTGAAAAGGGTAGGAAGGTGCTATGTCCCTGTATCCATCCAGGTGTGTCTGCACAGTTGGCTAACATGCTTACTGGACTACCATAATGTCATTTGCACTGTATTCATCTAACTGTATAATAAATATTCAGATGTTTCAAAGATAGCATCTGGTCTATTCATATAGAGGCAATGTAAAAAATACCTTGTTATAGAGCTTTAAATTGTGATCAGTAGTAGTGTTACTACTTACTTACTACTTAAACACTACTTACTGATGTGAGACTTGGTAAATAAATGATAAATGGCACACTTATATAATCGCTTTTATCCAAAGCGCTTTACACTGTCTCATTCACCCATTCACACAAACACTAGAAATTCAAGTACAAGAGACTTGCACTTGTACTTGAATTGGTTTATAAAGCTTTACTCTGACACATTGATGTCTAGTAATCATTAATGTGTTTAGACTTACAGAATTGCTATGGAAAATAACCACAAGGAGAATACTTACCAATGCTGCTTTTCAACATTTTGTGTACATGACTGACAACAAATCTATAAAACTTATTACAACATTTTTCCTCTTTTGGTTTCTTGAATCAAAGTGGAGGCCAGATAACTATTGCACTGACGGAGTACCTTGTCTTGCTACTCTGGAAGCTGAGGACTTTGCTGATGTGGAAAACCCGTCATTGATGAATTCCTGTGACGTTCATAACTCCAATCATACACTGTCCCAGTGTTATGAATACATAACAGAGACACATCGCACTGGCCTTAATCCAGAATCAGAGAGTGAACTGTCTTTTCACACAGATACATTCCAGTTTGTTGAGGAGGGGACTTCAGATGATAACTTGACATTTGATGATGACCTATCATTTGAGGACAGTGTAGAGCTAAACCTAGAGGAGGGAACAAAACTTAAAAACTCAACAAACACTGGAGATAGTCCACTTTACAGAAATGCACCCATTTCTGTTGCAGAGAGCCTTCTTCTCATAATGACATTTGAAACAGACCCAAAATAACAGGAAAAGTGCTAAGTGACTTGCTAACACTAATCACTCTGCACTGCCCCTCTGACATCCAAACTGAATGTCTTCAGAATTTACAGAAATTCAAACAATTTTTTGATAACTCCTCGTCACAAATGCACAAATATTGTAGTGCATGCCTTATGTCTGTTGAGAGCACAGACACCCACTGTAAATCATGTGAAGCAAGCGTGTTGATTGAAGGCTCAACTTCCTATTTCATTGAAGTTCCTGTTTAAGCACAATTGTAGTCATTGTTTGCTAAGGAAGGGTTTGAGGAAAAACTAAAGTTCAGATTTAATAGACAGAAAAAGTGTCATGACAGTATCGAGGAAATATACGATGGAGAAGTTTATCAGAAATTAACAACTGGCAATGAGCCTCTCAGTGAACCCAGAAACATTTCTTTAACTTGGAACACAGATGGCAAACCCATTTTCAAGTCCTCAAACTTTTCTGTTTGGGCTTTTTATTGTGTCATAAATGAGTAAAGTTTTGTTCAATGCACAAAGCGAGAATACATGATATTTGCAGGTCTTTGGTTCGGGGACTCAAAGCCATTAATGTTTACATTCCTTGAGGCACTGTGTGAAACTCGGAACAAAATTGTAAGAGATGGGATTTCTGTTCAGTTTGCAGGAGCTCAGGAACCTTTCATATGCAAAGATTTTACCATTGCTAGAACATGTGATTTGCCAGCAAAAACATTAGTCCTTAATTCTGTTCAGTTCAGTGGACAGTTTGGGTGTCTAAAGTGTGAACAGCCTGGTCAAACAGTAAAGAGAGAGAGAGGTAATGTCCATGCCTTTCCTTTTCAGGAGGCAGATCCAAAAAGCCCCTATGTAGGTCTAAACCATTTTTGTTTGGCTTAATAAGAATTAATGTCAGTGGTCTGAAACATTATTCACACATACAGTAAGCTATACAAATGTCTGCCTGCAGTGTATGTCTTTTAATATATGACTCTTATGTCTTCCCTTTCACCTCTGACCCTAATAATCAAATATTACACAACACAGTGGTGTGAACATGGTCTGAAGTTAGATACCACCCTAAAGGGGATTATTTGCCAATAAAAGCATGCCCCAAAGTATTTTATCTTATTCCAATTTGCAGTTATTTCTTTATTCACTGAAGATTGACATTTTGTACTTTTACCCGTATATAGTTTCATGTTTTAGAACATCGTAAAAACAAGTTAGTTCCTGTTAACATTTGTCACAACGTCTATAAACACCCTCACCACCTTTCTCTCTTAAAGTTAATAAGACAAAAAAAAAGCAGCTTGTCATGTTCTTGAGAAAGTGCAAAATCCCCTGTCCTCAAGACTTTCCAGTGAATGGAAATGTTAAGATACTGCTTTACATCTGACAGCTTCATAGCGCTGATACTGGAGACTCCTTCCATAAATGCTAAATAAACACATCCTCACAGAAAACATCACCATAAGAAGCATTGCATATGTTTTTATTCTGTTTATCTGAAAATTCCGCTATTCAACTCCATTGTCCATATGGGTGCTTCTGGGTTCTCCGATTTCCTCTATTTAAAAAAAATAAAATAAAATGCTGGTAGGTGAATTGGTCACTCTAGATGTGAATGTGTGTGTGTGTGTGTGTGTGTGTGTGTGTGTGTGTGTGTGTGTGTGTGTGAATTGTTCCCTGAGATCAGCTTTGAGTTCATTTGCTCTCTTTCTCTAGTTATTTCTTTGATATTTTATGATGCCTTTAAGGGAGAAAACATAAATCAGTTTTAAAATGACACATATTGCATTTATGTCCCCATAAGTAACTGACAATTGCTTGTTTGTCATTATGTATCTATGTGAAGGCATGTCATGTACCATACATGCACACACACACACACACACACACACACAGTGAGAGAGAGAGAGAGAGAGAGAGAGAGAGAGAGAGAGAGAGAGAGAGAGAGAGAGAGAAAGAAATCACAGGCAGGGTTACATTGAGAGGATTGAGAAGCCTCTAGCCGTGAATGATATTTGTACTAAATACTCTTCTAGGAATCATTCCTTCAGAAAAATGTCTGCTTCTTTAGACTTTGTTCCTGTTCCATAAACCAAGCTAAAATAATTCAAAGGGGTGCACTTAGGAAAAGATGTATTAGTGACTATGAATGAGCTCTAGGATATAATATTCCTCTGTGTTTTGGCTGATGTATAAGCATGTGATGATGATCAGCTTTCAGTTCATTTGCTCTCTCTAGGCATTTTTATGCAATATATTGTGATACCTTTAAGAGAGAAGACACAGTGGGTTTAAAATGACAGATTATGCATTTATAGAAAATAAAGTTCAGACTATGATTCAAGCCTTAGTTTTATTATTATTTATTCAACGGTATTATAATCAGTACATTGTTAAATTAATTTAATCAGGAAGTACAGTGAGGGAAAAAAAGTATCTGATCCCCTGCTGATTTTGTACGTTTGCCCACTAACAAACAAATGATCAGTCTATAATTTTAATGGTAGATTTATTTGAACAGTGAGAGACAGAATAACAACAAAAAAATCCAGAAAAATGCATGTCAAAAATGTTATAAATTGATTTGCATTTTAATGAGGGAAATAAGTATTTGACCCCTCTGCAGAACATGACTTAGTACTTGGTAATGACTTAGTAATTACTTTTAATTTTCAATGCCCTGGCTGATGGAAGGAGGTTCTCACCCAAGATTTGACGGTACATGGCCCCGTCCATCGTCCCTTTGATGTGGTGAAGTTGTCCTGTCCCCTTAGCAGAAAAATACCCCCAAAAGCATAATGTTTCCACCTCCATGTTTGACGGTGGGGATGGTGTTCTTGGGGTAGCATTCCCCCTCCTCCAAACACGGTGAGTTGAGTTGATGCCAAAGAGCTCCATTTTGGTCTCATCTGACCACAACACTTTCACCCAGTTGTCCTCTGGTGGTCAGATGAGACCAAAATGGAGCTCTTTGGCATCAACTCAATTTAAGTCCTAAAAGTGTCCAGATACCGGATCATTGTCCTCAATAAATAAATGACCGAGTGTAATATTGTTGTCTCATCTATTTACTTGGGTTCGTTTTATCTACGTTGAGGACTAGCATGAAAATCTGATATAGAAATATAGAAAATTCACAAATTTTCAAGAACCACTGTAAATCTCAGCTCCAAATCATCAACCTTCAGCAGCTTCTTTATCGTAGATAAAGTAGATACATAGATAAAACAATAGCTAATTACCAGACCTCTATTGCACCGAATTTTTACCTAAAAGCTGTTATCGGAGAATGGATTCATCAATCTGAAACAGAATACCTACATTTATTTATTTAAATCATGGCCTGCTATAATTTCTGCTTCAAATGTGTCTATGTATAGAACAATGCAAATTTACTGCATTATGATACAACAGAACTGCAGTAAAGAATATATAGCATTAATTTTTTACAATAATAAGTAACAAAAATTTCATTAGCATTCAAAAGCAAAAACAAAAAAACAAAAAAAAGAAAACCCTGATTAATAAAAAGACAAATCATGTCCAAGAACTGCTGACTTCTGAATTCTGATATACTTGAGCAGAATATAAAAACAACAAAAACCTTCTTTTATTTCCAGAGCTTTTGGGGAAGATTCAAATCCTCAAATACTGGCAGGAATAGTGACTTTCAGATTAACCTATTAAAAAAGAAAGAAAGCATCTCTTAACATTCCTGTTTGTTATAATGTAAATATACAATATTAAATTTTAATTATATATTTTGTAAATTGTAACTTGCTTGATTTTTATAATTGTTGCATGTACAGTGGTATGTCCTACAGATGGGTTTTCCTAAAATGTACAATTTAAGGGTAAGGCGTAGCTGAACATATTGTTCTTTACTATTGAGTCCACACTA
The DNA here is from genome assembly GCA_012411365.1 of Ameiurus melas. Lineage (NCBI taxonomy): Eukaryota > Metazoa > Chordata > Actinopteri > Siluriformes > Ictaluridae > Ameiurus > Ameiurus melas. The sequence goes on from CM022772.1 coordinate 15,994,999, forward strand.
TTCTGTTTTGTTTGTTTTGTTCTATGTATCGAGTTTTCCTTAAACTCCTTATAGTATATTTATCATAAAGCACTGTTGTAAATCTTTAGCAGTATCATGATTAAATATGTGAAAACATAATTACCATAAAGTACAATAGTAAAACAATGCTAGTGTCCATGTCACTACCACCGTTTTAATAAAGTACTTCATAGTATCCATGATCAAATGGTAAAAGTGACTTACTTCAATAATGCTGACGGTGTTCATAAAGACGTCTCTCCTAATGACAAGTGTAGTCACTTTGTCCACTGGTATACGGTGATTGTACGTGCAGTATTCCAGGCCATTCACCATCACCTGAACAAATAAAATGTAACCTTATTTAATCAGTTTGCATAAAGCTTTGACAAACTAATTTCTCCATAATGTCACACCTCATATTTTTCTGGTTTAACAAACATGATGATATCAAAGGCTCCTCCTTTGACAAATGGGGCTCCTGCTGTCACGTCTTCACTCTCCCAACTCCCATTCCTGTAGCTGTTACGGACCACAGAGTTAGAGTACAAACGGGGGTTAAAGTGAAGAGCGATGTCATCAAGGTTCTTCTCCCCGGTCTGCAAATTTATTTCAAAGCTGAAAGAAATTGTTTTAACTTTTAGTTGACTTTTAAAAGTAAATTAATCTATTCCATAATTGGTTTTCATTCAAATTGTCATGAAGTCATAAAACACATTTCACATACCGTTCACAATCAGAAGGAACAACCCCTTGGAAGAACAAAGCCAAACCAGGTCTCAAGCCTCCAGGGATTGATCCCAAAAATGGTTTTCTCTGTTGTGGTTAAACATCATTCATTTTTTAATGATAAATCTCTAATCATGTGATTATTATCACAAAAATGCAATCTCTTGGTTGTTCAATCATTCAGCCATGACATGAAATGGTTACTCACAGGGTTGCAGACTGGATGTGGCACATCACACTGGATGTGAGAAAGCTTTGTGCGTGAGATGCCAGAGTGTAGTTCCTTATGAAAAGTAGATGTGTTCCAGTTCTAGAGAGAGCAGAAGTATGAAGAATACTTATGAAACCTGTTTGTTATTCATTTATGACAAACCAAAATTCTGTAAAGTTGACGTTGGCTTACAAAGGGAAAACAGCAAAAATACAAGGAGATCTAAAGGCGAAGAAGAGGCAAGAGGATTGCAAAAACTGCTAGACTTGAGCAAAAGGTCATTCACAGAAAGGTAGCTTAACTCAAAACTGTGCGTAGAGCAGGACAAAAAAAATTAAAAATGCATACTAACTTAGTGATTAATTCTGGAGACATCTGAACAGTTTTTTAAAACAGAAAATTGTATTTTCTGATTGAATTATACACTAGGATCACTCTTAAATTTAATGGTTATTTTAGTTGCTTATATTACAATGCACTTCCATATTAATATCCAGTATGCATCACCACAGTATATACACAGAGTATATGCACAATACATACACAACTATTGCTTAAAAGCGATGTACCTTGTGCATGAGCACTAGTGACTGAGTTATAGGTCACTGCAAATTTCAGTTTCACCTCAAATTGTTTTCTGAAGCTGCAAATCATGTTTCAGGTTTAGCTATCTGCTAAAGTAATGTGAATGTGCTTGGATAGTTGTGTCCATTTCTTAAACTGTCTCTGTTTAGCCACATGTAGTAGGCCTGTCTGTATGTGTGTACTGGTAAGTACTGTTATATATCGTGTTACATGTAAATTATGTGCATTAATTTAATAAATAAATCAGTAACACCTTTCCTTGTCTTACAACCATGACTTAACAAATTATCTTAAAAGAAAAAACTGACCCACATCACTGTGTATTTCACTTACTGGAACAAAACCAACAGTGTTTATTATGACATCTCCATGAATTTTAAGTGCAGTCACATTCTCCACTGGCATGCGATGCTTGAACAGGCAAGACCTCTGCCCATTTATATATACCTGGAAAGAACAGATATTGTAGGGAATTCTTTTAAACCCATTTAGATTATGTACATTCTCTTATTTCTTTCATTCACATACCTCATAGCCTTCAGTTTTGGTCACAATAAAGATGTCAAAGGATGATCCTTTGGAAATTTGACACAAAGATGTCTTTTCTTCTTTCCCCCATGTCCCATTCCTGCGACTGTCACAGCAAATCCAGTCATCGATTGTAGACTTGAAGTGAAAAGCGATGTCACCACCCTCAGGCCCAGTTAATATATCCAATATAATCCTGTGTGTAAAAAGTAAAAATGTCACATTTTTTAAAATATTTTTTTTTTTAAATCCATTATTGAAAAACACATTATTGGATTATTTGCTATGTCATGTGATTAATAATATGAATACATACGATTGACCTGTTGCAAGAACAACCCCTTGAAAGTACAAAGCCTTTCCTGCTCTCAGCCTTTCAGGAATTGTGCCAATGTAAGGATTGTTCTGTGGTGAGTATAAGCACATAACACATCAAATGGTGATGAATGGTAATGTTCTTTAAAGAACTCAAACAATACCGGTTTGTCTGAAGCAACATCATTTAATATAAATCTGCTTTCCACATTAAGTAAAGTGCAAAAGAGATTTATTTCCACTTGCAAACATTCAGCTGATACTCACAGGACTGTTGACAACATTTGTAACCTCTGACTTGATAGTAGAGAGAGACCATCGTGACATGCGCATACCGGTCATTATTTTAGTCCTTACTTCATTAAGGAAGGAAGATTTAAAGTGGTTCTGTGGGAAACAAAATTATTATTATTTTATATTATTAAATAGACTAAAGTCTACGTTTACCGTTTATTGACATGTAGAAATATTAATTATTTCATTTCACTTAGTTCTGTTTTTATCTCTATACCCACAATATGACACAAGTGTAGAAAAACGTAGACCATTTCTCACAATGGACAGATTTTTTCAATACAAGAAATTTAAAGTTGATTTTAATGCACTGTTGATGCATTTTTAAAAATTTTAAATTATGTCTGTTCCATTTCCCCAGGCTACATTTTTTTAAATTACATTTAGTTATTACAAATGCAAAACACGCATATGCATGCATAAACAGAAATGAGTAAGAATCTGATATATCTTTAACTGACCCTTGACTGGTCCACTGTAACACTGTGCTTCGGATGAATGGAGAAGGAGACAGAGTCGCTGGCTTCACTCACTCCCACATCACTAACTGCTCTGTATCGGACCCAATATTGGTCTGCAGGCTTTAGTCCAGTCAGTGTGAAGCTGGTCTGTGCATCTGAAGTGTCTGTGACTATCCATTCATCAATGTCATCTTCTGAATCAGTTGGTGGTGTCATCCTGTATTCAACTCTGAACTGTATCGTCTCTCCAGTTGGGGATTTTGAAAACTTTAGGAGGACTTTCTCATCACTGGTCTGCACCACAGGTGGAGGCGGTTTGGATACAGGCTGGAACCTAGGATCTGTCAGAACACCTTTCTGGTAAAGTCGGATGGAGGTTCCTGGATTTCTGGGGTCAGATATGGAGGCAATGATGAACTTGATTCTCTTCTCATGTTTATTGGCCTTTGAAAAACTTGTAAAGAGAGAAATATTCTGCCTCATCGTCACAGAAACTCCTGGAGAAGTGAACCAAGACTGTGTGCCTTGGAGAGAGAAATCACTCTCACCTGTTTGATCCAACGTTGTAAATCTTTCAGAGTTGTCAAAGTTTTTTATAGCCACAAGGTAGGAGTCTTCAAACTTGAGAGATGTAAAAGACAAACATATCACCACATCAACGTCAGGTTCCAAGAGGATGGAACTGAGTGAGCCAGATGATTTCACAACTGTGAGGTCCTTCAGCCAACTGGTATAGGAACTCAGAATATTTACTTCAGTTGTAACATCATCTAACCATTTGTTCATGTTGCTAGCAGTGAAGGGTGATGTGTAATGGATTTTCAGGATGTCCACTAATACCTTGTCCTCTTGTGTCCCTCCTCGAATAGCGGGCAAAATTCTGAACAGTGCTTTCTGGAATGAACTCATATAATTCTTTTGTAATGTCTGACAATTTAACAGCCTGTATTTTAGATCAGGGAAATCATTTGTCATTTGTTTTTTGATCAAATCATTGCATCTCCTCTCCACTTCACTGAGCTCCTCCAGCAAATGTCCCGCTTTATCCACCAGCCTCATGCTGATCTCTCTCACCAACTTTGCAGCCTTATCATCCAAAAGTGTGAGAGGATACAGCCACACCTTCAGTGGAACACCTTTATTTTGTTGTTGCTTCATCAGAGTGGGTAACTTCTTGTACACTTCCAGGGATTCCTTGTATGTGGTGGGGTTTTGTTCAAGCTCAAAGTCACCATAAAATGTGACACTGATATTGTCAGCCAGTTGTTTTTCCTCTTCATTCATGTTTAGGGATGCTTCCCCCTCAATGGAAATGGTAGGGATCATCTTGACCACTGCATGAAGGTTTCCTTCAACAGCCTGTTTTTTCTCATTTTTATCAGTTACATGATCAAACACCATGAAAGCCTGAGCTCCATACAGTACAGCTGTAACTACATGGGTGGCTGTTTTCTGGTCAAATACTTGTGGATAGGTGATATGGCCAAGCTCGGTCATAGTGAGTTGTTCAAATTTTGTGGTCTGGCTGTAGTGCATAGTAACTCTGCACTGATGTGCTGAGGATTTGTTATCATGCAGGTACTTGGCCGATCCTCCAACTTCCACCAAACCACAGAGGAAACTGGCTTTAAGGGAACCACTTATATCTAGGAGGTTGGCCTTATCACTGAGGGTGTCTGAGGCAGCAAACTGCAGATGTGTTTGAGGCTGCTGACGTACATCAAGGTCTTCGCACAATACTTTCTTATCCCATAAAGTAACACCTGAAACAAGAACATGATAAGAAATGCTCCATATTCACAAATTATAAAAATACAAAAATTGTTTATATGGTAACGTTTTCTGTGAGAAGATGTTTTATTTTTATGGAAGGTGTCTAGTCTCAGAGCTTTTTAACAGTCAGAGACAATGGGAAAGTCTTCATGATGGAGTGCTTTTTAGCTTTTGGTAATATGACAAGCTGCATTTTTTATTTTTAATAACTTCACAAGACAGAGAACAAAAGAAGGCTAAATAAAAATACATTAAAATATCTGTGATGGCTTGCAAATTTTCTTCAAATCTTAACATGTTGTTCTACTTTATAGTTCTGAAAATATTCCATAATTTCATTTTAAGTGTCCGCAAAATGAAAAAGGAGAAAATCACATAAAAGTTTTCTTTCCAGGTCTGTTCAAAGACAAACCTACTTCTACATGCATAACACTTTTTACTTATTGTCATGGTCCTCGGATGGTAAGGAAGCAGAAGCGAGTGTCAGGTGGATAGTGTTAATGTAGGGAAGTTCAAAAGACGTAGTCGTAATACAGGCAAAAGTCAGGCGATTGAGCAAACAAAACAAATTAGGATAGGCAGAGAGCGTAGTCGTAGACAGGAAACAAAGGTCGAGAAACACGAGAAGACAAACTAGAAACATAAGGGTTGGCAACTCAGAGAACAGGGTAACTGAACGAATACTTTGGACAGAGTTCTGAGTGAATGACTGCTAAATACTAATGGAGAGAGTATGTGTGTGATTAGTGACAGGTGTGACTGATTAGAACTCCGGGGATGGAGAGCACATACGTGTGTGAGAGGTGAGTGTTGCTTCTTGGGAAACTGAGTCCTGATCAGGCTGAGCTATGACACTTATGGAAAATATTTACTGCCAAATTGTAAACAGTTATAAGTTTTCAATAGGACATGCGTATTATTACTTTGATTATCAGCATCACTCACATCACTCTTCATCTCGTCATCTGAGGTAAAAGAAGAGGTGTGTCTACAGGGGAGGCAATTGCCAGAGGGTCCCTGGAGGCTGATAATTTAAATAATCAGAAATTTTCAGTTTAAAATAATTTGCAGCAACATCTGAAAAATGAACCTATCTGGCAACCAAAAGTGCAAAGGAAATCAAGAGGAGGAGAAAAAGAGGAAAGATGACTCTTTTAAAAGTCACTCATGGTCATTTTTTCACACAGCTCATTCCTGTCCGTGCAAATGTTTGTGAAGAAATAATTATTCACACAGTTCTGTTGGCTATATTTTTTATTAGTAGTGTTTTATTAGGCCATTTAAACACAAAAAAATTTTTTTATCTGTTGTCTTTAACAATTTAAATTCAGCAATCTGTTACGATATGGCCAGATGGCAATATGGATTGGTACGTCACATGACAACAAGTCACATGACTTTGTTTTGGTTTGCTCGCTTCCGGGTTGAGCATTAGCTTTAGTACTTTGATTTGTCACAGGTATTCGTGTTTGAGTTTAATTATGTTGCGTATTTAAATGCCTGGGTTACTGAGCATGTCGCTCAGTATTATTGGTTGTAGCCTTTGTACAATTCATATCGTTTGTTTCCATGCCATGAAGGATATTGCAACAAAAACAGCAGAGCTCCAGCCTGAAGCCTACAGGAAGGCCTCGGCTGTGGAGCTCCCGCCTGAGCTCAACAGGGCGACCTCATAGCTACAGCTTGAGGCCTACGAGGAGGTCGCAGCTGTGGAGTTCCCACCTGAGGGTAACATGGCAACCTCTGGGCTGCAACTTGAGACCTACATGGAGGTCTCTATGGGGGAGCTTATGACAGCCGAGGAAGCTGTCTTGCTGTCCAGCCCAGCTGAGGAGGTCGTCCTGCTACCCTGCAAAGCCGAGGAATCTGTACTGCTTTCCAGCCCAGCTGAGGAGGTCGTCCTGCTGCCCTGCATAGCAGAGGAAGCTGTACTGCTGTCCAGCCCAGCCGAGGAGGTCATTCTGCTGCCCTGCACAGCCGACGAAGCTGTCCTGCTGTCAAGCCCAGCCAAGGAGGCCGTCCCGCTGCCCTGCCCGGCTGAGGGGGCCGCCCAGCTGTCCAGTCCCACTGGGGACACCGCCCAGCTCTTCAGTGCCGCCGGAGGCGGCGCCCTGCGTTCCAGAGCCGCCAGGGACGGCGCCCTGCATTCCAGAGCCGCCAGGGGCAGCGCCCTGTGTTCCAGAGCTGCAATGGGGCAGCACCCAGTGTTCTTATGCCGCCAGGGGTGGTGCCCTGACTTTCAACCCCGGTGGGGGTACTGCTCCACCCATCTGCTGTCGAACAGAGGCTGCCTCGATTTTTGTGGCAGAGAGACAACTCGTTCAGGGGCCCAGGACCCCCATTGGAGGGGGGATCTTGGTGCTCCCGGAGGAGCACCATTTGGAGGCGGGTTCTGTTACGATATGGCCAGCAAAGTCAAACATGACTTTGTTTTGGTTTGCTTGCTTCCGGGTTGAGCGTTAGCTGTAGTACTTTGAATTTTCACAGGTGTTTGTGTTTGAGTTTAATTATGTTGTGTATTTAAACGCCTTGGTTACTGAGCACGTCGTATTATTGGTTGTAGCCTTTGTACCATTTGTATCATTTGTTTCCATGCCATGAAGGATATTGTTATGCCACATTTCCCGTTTCAAGTTTGCCTGTGAAGACCGTGTTTATTTTGGTTTTGTGTTCTATGTTAAATAAAGAGTTTGATCTGCACCTGCATCTGCCTCTTGTCTTTTATTTCTTTTATAAGTCTTTTATTTCCAGTTTAAATACTTTGTAAAAGTGGGTGGTTTGATTTGCATAATTATACATTGTACATATTTGACCTTTGTTTACTGGTTTAAGTTTTAAACATAGGAGGGAGAGCAGGTACAGTCATATGGGCTTTTGATAAAATCTAGCTAGTTGTTATAATGTCAGACAACAGAACAGAGTTGGATTTTAAATGACTGTGCTGCAAATATATCCTGAAGACCTGACTTGTAAAAGGTAAGGACCTACCTAAGTAGGCCTTTTTATTTATTTTAGAAATTTAATTTGGACTAGCTTTAGCATGGCTTGACACATTGCTGTTTACAATCCATAGCAGTGTTGTATGAGCTGTGTCGAAGTTTGATTTGGATACGCTGTTTGTATTGTGTCTCTTGTACTGTGGTAAAATTACTTTAATATTCAGATAATTGGGTCAATAGCACATGAACTGCATACCAGCAGAACTATTGTAAAACAACATATGAATTTGATCTCTAAAGGAACCATCTACAAATAGTTATATCGGGACACTCTTGATTCTATGGAAGTCCAGAAAGGCCATGATTTTTTTTCTCTCTCAAATTTTTTTTAACATAATTTGATTTCTCGATCACAAATTATTTTTCTTGTATGTCGAAATGCATTATTGGCCATACATATTATACATCAGGGAGCAGCTTAAGCTTTTTTTGATTTTAGCATAATTAGTAGTAATTGATACTGATAGAGAACTTTTATCAGATACATTTAATGTATGAGTGTGGCTGAGTAGTTGCTATTATATAAAAAAAAAATGTATAAGATTTTCTGCAAGATTGTCAATATTCCTCTAAAACAAGTTGTTCAATATTATGTACTTTGTCTAGATAATGAATAGACACACACACTTATTTTGTTACGTTTTTTTTTTGTTTGTTTTTGTTTTTTTTGCATTTTTATAAGCTTTTCCATTGCACATCTCCCTCTGTTTTTGTCTTGTTATTCAGAGTCTGTGCATAAGTAACTGTCCATAATGGTTAACTTTGGCACTGCCTGTCTCACATTGCTCAGACCGATAGTTATAGTAGTTATACTGTAGTTGTAGTAGTTGATTGTTTTGTTATATCAGCTTGTTGGAGCAGTTATAGAGCCCCAACATTGGTTCAAGCCCAAGGATTCCTATCATCGAAGTCCATTCATGGTTTTTAGTTATGATATTCATATGTTTGATATGGTGATGTTTTCTGTTAGGAGACATTTTTTTAACAGTCATGGAAGGAGTCTCCAATGTCAGTACTTTGTAGTGTTCAGTACATACAGGACACTGGACTTTTTTGGAATCATGAAGTAGACTTGTCTGTGTATACGTTTCCCAAATTTAATGAATCCCAAAAAGGGATTAAATTCTTTATTTTTCCTCAAAATTCTACAAACAACACCCCATAAAAGACCTGAGGCTGTAATTGGTGGCAAATGTGCTTCAACAAAGTATTGAGCAAAGGCTGTGGATACTTATGTACATGTGCATTTTTTAATTTATTTATTTTATTTTTTTATTAATAAATTTGCAAATATTTCAAATAAACTTCTTTCACATTGTCATTATGGGGTATTGTTTGTTGAATTTTTAGGAAAATAATTAATTTAATCTGTTTTGGAATAAGGCTGTAACATAATAAAATGTATAAAAGTGAAGCGCTGTGAATACTTTTCCGGATGCACTGTATAGCAATGACTATGAGCTTATAAAATTCATAATTTATTATTATTTTCCCCCTCCAAACACTTCAGAGATATTTCTGGTATTTCATGATTGCATAGAGTATGTACATTGCATGGATAATTATTGACATTAATATTACTAATGACAATCATCTTTAGACTGCAAATAGCAACTTAAATGGTGTGTAAATTGCACCTGGAATAAAGGAGTCCCTGCGGCAATCATACAGCATGCCGAGATACAGGGGTCTTCCCAGGGCAGCTATTTCCATGCATCTGGAATCCATGACTGTTGCAAGAGAAAAAGAAAAAAAAAAGATGATTGGAAATGTATAAAAATGAGCAGTTTGACATAATCAGAGATGTAGTCTTAAGATACCATAATGTGGAAAATATCCTTTGATTTTCAAAAATCGTTTGGAATTTCTACAAAATTACAGTAATTGAGGGTAAAATGAGCAAAATGTCTATAGCTTTGGAGTGCATTTCTTGTCTTTTGTATGAAAATTTGTGAAGAGGTCTCTTATGTAATATGCTGTATTGGTGCATTCTTTAATAGTGGTGCATTCTTTATTATTTAATTTTGGGCACAAATATCTCCTACTTAAGTATGCCTACTTTATGCCTACTTTCAGACAGTTTTTGAGTACTAACACTAAGCAGTTTTCATATTTATGAATTTTACAAAACCTCTCATGTAGCCTCAATATGCTACCAAAAGATTTGTCTTCTTTACCAGTCATCTGGATCTTCTAGATTAAATACATTTGAATGTAAGGGCAAAGTTTTTTATTTGAGAAGCAACTAATACAACAATCTCTTGGACAGCAGAAAGATTTAGACTGAACTTGTCAGTGTATTTAATTTTACATTTAGACTTGGAAACTAGATGAAAAGGGATGCTTTGACTGACATGCCATATGGTGGAGGTCACATTTAATGAATGAAAAAAAAGCTGATTCTGCATGCACAGAAAGCCAAGCATTCAGTATAAGCCAGGTCCCAAAATTGAAATAGGATGAAAAACTACATCACAGCTCTGCAGAGAGAGAGTGAGAGAGAGTGAGAGAGAGAGAGAGAGAGAGAGAGAGAGAGAGAGAGAGAGAGTGAGAGAGACCGCAGATGCAAAAGAGAGAGAGTGTTTTTGTTTCTTTGCAAATTGACATTAATATGGTTTTAGGATAATCTGTAAGCCCAAATTACTTCTCCTCAAAAAAGTATAAAGATATAATGATACAAGCTTGATAAAATTTAAACAAATGAGGCAAATATGGAAAAAACTACAAACATGTAACTGTCACTACAGACAAAAATTGTTTGGCATACGTTACAGAAAAGTGTTGAAAGGTTTATGAAGACAAACACCAAAAATAATGGCGTGAAAGTACAATTAAATAACAATTGTCCCAATAATTAAATTTTCACTCATGCCTTACCACAATGGTCTGACTTGCACTGTGCTGCTGAACACTAATATTTCAGTATTTCAGCTCTGTAGGTCCAAAGTGACCAGAATTTAAAATGCACCACAATCAATAGCTCCAGTAAATCCAAGTCTTCTAAAGTATTCCAATTTATTTGGAGAAACAGACAAAGCTCACTTTAAAATATTGGTATGCCACTTAAATATTTGAAAATTCAGAAAAAGTGCATTTTTATTTTGTTTTGTGATGGCAGCAAAACAAAGGTGTTGGTATGTGGTGATTTTACTGTCAAATATGTTTTGGCATAGGATGTGAATTGCTTTGTCAGGCAAAGAGCACAATGGCATGGAAAGAGTATACAGGAGCAATTGGGGTGATCTAATGCTTAGAAGTTCTACATTACTTCAACTTGGGAACATTCCAACATGGCCCATTATCTAAGCTACATATATGTACATATATATATATATATATATATATATAAACACAGGGCCACCATGCATGTCTTTGGACTGGGGAGGAAACCGGAGTACCTGGAGGAAACCCCTGCAGCATGGAAACAGAACATGCAAACTCCACACACACAGGGCCACAGTGGGAATCGAACCCTCGACCCTGGAGGTGTGAAGCGAACATGCTAACCACTAAGCTCCAGTCATATACACTACAAGCCAAAGGTATAGAAGCAAACACATTATTTTTAAAGGTTCCAAAATAATTGAACAATTAAGGCATATTTCCAACAGAACAGAATATTAGAAATTTAGTGTAAACTAGTGCAGACTTACCTTCTGTCAAGTAATGGACGTAATGAAGGTTGACGGTGGATGCAAGTACAGTCAAAGATATTTATTAGAGAGAGGCAGATAAATCCAAAACGGCAATCCAAAGTATGGTCTAATAACAGGCAAAGGTCAGGCAATATACAAACGGGCACAAACTGGGCGAGACTAGAATCCAAAAATGAGAAACAAGGTCAAAAACATGAATCAAAATGAGAAATGAGAATCAAGAACAACCCCTTGCTAAAGGGATAAGCTCAATTCTACACAAAGACTAAGTGTTGAACAGCCTCTTATATAGCGTGGTGTGAGTATGAGATTGGCAACGTGTGTGTGGGAAGTGTAGTCCTCTTCGGCCATGTTTGTAGTCGATGGTGCATCCTGGGAAATTGAGTTGCTGGTTTGCTGTGATATGACAGAACCCTTACCCCCACCTCCCCACCGGCCTACCGCCCAGTCGCCCACCCGCCCACCCCAAAATATGCTCCCTCCCCCAGCGGTCCAGGCCCTCTGGGCAAAATGTCTTCACATGAGACTGAGCGGCATCCTCAGCTGAGCAGGAAGGCAGAGCGACGTCCTCAGTGGAGCAGGAAAGCAGAGTGTAATCCTCCTTCGACTCAGTAAGCTGAACTTGGTTGACTGTGTCAGCAGACTCGGGCATGAGCAACACTTGGTTGTCCATTTCAGCAGTCTCGGGCATGAGCAAACACTTGGTTGTTCGTGCCAGCAGACTCAGGTGTGAGTAAACACTTGGTTGTCCATGTCAGCAGACTTGGGCATGAACAAACACTTGGTTATCCATGTCAGCAGACTCAAGCAAGAGCAACACTTGGCTGTCCATGTCAGCAGACTTGGCCATGAGCAAACACTTGGTTTTCCGTGTCAGCAGACTCAAGCGAGAGCAACACTTGGTTGTAAGTGTCAGCAGACTCAGGCATGAGCAGAACTTGGTTGTCCGTATCAGCAGACTCAGGCTTGAGCCGAACCTGTTTGGTCATGACGTTGACTTCAGGCGTGAGCAGAAACTGGTTGGTCATGACGCCGGTTTCGGTCTGGAACTTGGCGTGAGAGGCCGCCTCTTCGAGCTCGGACAGGAGCATGGCGTGAGAGGTCGCCTCTTCAACCTCGGACAGGAAATGGGCTTGAGAGTTAAACTCATTGACCTGTAGCAGGAACTTGACTTTCTGCTGGAGCTCTGGAGATGAGACCACCTCATGGGTCTCATGCTGGAGCTCTGGGGATGAGACCGCCTCACGGGTTTATGCTGGGTCTCTGCAGGTGAGACCGCCAAATGGGTCTCAGTTTGGAGCTCTAGAGGTGAGGTCACCACATTGACCTCCGGCTGGAGCTCGGCAGAAGAGACCACATAGTTGGTCTTAGGCGGGAGCTTTGACAAGGAGGTCCCCCAGTTTGTCCGTTCTGTGGTGTATAATATGTGGTGACTGGCATGCCAGGTTCATCTCTGAGGCAGAGCTCCCCCAAAAGTTTCTCCAGGACTACCCTGGATTCTGGACTGTCGAACATTATCAGGAATAGTCCCACAAACTGAGTTACGTTCTCCAGTCCCCTGCATCTTATGGCTGCTAGAAGCAACACCCACTAGCGGGCTCAGACAAAAAAAACAGGACACATTGAACACAATATCCATTGCTTCTCACTGGGCTTGGGGTCCATTGGGCTCAAGAAATAAATCTGGCAGTCAACCAAAAAATATTCAGGGTAAATAAACTGGTCTAGGAGATCTACGAAAGTCCATTGCGGAAACTGGATCGAATCCAAGGCGGGGATGGTTTGCTTAGCATGACATCTCCTCCATCTTGCCCCCCACCCACCCGGCAGCAATAAGCTCGACCAGGCGCTTCCTGATGCTGTGGATCAGACCTGCGCATCTTTCAGGAGGAATTTTATCCCATTCTTCCTGGCAGAACTGCTTTAGCTCTGTCATATTCTTCAGACGTCTCATGTGTATGGCTCTCTTCAAGTCATTCCATAGCATCTCTATTGGGTTGAGGTCTGGGCTCTGACTCGGCCACAAACTTCTACACAGTTTCAGCTGACGTATAGACATTCTCACATTATCCTGAAAAATTGTCTGATATACTTGGTAATTCATCTTCCCCTCAATGGTTACAAACTGGCCAGGCCCTGATGCAGCAAAGCAGGTCCAAATCATGTTTCCTCCATCATACTTTACAGTTGGGATGATATTTTCATGATTATATGCTGTGCCCTTTCTATGCCAGATGTAGTGCTGTGTGGTTTTTCCAAATAGTTCAAGCTTAGGTTCATTGGTCCACGAAACATTTTGCCCATACAGCTGTCTAGTGTCAATGTATTCTTTTGCAAACTTCAGACATGCAGCAATGTTCTTTTTAGTAAGCAATGGCTTCCTTTGTGGTGTCCTGCAGTAGATACCCTGCTTGTTCAATGTTTTGCTTATTGTAGACTCATGAACAGAGATGTCAGCCAGTTCCAATGATGCCTTCAAATCTTTGGCTGTCATTTTGGGTTGTTTCTTTACCTCATTGATGAGTCTCCGTTGTGCTATTGGTGTCATTTTGACTGTCACCAAATTCTTGGTAGAGTAGCAATAGTCCAAAATTGTCTCCAGTTGTAGAATGTTTGCCTAACTGTAGACTGGTGAATTTCTAAAGTCTTTGAAATCACTTTGTAACCCTTGCCAGTTTTAAATAAATCAACAATTCTTCATCGTAGATCCTCTGAAAGCTCTTTTTATGGCTCACATAAGCATGTGCTTCTTGTGCAGAGCAGAAGTATCAGTCAAAGTTGCTGTTGTCTGCACCTCCAAACTCATTTTCTTAACAAGACTCCAGGTATGCAATAAATAAATAAATAAATAAATAAATAAATAAATAACTTATTTTTTGAGGTCATTAACTCAAAAATAAGGATCAAAATATTCTGCCAGTAGTTTGGCACTGTGACTCAAAAATTTGTTTTTCATGACATCTAAATGCCAACTTCTGACATCTGAATGCTAACTACTGTCCCAACTGCCATGCAATACTGATAATGCTCTTAGAGGGCTGAATGGCAGACCTTGTTAAATAATGTTATTATGTTTTTCTTTATAATGTCTTATAATTTATAAAATATATTCTTACGTATATATATCTTATGTTGGGGCACACGGTGGCTTAGTGGTTAGCACGTTCACCTCACACATCTGGGGTTCGATTCCCGCCGGGGCCATGTGTGTGCGGAGTTTGCATGTTCTCCCCGTGCTGCAGGGGTTTCCTCCGGGTACTCCAATTTCCTCCCCCAGTCCAAAGACATGCATTGTAGGTTGATTGGTAGGCTGGTAAATTGTCCATAGTGTATGAATGGGTGTGTGAGTGTGTATGTGATTGTGCCCTGCGATGGACTGGCACCCTGTCCAGGGTGTACCCCGCCTTGTACCTGATGCTTTCTGGGATAGGCTCCAGGTTCCCCGTGACCCTGAAGAAGGAGTAAGCGGTAGAAGATGGATGGATGGATATCTTATATTACTTTTTACCTATTCTTATACGTTGATATGGGAGAAGAGGGGGCAATGGGCAATGCTGGTGTTAAAGTAAGTCTGCACAAGGACATGTCTTTACAACTGTAAGTGACTAGTTAACTTAATCCTTCACATGGTATTCATAAGTTGCCATAAATTTCTGCTACTCTGTGGATCATGCTGAAGGTTGAACAAAATGGTTTGACTTAATATCCACAGCAGTAGTGTACAAGTCATTTCTTCCTAATTTGTTTATTAACTTTTATTGTATGCCTAAATGGAATAAAAGTTATTTGCCAGATTCAGATGCTCCTAAACAAATTATTATAAAGTATGAGTTTGTAACTTATCAACAAAGTCTGTACTATCATTTCTAATACAATGCATTTAATATGGAAAAATATTTTCACTGAAATATTTCAGAGACATTATTTACACTAGTTTAAACCAAATGTCTAATATTCTGAACGGTTAGAAGTATGCCTTAATTATTCACTTAATTTCCAACTTTTAAAAATAATTTGCCTGCTTCCATACCTTTGGCTTGTAGTGTATATGACTGCTTACTGTCATAAACCCATATGAGGAAATAAAAAGTTATCATTTTGACTCCAGATCAGGAGTGGGTAAATACATACTGGTCATCTCATCTATATTATATATATATATATATATATATAATATATATATATATATATATATATATATATATATATATATATATATATATATATATATATATATATATATATATAAAACATACATACATACACGTATCTTAGATAATGCCTCTCTGAGGGCCATGTTGGAATGTTACCAAGTT
The DNA here is from genome assembly GCA_012411365.1 of Ameiurus melas. Classification (NCBI taxonomy): domain Eukaryota; kingdom Metazoa; phylum Chordata; class Actinopteri; order Siluriformes; family Ictaluridae; genus Ameiurus; species Ameiurus melas. The sequence goes on from CM022772.1 coordinate 16,010,866, forward strand.
GATGCACTGTAGAACTCCTAAGCATTAGATCACCCCAATTACTCCTGTATACACTTTCCATGCCATCGTGCTCTTTGCCTGACAAAGACACTCTCAAAACATATTTGACAGTTGGGGCCTCATTCTAAAATCAAGCAGATACCAAATGTACAACAGTTTTGTCTTGCTGCCATCACAAAATAAAAATTTTTAAACCTTAAGTAATGCATTCCCGGAGGGTATGTACATTTTTCACACTACGTTAACGGTGGGGATCCTTATAGACTGTATAACGGATATGTACTCAGTGTGTCTCCACCGATTTCTTTAAATGATTTTCTACCTCCTAAAGAACCCTCGGACTTTAGAGACGATCCTCTGAGTTTTTGACGCCCTGCTCAGGGTTAAATAACGTCTTTACAATATCTTTGTGGATAAATTGTCAAACTAATATCTTGGGGTTTTTTTTGGTGCAGATGTCAGGACTTCTGTCATTTCCACAGGTCCTCTAGTTGGCATTCTTCTAGGGGTATTAGGATTTCTCGGAGAAGCCATTGTAACAGATAGTTGCAGAGTTTCTCCTGTGTTTTAACTACAATGTCTTAACCATTATTTAAGCACTGAAACGCATGACTCTCTCCTTAATTCATTAACATAAACACATTTGTAAGCATTCTGGTCAACAACACCCCCAGAAAACACATCTCTATCTCACATAGACAGACAACTTCCAGGAAGGATCACACATTCAGATCAAACAGTGTTTCCAGAGGTCATAAATGTACACAACATGACTGTCAGCCAGTGGGGACATGAGATGTCAAAGCATAGACTAAAGCTTATGTATGTAGCAACAGTTCTGTGTAAGTATACTTGTTGATGAAACATTTTCCAAAAACTTGTTTATAGTTTAAACAAAATGCACCATTCTTTTAAACAGAACTTTTAAATGTTTTTCCTCCTAATGGGTTATGTGACAACACTCTCATTAACATAAACAAATTGTAAGCATTCTGGACAGCAAACTGCCAGGAAACACATGACCCTATCTCTCTCTCTTTCTCTCCCTCTCCCTCTCTCGCTCTCGCTCTCACACACACTCACACACAGTTCAGACACTCCTGAAAAAAGTTGTCTTCTAGTTTAAGCAAAACATGCGATTCTTTTAAAGACATTTTAAAGATTTCACCTCCTAAGGGTTATGTTTAGAAGACATGTAATATGAACAATTCTTTTAAACAGCAATTTTAAACGTTTATCTCCTAAAGGGTAATGTGTAGAAGGTATGTAAAAAATATTTTTACAATTACTTTTGCCATATCAATGGTTTATCTGTTTTGGGGGTTTTATTTCAGTCATTTTTTATTCAAAGGCATGTGATTCTGCCAAAAAAACTTAATCAACAATTGTTTGAATTATTTCACAAACAAATATTCTGCTCATATATGTACACATTCAACCATCATGTTTTTTTTCTATCAATGTAGTTACACAAAACAAAATCCCCCACATAGTAACACACGTATATCCAATATTAACCATTTGATACTCTTTTCCTTACATCAGACATATTTCACCTAAACCATCCTTAAGCTTCAAAATAAAACAATAACACAAAAAGTTATTTCACATTTGTGTGTGATTAATACTGGGAGAAACACGTCTCACAACAGTATCATTAACATAAACACTTTTGTTGGGGGAGATCCCCCACAATACATAAAACACACACCCCCAGGAAAGGAAGGACACAACCCAGACATACAGATGCCAAAATTATACAGTTGATAGGGTTATCCCCCACCCTGGTCATAAATTAGGACAGAACCTACAGAACTGTCAGCCAGGGGAACACAAAGGGTCATAAATCAGCACACTACTTTCATTGACAGTTTGACAGATAGTATATGGTTTAACTACTATTGGGCCCACAACAACTTCCCCAGCCCCTGGTTGACGGAGGTTGTCCATATCCTTTTACATTTTAGCTAATTTGTGCTACCCTTACAGGACTATTTAACCCCAAAATGAAAAGTCTTTCATTATTTACTCACCTTCAGGCCATTCTAAACCTGTATGACTTTCTTTTGTTTGTGAAACACAAAAGAATATATTTAGAAAAAAATGTCTGAGCTGTTTTGTTTTCATACAAGCAACGGGGATCAGAAAAATCACAGAAATTATTAACATTTAAATGGCCCTTAATTTAAGATGTGCCTAAGGAAAATCCTCATTTAATATTTTCTGTTTTGTGGATCCACATAGGAGACAACACCTGGCTCAGAGAAGAGGTGTGGACGAAAATTAATTCAGCTGCCAAAGATTCTCTGTTTGTCAAAGAGATGGCTGTGGCATTCTGGGGGACAACCACTTTAAAAAGCAGAAGTGTTTCAGGAAAGGAGTGTCCTACAAATAAAAATTCTGCAAAGCCTCCCTTGACACCCTCCAAGCAGCATGTTTTGGGAGATAATCAAATTTTTCAACGCATTCATGCATGTATGTAAACATAATCAATTTTGTTAAAGAATTTTACATTAGTTGATAGTTTTAATGTTTGTAAATCTTTTATGTTCAGAAATCCATACTCATATTCATACGCATCCATTTATACTCAACTAATCAATTATTCATCAATAAAATATCTAGATATTTATATGAACAATTAAAAGGTTATTTAAAAAAGGACAAATATGCACAAAAAAGAGACTTCCATGCTGTAACTACAGCACGCTCCTTTTAATCTGCATCTCTAAACACCGCAGCTGAGCTGTGATCTGTCTGTAGAACAGGTTTTTACTCAGCAGAGTTATTAGCATGCATGGATATTGTCCTTTTCTTACTCAGAACATCATTAGGGAGTGAAAATCTCAATCATATATTAACATTTTCTGTAGAGGTAAAATGCCATGAAGTATCAGCCCCCTCACAGATGCCATGCATCATATAACTGCATAGAGCGACAATACATCAAAGCTAGAGGTGAAATACATCAGTCCAGAGAAAGGTCAGATTTAGCAGTGTGTATTGATTATGATGGATCCCAGTCTGACTGATTTTTCCCCCAGATGGATCTCTTGACTTGGGAAAAATCTTAATCATAAAACAGAGGCCAATGAGTATTATAATCATGCAATATTGTAGATTTAGGATGTCTAATTAAATAGTTTAACACAATGTACTTCAATGGAATCAAAATTAGCTACCTCAACATACATTAAGTTGTTACTGTCACTTTTTGGCTTAAGTCAGTTAAGTGGATAATGAAAACATTGTGTTTATCAGATTTGGGGTTCTGTCTTTTGCATCACTGTGTTTGGCCCGTATCTTTATTTGTCTCAATATAGTTTAACTTTGAGTTGGCTATATGTAGTAAGCAGGAGTGTTATGTCAAACGTAAATGAGTCAAAGTTCATTCATGACACATGTGAGCTTTAGTAGTTGTGTGCTTTAATGGGCAAATATTTGTTGACTTTTACATTTAAAGAAACTCAAGACTCAAGTTGTCTTCATAATGTTGAATAGACAGGGTTTTTTTCTTTTTATCTGACTGACAATTTTTCAGTTGATTAGAGATCCAGACGAATAAACAAATCCTTCATGTAGATAAAAAATAAAAAGGATGTGTTTCTTTATCATTTTGACTTCCCAGAATGACTGGGGATAATGTTAATTTGTGATGCATGCCTGTGATAAATAAGTGAGGTTCAGTACAGGAAGCACCTCTACTTTCTATTTCACAAAAAATAATAATAATTAAAAAATAATAATAATATATATATTTTTTTAAATGGTATATTTTGGAGCAGGAAATGAAAAGCTTCTTCGAATGACAGCCTGAAGACTATTAATAGCACTGGTACCTCAATACTTAACAAGTTCCTAGATTTCTCAAAGGGTTCCTCAGTTGGAAATAAAAAGCTTCAAAAACATTTTTATATGTAGATGTCGCAATTTCTGTAAGAGAGCTTTTTTGATAACCAAAGTATCACTGATTGCATATTTCACAAATAAGGCTAGTAGTCCTTGGTATAAACAAGAACAATTCTTCAATATAATTTCATAAGAAGCTTAAACCTTCAAATAGAGAAAATACACATCATATCTGCTTTACAGACAGCCTTCTAAATTGGACATACTTAGATTGTAATGTTGAGATTATAAAATTATTATTATTATTATTATTATTATAAATTATTATAAATTTTTTTTTTTTTTTTTGCTTTTTTAAAACCATGTCCCCTTATTGTTGTATGAACTACCTGATCTGTGTCTATGCAAATTAGCTATCTAGTGATGTCCCCACTACAACTTTTTAATATGTAGTCAAATGTACAGTTTCAGTCTTATTAAAGGGAATAAATTGATTAACATCCTTGTAATTGACATGCTAAACATAGGCAATCAGCACTTAAAAGCTTACATGGTTACAATCTTGCTTATTCATGGAAGTGTGCAAAAATTCTAAACTAGAGAATAGCCAAAGTGAGACAACATTGCTTTCCAACATAGACAACATAGATCTTTCCTGTCCAGGTAGCTGACTGTAATAACAGCAATCTGACAAAAACCAGCAAGTGGACGGGAGAGTCCCAATAATGCAACGTCACGTGATGAATTCACACTGTTATTCTTTGAAATCAGCTAATGCTGAGATTCAGATGTGTTAGCCATGATTAAAAACAATGAACACACCAATGTGAAAATATTTCAGGGCATTTAGACAGCTTGAAATAAATAACTGACTGAGGCCTTTGGGGCTGAGCCCCCCATATATTTAAGTCCTAGAAATACCCCTGTCGAAAAAGATCAAGGAAGAGCGAAAAAGACTCCGCTGTGAATTTCAAATGACTCCTACACTTTACATTCAGAATCAGTAACACCTGAGCATGCCGAGCAACCCTGACCTCAGGAACCTCACCTACACCCAAGTTGAGAACATCATCAATAATGCTGTAAAACCACTTCTAAACAATTCTGGTTCAGATCCACAATCTCCAAATCTCCCTGAATCAGACTAGGAATGCTACAGTGACGACGTCTCCAGAACCTCCATGCACAATCAATGGATCAGCTGTGGTTCAAACCAGGCTGGTGTTCAACTCGTCCTCTCCTGTTACCTGTACAATCATTCAGCCCACCACAAAACCAGGAAACAGCACCTATACAGGGGCTGCATGGATTTTGGGCTTTGTTATCCCCTGTGGTATAGCCCTCATTCTTCTCCCATGTTGGATTCTACTCTGTTGTATTCTTTGTGGATGCTGTGCAGGAATTAGAAGACGTTGGCTCAGGCGACGGTCATACAATGTTCAGTATCAAACTCACAGCATCCTCTTCTAAAGCGCAACATACCATACATTCTCAACTTATTAATTTAAAGTCTCTTAATCTGTCTTGAAATACAAAATCAGATGCAAGGCGGGGTACACCCTGGACAGGGTGCCAGTCCATCACAGGGCACATATTATTCATTAATAAATTAATTTATTCTTTTAATTTATTTTCAAACCATTTATGTTAATTTATTACTTTAATGATTCAGTTGCCATGGGGAAGTTTGTCACTCTGGACTATTATCGCATCATCAACCATGAAACAGTGTGTTAGAATACTTGAACATTCAAGAGCAGAGTGAGGAGAGCCACTGAACTCCTTTTCCCCACCAACACACACACACACTGAACGATCAGCAAGAGCGAGCAAGCGACTTCAGCTACAGCTAGCGATTATTCAATTTTAACATTTCACTCTTTTCGTTCCACTTTTCACAACATCCTCTTTGGAAAATGGTGAGTTGTAACAAGACACCCTTTTGAATATGGCTATGTTGATTAACAAGTTTGAAAGTCAGGATTCATTTTACAGATCCACTGGTATTTTATAGTTTAATATTCAGTAGGACAAGTAGCATATTGTGTGGTTGGGAGCGCTAAAGCCTTGGACACAATGATTTAACACAGAAGCAGAAGATACAGTACAATAAGTAATATATCCGGACCTGTTTATTCTGAGAAATTTAATTATTTCATCAGTAGGTCTCAGTTTGCACATGTTCATTATTTTCTTGCTGAAATAATTTGTTTTTTCTAAAAGCCAACTCTGTTTCCTTCTTCAGTTCAAGTCTCAGAAAATATTGCACTTTGTGCGTGCTGCCAACCCAGCCCACCCCACCCAGCCACCTCACTTCTACCCCCAGTCCCACCCCATCCAGCCCCCTCACTTCTACCACCAGTCCCACCCTAACCAGCCCCCCTCATCCCACTCCATAATGCCACCTCATTTCTACCCTACACCCTCAATGATGGAGATGAAACCACACCACTCCTCCATCCCATCTGTCCAGGTATATTTCTATTCCAGTCAAAGGTCTATTCAATTTCAAGTCTAAATATAACATTTTTGGTTGTGTTTTATAAACAAATTTTCATTTCTTCAGTGATTAAAACTGAAGAATATAAAGTGTTGTCTTTGACATATCTTCCTGTTTATTCTTGGTAATAAACGTTACTTTTGATTATTTCTTTTGACATTTATTATATCATATCTTACCATAAGTCTCCATCTGTTCAGCAGCAGTATCCACTGGCCACACCTGTTGGATTTTATCCTCACTATGGCTACATGTACAGTAAAGAGCATTTCAACAGTTTCTTTTTCTCCATATTATTTTGTCAGAAGGTGGCACAGTGGTGCAGCACTAAATTGCCCCTGAATGGGTGTGAATGAGTATGTGAAGAACTACGATGATGCGGTCAGGACCAAACACTTGTTTTTAGTGGTGTTAATCAGAAATAAAGTCTAGTAAATGTTTACATTGGGCTATAATATTTCAGATTTGGGACAGGCCCTGCGATTGGTTGTTTTTCATGTTTCAGTTGGAGTGTATTATCCCACTCCCCAGCTTCCTCAGTACACCTGGCCACTTCTTGCAAGAAAGGAGCACACACTGGTAAGAAATCTTGTCTCCCCTGACCCCACCTCCTGTACGATTAGTGCTCATGCTTTTATATGCACACTGGCTCAGTTTTAAAACAGGACTCCATAGGTCAAAAGTGATTAAATAATAGCAGTTTATTATTTCACAAGAAAATTTATTCACTTTGTTCTCCTTTTCTCTCTCAGTGTGAAGATGAAGGCATTCAGCCTGGCAGTATTATAACTCCTCAGACTTTGGATATTGACGAGATTGTCAAGAGTATCAGGGAGTGGATAAAGGAAAGATAAGACCAAAAAGTTCCCCATGGACAAGTCTCACCACAGCAAGTGCACCAAGGTACAGCAGTAAAGTCTGTCTGCAGATCACAGGCCTGAGAGGACATGTCTTTGGGTCCATATTTAGACATGGGGGTGTGTCTCTGAGTTTATCTGTGGATGGAAATGTTGGCTTTGAGTCTTTTAGTGGCTTTGGAAGTTGAGAACATCAAATTGTTGACTGTGTGTACATGTTCAGAGAAATAATTATGAGTAATATATTGTTTTTAACATTTGTTTATTGTTCCACAGTCAATCTGATTATCATGAAGCCAAACGCACAGTTTTACTGAAAGAGTCCAATGCTCTTTTAACTTTTATGCTTCTGGTCCAGGTCTTACACAGCTGTGCTATGCTGTCTCACATTTTTAGCTTTTTGATTGACGTAATTAACACACTGGATTTTGACACTGTGCTCGGTTCTGTAGAGAGTTCATCAAGAGCCTGGACTACAGCGTGGACAACAAGCGCCTGCACAAGGAGTTCCTCCCGTTTGGAGCAGTCATCAGTGCCAAGGTCAACTACTAATCCCTACATTTTCTTCCTTTTCCCAATGCTTATTTCCTATACGCATAGCATAAGATGTACATATGGACTATGGGGAGGTGCAATACCAGTACCCTGATACTAACATAACATAGCTGTTCTGTTTACATTTTAGTGTGCTGCTAGTGTAATGCTTTCTGTATCTCCTCACTGTTCCCTACAGGTGGTGATGGAGAATGGCCGCTCCAAAGGTTTTGGCTACATTAGCTATTCGTCTACTAACGAAGCCATGGAGGCCATTAAAGGCATGAACGGGGAGATGCTGGACAGGAGACCGATTCATGTAGCTCTGTCTAATAGAAGAGAAGAGTGCAAGCCTCAGCTTACCTGGACAGAGCAGAAGACGGAGAGCAGCCAGCCTACCAACCCCTGGCAGAGTCAGCACAAGAACACACAGAGGGTCCAGTTACAACGTGAGTCACAGCTATCCTTGCAATTTCTTCTAGAATGGATCTTATAGCCCACTACCTAGAGAGCTTCCTGCTAAACTAAGCACATGTGGAGAGACAATACTTTTGAATGCAATAATATGATCTAGAATAGTGCAATGGTAAAAAAGTTTTGCAATAATATTATATACCAAGATATATGGTTTGACAATTATGCTTATATAGAACATCTAATATCTGCAAACTCACACCCCCATCTATATTACTAACAGGACTGTACACTGACCAAGAGTGGACCAGAGTTTCAAAGAAACAAAATTTTGAAGAAACAAAAATGACATACAAAAATTTATTTCAAGGTCTTTTTTCACAATATAACTGGAAATATGCATTTAATTAAAAATAAATAAATAAAAAAACATACCAAGAGTGGACAAAAGGGGACCTCCATAGCCTGTGATGGAACTGATTGTGTAAACGCAAAGTGAATTGGCACCAAGTCTTTTACATAATGTATCTTTAATGTAAACATGAATGTATACACATGTCACCATTGCATAAATATTCTGAAAGCAACCCCAAACACTAAATAAATGAGGGTTACCTGCAAGTATTTTCTTGAAATAATAAAAAAAAATTAGCATCAGATAATTCTGAATGATTAACGATAAACTGATTTACAAAGACCTCTTCAGCAATTGTGTGACCTCCAAATGTGTGCTGCATTGTAAATCATTTCTATTGTAATTTTTTTATCAGCTTCACACACGAGCAAAGGAAACCATGGGCACCAATCTTGGTGTGGCTCCTCAGATCGAGTGGTTTTGCAGGGGAGGCATGTGTTGGGGTGAACTCCTTTAAGTGCCTTGAAGGAAGAACTGCTCCAGATGTGCTAGTGATGTGCTAGTGATTCACTGTGGGGGCAATGACCTAGGACGTGTGGAACATGTGCTAATAAGGGTGAGGTCTGATGCAGAAGCACGAGACCATGGCTCTCAATCTTCCAAAAGGGCCAAAGCGAGCTCGCACGGTGTAGCTGGCTGTCTGTGGAGGTCAATTCTCTACTACTACAACCTAATTTGGCATCTTTTCTTGGTCTGAAATGACTGCACATGTTGCTGCAGGAAAACAACAAAAAAACAATGCCAATATATATTACTGAAGGAATAATTCCTAGAAGAGTCTTCAATACAAATATCATTCACGGCTAGAGGCAGTCGCAGTGTCTGTATGCTGCTCACTATCCTCCTCTGGTGGCCGATCAGAGACACGCCCATCCTCTGGACATCGCTGCGAGAGGACAGACCACATGCACATTGAGTGAGGTTCAAAACTCTGCTATAAACCGTAACGCTGTTGTGTTGATTCATTTTCCATTACAGAACCTCTAACTGTACTTTCCACTGCAAGGCAAATCACATCTCTGTATCAATATTAATCCACTCATTCAACTACACTATAATTTCTATAGCGACAACTCTACGGTATGGGACATAATCCACATAATCTTTTACTAGCAATAATCTTATTATTTATTTAACATTTATGGAAAGAGTCTCCAGTGTCAGCGATTTGCAGGACAGAGGGGTTTCTTGTTTTTTCTTATTACCTTGAAGAGGTGCACAGCATTAAACGTATTAGAAATATTTGGCAAACTACTTATGTATAAGAGGAATGACACACTTTGCGACATGCTCTTATTGGAAAATACGGATCTTATCCTGCATTACATCACCCCATTGTTGATTATTTCCCCCCAAGAGTTTTATTACTTATTAAACATCCTGTCAAGCCTTAAGCACATTATATACAGTGAATATGAAATGTTTTTCCAAAGTAAAAAAATAAATAAAATGAAAGCAAGTTAAATAACATCAGGTTGTCTTACGCAACCAGTTTATTGTAAGTTGTTTCTTTTTTCTCTCTTAACACATTTCTATTTGTTTTTCACTTCAATGTGGTTGGTTGCTATATCGCATTAGAGCTGGAAAAAAGTATCTGACATAATTTACCTTGATTTAATTTTTATATAATATACAAATCCCTGCGATTTTAACAAGGGGTGTGTAGACTTATATATATGAAGTTGCTCTTGTACTGACTGATTTTGATGAAGTCCAGCCAATCGTCGATGGAAATGGAGAGAGGATAGTCACGCAGGTCGTCTGACATACATTTTGTGTTATTTTTGACTACTCGATACTTCCCACCATTGCACACTGTTGCCATAAGGCAACAATTAACTACTCCCCTAAAATTTTAACTACTACAAGCAATATAAATACATACAACTTTTTTTTATGTAAATGTAATAATCCATGCAGGAGACTGTTATCCAACATTATCCACTACTGTTATGAAATTTCTCAAACCACAATAATGGAATAATAGTTAACGACTCGAACCTGAAGAACCCTTAATCCGATGAGCTGCTTATCGTCCCGCTGGTTTAGTTAGTTAGCTCTGCTCCTGTTATATAACTCACATTGTCCAGCTAATTAGTTTTATTTACTTATCATTTGGTCTAATTTAGATAACTACCTCCCTACATGCAGGGGTAGCTTTCTAGCATCCATTAATTCTCTCCTGGTTACACATGATGCGTGTCGTTAGAATGTTAGCTAATGCTGAGTTTACCTTGTTTTTTCTACTGGTTTGGACTGGGATAAATTTGGCTTGAAGTTGGACCTTCGATATTGGCAGATATGCGGAAATTAAGGGACCGTCTAAAAAGTTACATATGACACTGGTATACATGATTCTAACTTCAATAGCATTCGAAGAGAATGACTTACAGTCACACAACCAACTGTAAAGTGGTCATCTAGGTGTCAGCTATAATGTACATATTTTACAGTTTTAAAAAAAATATTTAACAAAATAAGCTATTAAATCATATGTAAAAATTGCGATGTATTTCATTACGAAATGGGCTCATACACAAAATATACCATAATTTAAAGCTCAATAGCATTGGAAGGGAATGATGTACAGTCACACACCCAACTGTGAACTGGTCATCTACGTGTCAGCTATAATGTACACCTTTTTGATTTTTGATATTTAACAAAATAAACTATTAATTTTTAATCATAGAATCAAAAACAAACAAAAACACAAGTTACCAATTTTGTTGTGTATTGTTAAACAAGTCCTGTTCAAACAAGGTTTTATACGTAAAAAAGAACCGACACTGACTTCTGTGTTTTTTTTTTCTTTCTTTCTTTTGAGCTGGTCTGCACCATTCCCGTTGCATTGTGGGATTTTAAGCATGTTGTAATCACATTTAATGTGTTTTAGCACGTCCAGCATGTGTTTTCACTGGCACCCTGTCCAGGGTGTACCCCGCCTTGTGCCCGATGCTCCCCGGGATAGGGTCCATGTTCCCCATGACCCTGAAAAAGGAGTAAGCGGTAGAAGATGGATGGATGGATGGATGGATGCATGTGTTTTCACATCCTGTTGTACCCTGATGCACTGGAACATTGAACAGAATGTTGAAAAGTGTTCACTGCCTGGTCAAAGTTACCATGTGCCATATAATTTTTTTTTTTTATCAATGCCATATAAAGTTGTGTAGGAGTTCTAAGCACACATTGTCACGACACACAGGGATAACCAGGAAGTAGGCGCAGGAGCGCTGTCTTTATTAATAAATCAATAAAACAAACAAGCAAATGAGGGAAAGCGGCCTATGTGGAGTTAGCAAGAAAACAATGGGACTAGAGTGGAGGCAGGAAACCGGACAAGAAAACAAAGATCCCTTAACATGCTAAACTTAGACGCTACACTGTTAATACCGATGCTTCTCACTTCTTAGATATCCAAGCTACAGATAATAATAATACAGCCCGAAGTGCGCAGCCACAATATGGGGTTTAAATAGCAAACCTAATCAAAACTAAACATGGACATCTGAGGGCAAATCAAAGACATCCTTTAACATAGACCAATACTCAAACAGAAAGGAACAAACCAAAAGATAGTCACCTGTCCACTTCACCCAGTTCAGTCTCTAGAAAGCAGCGCCGCAGTGCCATCTGCTGGCCGTGGTGCAACACATGTAAAGAGAATCAATAGGAATACACAATGTCACATTAGATCAAACATAGTTATAGATATAAATATATAAATTATAATATAATCAATAATGGATAGACTGATAGAGCAATAAACAAAACATTCAATATTATGAGTGAATTCCTCCTCTAAGTTTTCCGCCGCCATTTAGCAATGCATGTGCAAATTTCCAAACAGACGAAGAGAAAGGTTGCTTATTGAAATTGTCTCTACAGAATACAGGCTCATAGAGGGAGATGACCAGCCTGTGTGCAGCACCTCCTCCTCCTCCTCCTCCTCCTTCTCCTTCACCTCTCATGACCAACTCATGGATCATCTCCTCAAGACCGATCAGCTCACCACATATGAACTCGAGTCTAGTGACTGTAAATTCCTGAGAATTCACACTGTTGTTAAGTTTGTGGAAAATCACTCTTGATGGGTAGAACTCCTACACAGTTTTTATGAGATAAAACAAAGACAGAAAACTTGAAACCTATAAAATAAAATAAAAAAATAGATTATTTTTTATTACTACTCTTTGGGCTTGGTTTGTTATGTAAATCATTTTTGTTTGGCTTAATAAGAATTAAGGTCAGTGGCCTGAAACATTATTCCCACATACAGTAAGCTATACAGATGGCTGCCTGCAGTGTATGTCTTTTAATATATGACTCTTATTTCTTCCGTTTGAACTTTGACCCTAATTATAAAATATTTCATAACACAGTGGTGTGAACATGGCCTGAAGTTTGATACCACCCTAAAGGGGATTATTTGCCAATAAAAGCATGCCCCAAAGTATTTTATTTGTCTTATACCAATTTGCCAAGTAATTTTCTTATCCACTGAAGATGGACATTTTGTGCTTTTACCTGTTTATAGTTTGATATTTTAGAACATCTTTAAAACAAGTTAGTTCCTGTTAACATTTTTATAGCATATATGAACAGTAGTTCCCTCACCACCTTTCTCTCTTAAAGTTAATAAGACAAAAAATTAATTAAAAATCAGCTTGTCATTTTCTTGAGAAAGTGCAAAATCCCCTGTCCTGATGATTTTCCTGTGAAGAAAATGTAAAGATACTGCTTTACCTCTGACAGCTTCATAGCGCCATGGGCGTAACCACGCACTCTTTGGGGGTTGTCGTGCTTGTTGAGGAATGTTGCAATGTTGAGGAAATACCAATCTACACCCCAATATACAGCAGAAAATATTTTCTGTATGTCCCACTTTAATATTCCCTGCCAACAGATCTGTCTTTTCTTCATCTATTCTATTTATTTATTTATCTATTTATTTATGTCTATTCTTTTTTAAATATATTTTCATTTGTTAAGGAAAATCGGTGTGTCCCCCTCCAATTGTAAAATGACCAGATTCTCTCTGTTATATCCGTCTATGACTCGCTCTTGACGCAAGTCAAGACACTTGTCTCGGTCACGTGATATGTTACTTGGTCACGTGATACGTTAAGGGGTAGAGCAGAAGTTACTCATGCTATGTTGTTGGCGTGATGTTAACAGGACGCTGCTAATAAAGCTGTGATTTCACATTGGATTCACGTTTATTATTATATTTTTAAAATACCCCAGTTTTTATGCCGGTCGTATCATTTTATTTTGTTGTATTTATCCCCCACACCTTAAAGGCTGGTCCGTGAAAATATTGTCTGATATTAAACCGGTCCGTGGCGCTAAAAAGGTTGAGGACCGCTGACTTAAGTGATATATAAATATATATATATATATATATAATAGATTTTTTTTAAACCAGTAAATAATTTGAAACTGGAACAGTAACATCCTCTAATGCTGATTTGGAAAACAAGATGTTTAAATGTCTATATGAGTTTGTGAACATGTATACGTGAACATGATATGAGCAGAGCATAAGGACAGATAACGCACTTTACATGGCACTGTAGCAGCTAAACCCATACAGTGATAGCTTAGTCGTGCATCCCATTTTCTAGTGAAACCAAACTAGCCTAGTCTTGTGATACATTGGCAAAAAGTCTGACATTTTATCGGTCTGGTAATCCTGCAGTGATAGCACCCAAGACATTTTTTATGATAAATCCAACTTTTTGTCAAATTTTCAAATTTTTTAAGCAATTATCCCTCACATGCAAAAATAAATAAATAATAAAAAAAAATGCAGCTGCTTGTAACATGAAAAGAAAAAATAAATAACAAAATTAAGACATCAAGAAATGTCCAAAAAAATAAAAAATTCTGGTAGGTGAATTGGTCACTCTAGATGTGAATGTGTGTGTGAATTGTGCCCTGCGATCAGCTTTGAGTTCAGTTTGCTCTCTCTCTCTAGTCAGTTTATACAATATTTTATGATGCCTTTAAGGGAGAAAAAATAAATCAGTTTTAATATGACACATATTGCATTTATTTGCGGCTCCCCATAAGTAACTGACAATGACTTGTTTATCATTCTGTACCTATGTGAATGCATGCCATGTACCATACAAACATGCACACACACACACAGAGAGAGAGAGCGAGAGCGAGAGCAATCACAGGCGGCATTAGCTTGAGGTGATTGAGAAGCCTCTAGCCGTGAATTATATTTGTATTGAAGACTCTTCTAGGAATTATTCCTTCATAAAAATATCTTTTTTATTCATCTTCTTTAGACTTTGTCCCTGTTCCATAAACCATGTTAAAATAATTTATAAATTGTTTATGCACACCAGAACTCCACATTAGCAAAGGGGTGCACTTAGACTCTTCTAGGAATCATTCTGTTGTGGTTAAAAATATACATAAAACAAACACAAGGGAGACCTAGTAGGAGTAGTATGATTAATAGGTAATTTTATTGAAAATCAGCAGTGAGATGCACAATTTGTTGGCGGGTGCTCGAATCCAAATCCAGCCCTTCCAATAAATGGGCACCTAGACACATAGAGGAGGTATTAAGTGGATATTGATAAACAGGATTCACATTTTGGGATTGACACACTATGGTTTAATAGTCACAGAGAAGGAGCGTTAGGGAGGCGCACACACATAGATAACACACACACACACACACACTCTTGCGCATTCAGGGTCAGGCATGCAAACATAGCACACGCACACTCTCTCTGTCTCTCCCTCTCTCTCTAATACCCCCTCCCGAAGGCCCGAACACACACACACACACACACACACACACACACACACACAACAACATTAGAACTTTACAAGAATAAATAGTATTGAGATATTATTAGAATAATTTAATAATATTATGAAGTAGGGAGTACAGTAAACCATGTGCAAGTAGTATAACTATATATATAAAATAGAAATATAAAACAGATATGAAAGTAAATTATAAACCAGAAAAATAGGAAAAAAGGTAAAAGAAACTTACTCATAGTGCGGAGGATGGGAATTCTTGTCTCGCTGGGATGGGTCGAGCATGCTGTGGACATGGGCTTTGAACGTTTGTGAGAGAACTGCGAGGAGCTATTTATATGAATAGCTGCGTCACACTGCACCTGTGAGACCAAGGTCGTTGCTCCAAATAGTTTTTTCTCTCTCTCTTATTTTCAATCCTAATGGTAAATTTTTGAGAAGGTTTTTTGTTTCTCATGGTAATCTTGATAAGCCTTTTTTGTAACCTCATGGTTATCGTGAGAGGCTTGTTTTTTTTTCCTAATGGTAACTGTTTGAGCAGCTATTTTTAGCCTAATGGTAACTGTGTGAGAGGCCTTCTGAAATATATTGGTCATTTTCTCTGTACATAAGCTATAAATACTGGAGCTTAAGCTCCAGTTATCAGATCACTTTTGGGAATTCTCATTGGTGTGGATCTCGTGTGGTGAACCGAAATAAAAACTGGACCCTTGCTTTTCCTGACTCACGGCTGATCATCTTTTTTTTATCTCCAATTGGGTTCACGGATGTGAGTATTTGGTTCTAATTTTAATTGTCTTTGGGTAATATGCAAAAATCGGCCCTTCAATTCCTTCAGAAAAATGTCTGCTTTTTATTCATCTGCTTTAGACTTTGTCCCTGTTCCATAAACCATGTTATTCTTTTATAAATTGTTTATACACACCAGAGCTCCACATTAGTAAAGGGGTGCACTTAGAAAAGCATGTATTACTGACTATGAATAAGCTCTAGGATATAATATTCCTGTATAAGCATGTGATTATAAACTTCCAGTTATTTTGCTCTCTCTAGGCATTTTTATGGAATATACTGTGAGTCCTTTAAGAGAGAAGACGCATTGGGTTTAAAATGACACATTATGCATTTATAGAAAATAAAGATCGGACTATGTTTCAAACCGTAGTTTTATTATTATTTATTCAATGATTACAATCAGTACATTGATAAAATAATTTAATCAGGAAGTAAATAGTTTCCCGATTTGTAATAACAAACACATTTGGGCAAGAGATATAATTAGCCAATTCATTTATGTTTTACAATACTGCACATGGATCATGTTTTTAAAAATGAGCAAAGAGTACTCTTTACATGTGTAATATTGTATTCACATCAGTATTTAATGTGGAACTGACAACTTCCGGTGTTAATCAGATTGAAAAAAATTATCATAGGAAAATTTTAACTAGTAAATGCTTGTTTTGTTGCAATAGCAAATTACCAGACCTCTACTGCACTGAATTTTGACCCTAAACCTCTGTTACTGGAATTAAAAGGATCTGTTTATCAATTAAAAGGATATGTCTTTTGATGGAGTACACAGATCATCCACTGAAACAGAATACCCACATTTATTTATTTTAACCATGACCTGCTCTAATTTCTGCTTCAGGTGTGTCTATATATAGAATAATGCATATTAACTGTATCATTTACTGTATTAAGGTATAATACAACTGCAGTAAAGAATATATAGCTTTCATTTCAAACAAAGATAAGCAACAAAAATCTCAAGAATGCACAAGCAAAAAAGAAATTACTGATTAATAAAAAGACAAATCATGTCCACGAACTGTTGACTTTTGCATTCTGATATACTTGAGCAGAAAATAAAAACAACAACAACAACAACAACAACAACAAAACCCTCTAAACTTTCTCAGAGCTTTTGGGGAAGATTCAAATCCTCAAATATTGGCAGTAATATTGACTTTCATATTATCATCCACCTATTGAAAAAAAGAAAGAAAGCATCTCTTAACATTCCTGTTTGTTATCATGCAAATATACAATAATACATTTAAATTATATATTTTGTAAATTGTAACTTGCTTGATTTTATAATTGTTGCATTTACAGTGGTATGTCCTACAGATGGGTTTTCCTAAAATGTACAATTTAAGGGTAAGACGTAGCTGAACATATTGTTCTTTTCTATTGAGTCCACACTATTCTGTTTTGTTTGTTTTGTTCTATGTATCGAGTTTTCCTTAAACTCCTTATAGTATATTTATATTTATCATATCATATAGTATATTTATCACTGTTGTAAATCCTTAGCAGTATCATGATTAAATATGTGAAAACATAGTTACCATAAAGTACAATAGTAAAACAATGCTAGTGTCCATGTCACTACCACCGTTTTAATAAAATACTTCATGGTAATCATGATAAAATGGTAAAAGTGACTTACTTCAATAATTCTGAAAGTGTTCATGAAGACGTCTCCCCTAATGCCAAGTGTAGTCACTTTGTCCACTGGTATACGGTGATTGAACGTACAGCATTCCAGGCCATTCACCATCACCTGAACAAATAAAATGTAACCTTATTTAATCAGTTTGCTTAAAGCTTTGACAAACTTATGTAATTTCTCCATAATATCACACCTCATATCCTTCTGGTTTAACAACCATGATGATATCAAAGGCTCCTCCTTTGACAAATGGGCCTCGTAGTGTCACTTTTTCACTCTCCCATCCCCCATTCCTGCAGCTGTTACAGACCACAGAGTTGGAGTACAAACGGGGGTTGAAGTGGAGAGCGATGTCATGAAGGTACTTCGGCCCGGTCTGCAAATTTATATCAAAGCTAGAAGAAAAGTTTTAACATTTATTTCACTTAAAAGTAAATTGAATTAAATTTTTACCTAAACTGCTTCATAACTGGTTTTCATTCAAATTGTCATGAAGTCATAAAACACATTTCACATACCGTTCACAATCTGAAGGAACAACCCCTTGGAAGAACAAAGCCATACCAGGTCTCAAGCCTCCAGGAATTGATCCCAAATATGGTTTGCTCTGTTGAGGTTAAGCATCATTCATTTTTTATGACAAAATGTCTAATCATGTAATCATTATATATTAGTCATGACATGAAACTGTTACTCACAGGGTTGCAGACTGGATGTGGCACATCAGACTGGATGTCAGAACTCTTTGTGCGTGAGGAGACAGATTTTAGTTCATTACCAAAAGTAGATGTGTTCCAGTTCTGGAGAGAGCATTGACATATAGTACATAATGGTTATGAAGCTTATCCACAATGTCTGAGAAATCAAAGTGCTGCATAGTTGATCCCAGCCAAGATAGGGAAAACAAGTATATAAGAAGAACTAAAGGTGAACAAGAAAAAAGTGGTTTGCAAAAACTGCTAGACTAAGCAAGAGGTGAGGCCAACCATTCACATTCACAAGTAAAATGTGCATTAAATCCTCACTGTTTACAAGTAACTCAACTCTGAATATGGCCCAAAGTCACCACAAAGTGAAATTAATTGCTGCCAGAGGTATATGTGCATCTTTCATGTCCTGCAGCCTTTCACCTTTAGTTAATTGCCTTTCCTGTGGGGACAATGCTTCTCTGTTTTGTCTGA
The DNA here is from genome assembly GCA_012411365.1 of Ameiurus melas. NCBI lineage: Eukaryota > Metazoa > Chordata > Actinopteri > Siluriformes > Ictaluridae > Ameiurus > Ameiurus melas. Next base: position 16,029,872 of record CM022772.1, read on the forward strand.
CTGCTGCTTTATGTGAAAAGGCAGAAAATTGACTCTGTCTCCCACATCGCCTTAGCAACGGCTCAAAAATGTTGAATGTTCCCTGAAGCCATGTCATATTTCTGTTTCAGATATCTGGTAAGGTAATGGGAATGTGCTCAGTTGGTGTTGTCCAGTTATTAAACTGCAGGAAGTGTTTCTGTGTACAGTATATACAGTATATTCACGAGGGTTTACAGGAATGAGACCAACATGTAAATCCTTGTGCATTCATTTTTTCTAGAAAAATTTAAACTCCTTGTCTCCGAATAATGGCTTCATAATGCAAATGGAAAAAAAAACAACCATAAATGGAGTGCCAGAGTATGTAACTTACTCGAACAATACCAACAATGTTCATCATGACGTCATCAGCAATGTAAAGTGAAGCCACTTTCTCCATTGGCATACGATGTTTGAACAGGCAATGCCTCTGACCATTTACATATACCTGGAAAGAACAGAGATTTAATTCTTATGAACTTATCTATTCTGCTAATGTGTGTCCACGTTTTATTCTCCATACCTCATAGCCTTCTGATTTGGTCACAATAAAGACATCAAAGGCCGATCCTTTGGGAATGGGGCACCCTGAAGTGCATTCTTCATTCTCCCACCTCCCATCCCTGCGGTTGTTTTGGACCACCTTGTCACTGATGATCGCTTGAAAAGCGATGTCATCATCAACCTTCAGCCCGGTTACGAGATTAAATTGAAACCTTTGTTTGAAGTAAAAAAGAAAATACACAAGAAGATTCTGGTTTAAGTCAATGTAATCCCATACTAGATATATTATATCCCATTATTAGATCCTTGTTCCCATTACTGAACAACACATTGCTGAATTATTTTGTACATCATGTGGTGATAGATATGAATTCATACTTTGTTCCAGTTGCAACCCCTTGGAAGTACAAAGCCATTCCTGCTCTCAGCCCTCCAGGAATTTTGTCAATAAAGGGAATGCTCTGTGGTGAGTATAAGCATATAACACACCCAATAGTGATATAGTATAATGTTGTTTATAGATACCAAACAAACACTGGTTTGGCTGATGCAATGTAATTTTTTTTTAATCCTGCTTTCCACATTCCAAGTCAAAAACAGTTTAAAAACAAGTTTAGGCAACAATGCAGTATTTGTCATTAACCCTTAGAATTTTTATAGAAATTGTTTTCAGTACACTTGGCTGAACTGGGCCTCTTTGCACTTTAAATTATTATATATTTTTTTGCAAGACAAGTAGCAGTCATATAGCTACTTGGTGTACATATACATTTACCTTAAATCTAAAATTCACCTGTAAATGTCATGGCCCACCTGGTCTGAATTTGTCAACAATGTGGAAATGAGATTTATTTTCACTAATACGTAGAGATTTTTGCTTGTTTGTTTGTTTAATTCAAAACTTTTACTGTAATTTTGGGATTCATTATGAGCTCCTACTCACAGGACTGTTGACAACAGTTGTAACCTCTGACTTGATAGTAGAGAGAGACCATCGTGACATGCCCATACTGGTCATTATTGTAGTCCTTAGTTCATTAAGGAAGGAAGATGTGAAGAGGTTCTGTGGGAAACAAAATTATATTACATAAATAAATGAAAGTCTATGTTTACCTTTTATTGACATGCAGAAATATTCATTATTTTGTTTCACTATGTTCTATTTTTATCTCTATAACCACAATATGACAAGTGTAGAAGAAGGTAGACCATTTCTCACAATGGACTGATTTTTTAATACAAGAAAGTTAAAAGGTTACTTTAATGCACTGTTGATACACATTTAAAAATATAAAAACCTAAGAGAATCTGTTCCTATAACATAGGTTACATTTTTTTAATAAAATTTAGTTATTACAAATGAAAAACAGCCATATGCATGCATAAACAGAAATGACTAAGAATCGGATATATCTTTCACTGACCCATGGCTGGCCCACTTTAATACTGAGCTTCGGATCAGTGGAGAAGGGGACAGAGTGGCTGGCTTCACTCACTCCCACATCACTAACTGCTCTGTATCGGACCCAGTATTGGTCTGCTGGCTTTAGTCCAGTCAGTGTGAAGCTGGTCTGTGCATCTGAAGTGTCTGTGACTGTCCACTTATCAATGTCATCTTCTGAATCAGTTGGTGGTGTCGTCCTGTATTCAACTCTGAACCGTACCGTCTCTCCAGTTGGGGATTTTGAAAGCTTTAGGAGGACTTTCTCATTACTGGTCTGCACCACAGGTGGAGGCGGTTTGGATACAGGCTGGAACCTAGGATCTGTCAGAACACCTTTCTGGTAAAGTCGGATGGAGGTTCCTGCATTGCTGGGGTCAGATATGGAGGCAATGATGAACTTGATTCCATTCTCATTTTTATTGGCCTTTGAAAAACTTGTAAAGAGAGAAATATTCTGCCTCATGCTCGCAGAAATGTCAGGAGAAGTGAACCAAGGCTGTGTGGCTTGGAAAGAGAAATCACCCTCACTTGTTTGATCCAACGTTGTAAATCTTTCAAGGTTCTCAAAGTCTTGCATAGCCACAAGGTAGGAATCTTCAAACTTGAGAGATGTAAAAGACAAACATGTCACATCAACATCAGGTTCCAAGAGGATGGATCTGAGTGAGCCAGATGATTTCACAACTGTGAGGTCCTTCAACCCACTGGTATAGGAACTCAGAATATTTAATTCAGTTGTAACATCATCTAACCATTTGATCATGTTGCTAGCAGTGAAGGGTGATGTGTAATGGATGTTCAGGATGTCACCCAATGCCTTGTCCTCTTGTGCCCCACCTCGAATAGCTGGCAAAAGTGTGGACAGTGCTTTCTGGAATGATCTTGTATAATTCTTTAGTAATGTCTGAAACTTTAACAACCGGTCTTTTAGATCAGGGAAATTATTTGTCATTTGGTTTTTGATCAAATCATTGCATCTCCTCTCCTCTTCACTGAGCTCCTCCAACAAATGTTCTGTTTCATCCACCAGCCTCACGTTGATTTCTCTCACCAACTTTGCAGCCTTATCATCCAAAAGTGTGAGAGGATACAGCCACACATTCAGTGGCACACCTTTATTCTGTCGTTGCTTCATCAGAGTGGGTAACTTCTTGTACACTTCCAGGGATTCCTTGTATGTGGTGGGGTTTTCTTCAAGCTCAAAATCACCATAAAATGTGACACTGATATTCTCAGTCAGTTGTTTTTCCACTTCAGTCAGTTTTAGTGATCCATCCCCATCAATGGAAGTGTTAGGGATCTTCTTGACCACTGCATGAAGGTTTCCTTCAACGGCCTGTTTGTTCTCATTTTTATCAGTTACATGATCAAACACAATGAAAGCCTGAGCTCCATACAGTACAGCTGTAACTACATGGGTGGCTGTTTTCTGGTCAAATACTTCTGGATAGATGATTTTGCCAAGCTCCTTCATAGTGAGTTGTTCAAATGTTGTGGTCTGGCTGTACTGCATAGTAACTCTGCACTGACGTGCTGAGGATTTGTTATCACTCAGGTACTTGGCCGATCCTCCAACTTCCACCAAACCACTGAGGAAACTGGCTTTAAGGGAAGCACTTATATCTAGGAGATTGGCCTTATCACTGAGGGTGTCTGAGGCAGCAAATTTCAGATGTGTTTGAGGCTGCTGACGTACATCAAGGTCATCGCGCAATGCTTTCTTATCCCATAAAGTAACATCTGAAACAAGAAAATGATGAGAAATGCTCCATATTCACAAATTATAAAAATACAAAAAATATTTTTATGGTGAAGTTTTCTATGAGGAGATTTATTTTTATGGAAGGTGTCTAGTGTCAGAGGTTTTTAACAGTCAGAGACAATGGGAAAGTCTTTGGGATGGAGTGCTTTTTAGCTTTTGGTAATATGACAAGCTGCATTTTTTAAATATCTTTAATAACTTCACAAGACAGAACAAATGAAGTCTAAATAAAAATTTATTTAAATATGCATGATGGCCTGCAATTACTCTTCAAATATGTACATCTTGTTCTACTTTATTGTTCTGAAAATATTCTAGCATGTTGCCAAAATGAAAAAAGAGAAAATAATACTAAATATTTCTTTCCAGTTCTGTTCAAAGACACACCTACTTCTACATGCAATAGACAATCTACTTATAGAAAATATTTACTGACAAATTGTAAACAGTTATAAGTTTACAATAGAACATGTATATTATCTTTTTGATTATCAGCGTCACTCAAATCACTCTTCATCTCGTCATCTGAGGTAAAAGCAGAGGTGTATCTACAGGGGCAGACAATTGTCTGGGGCCCCACATATAAAAAGGGTCCTAAATGCTGATCGTTTAAATAATCAGAAATGTTCAGCTTAAAATAATTTGAAGCAATATCTCAGGAACACCTTTAAATTGGCCCTTTTGCTGGGCATTATCTCATTTTTGAACATTAACCTGAAAAATGAGCCGACCTGGCAACCAGAAGTGCAAGGAAAATCAATTGGAGGAGAAAAAGAGGAAAGAGGACTCTTTTAAAGTCACTCATGGTCATTTCGTCACACAGCTGATTTCTGTCCGTGCTAATTTTTGTGAAAATATAATTATTTACACAGTTCTGTTGGCTAAATTATTTTTTATTAGTGGTGTTTTATTAGGCCATTTAAACATTTAAAAAACTTTCTGTTGTCTTCAACGATTTAAATTCAGCAATCAAAATATTGTCAATGAAATATTTCAACTCTTTTATTTCCAGTTTAACAGTTCTGCAAATATATTCTGAAGACCTGACTTGTAAAAGGTAAGGACCTAGCTAAGAAGGCCTATTTTATTTTAGAGATTTAGTTTGGTCTAGCTTTAGCATGGCTTGACACATTGCTGTTTACAATCCATAGCAGTGTTGTATGAGCTGTGTAGAGGTTTGATTTGGATAGGCTGTTTGTATTGTGTCTCTTGTACTGTGGTAAAATTAGTTTAATATTCAGATAATTGGGTCAATAGCACACGAACTGCATGCCAGCAGGACTATTGTAAGACAACATATGAATTTGGTCTCTAAAGCAACCATCTACACCTGGTTACTCTTGATTCTATGGAAGTCCAGAAAGACCCTGATTTTTTGTTTCTCAATTTTTTTTAAACATAATTTGCTTTCTCAATTGCAAATAATTTTTCTTGTATGTCGAAATGCATTATTGGCCATACATATTATACATCAGGGAGCAGCTTAGCAGAAAGTATCTGGTGGAATGTTAGATAGCGCATTCATTAACACCTCCTTGTTGGTCATATTTAAATTAATATTTGTAACAAATTTTTATGATTTTAGCATAATTAGTAGTAATTGATACTGATAGAGAATTTTATCAGATACAGTAAATGTATGAGAGTGGCTGAGTAGTTGCTATTATATAAAAAAATAAAAATTTCCTATAGTATAAGATTTTCTGCAAGATTGTCAATATTGCTCTAAAACAAGTTGTTCAATATTATGTACTTTGTCTAGATAATGAAAACACACACACACAAACACACATATTTTGATAAAGTACATTTTTTTTGTTTGTTTGTTTTTTGCATTTTTATAAGATTTTCTATTGCACATCTCCCTCTGTTTTTGTCTTGTCATTCAGAGTCTGTGCATAAGTGACTGTCCATAATGGATAACTTAGCCTCACCCTGTCTCACATTGCTCAGACCTACAGTTATAGTAGTTATACTGTAGTTATACTAGTTAACTGTTTTGTTATGAGTCTTAACTTTTGCTTGTTGGAGCAGTTATAGATTCATGTCATGGTGTACGTATAGAGCCCCAACATTGGATCAAGCCTAAGGATTCCCATCATTGCAAGTCCATTCTTGGTGTTTAGTTTTGATATTGACTCACCCACACTTTCAGTCTAACTTTATCTTGACTCACTCTCAATTCCCTTAAATTTCAGTCTTTACTCAGTCTTGGCAAGTTCTGGTCTTGGACTTTGTCTTGAACTTGTCTGCAGTCTTGACTACAGATTAATGACTGATATGGTGTTTGCTGTTAGGAGACATTTATTTAACATTCATGGAAGGAATCTCCAATGTCAGTACTTTGCAGACTTTGTGCTTTTTAGAATCAAATAATTTTCCAAATTATATATTTGTAAACTCTTTTTCCTCAATTAATGCAATAATTCATCAAACAATCAATATTAACTGTTTTCATGTTGAACAACTTCTAGTATATCATTATTGCATACAGTATGTACATAGCATGGCTAATTATTGACATAAATATTATTAATGACAACCATCTTTAGACTGCAAATAGTGAACTAAATGTGGTGTAAATTGCACCTGCAATAAAGGTGTCCCTGCGGCAATCGTACAGCATCCCGGGATACAGAGGTCTTCCCAGGGCAGCTATTTCTATGTATCTGGAATCCATGACTGTTTCAAGAGAAAATAAAAAAGGACAAAGGATTATTGAAAAATCCATAAAAATGAGCAGTTGTAAATGTAACAGAGTGGCACAATCAGGGATGTAGTCTTAAGATAACATAATGAGGAAAATATTCTTTTGATTTTCAAAAATCTCGTGGAAGTTCCACAAAATTAGACTTATTGAGGGGAAAATGATCAAAATGTCTATAGCTTTGCAGTGTATTTCTTGTCTTTTGTATGACAATTTGTGATGAGGTTTCTTATGTAATATGCTGGATTGGTGCATTTTTAAATAAAGATCAATCAAATATAATCACAAGATGTTATTAAAGTCTGATCTCTTATAAATCTGTTACATATTTGAAGAAATTTATATTGGCTAATCTGTGAAATTCAACTAGAAATCATTTTAAGACACTATAGAACTCAGAATCAGTCAATCAAAAGATTAATCAATCACATTGAGGTCAAATTTAAGGTACAATAAAACAGACATTTCAAACTGGTAGACCATGAACACCAGCATATACTGTATCAGTTCAGTCACTTTACGGTCTGATTATTAATTAAATTAGGTTATTTTACAGGTGATGTTTTACATAATTTTAGCAAAGACATAATTTCTCTCAACTGTATCTTTTGTTTTGTCAGCAGGGGTTTTTATGAGAAGGAGTTATATCAGGAGGATGTGCAGAAGTCATTAGGAAGTGTAGGCCATCATGGGGCTTGTACGCCAGTGGTGTAATTTCCATGAGAAAGACTCCCAGTTAATGAGTCACCACTACCAGCCAGCACCCTTGATTGAATGTCTTGTGTGTGCATGTGTGTGGATGAAGTCCTGCAGTGGACTCACATCTCATCCTGGGTGAATTTAGGGGTGCATCTTCTTACATCTCAGCAGTGTTTGTTGCTATCCACTGTAAAAGCTATTTATATAGGCGTAGACTACAGGAACTTTAGCAGTGACAAAGAAATTTCAATCTTATTTCAATCAGTATGCTCCCTTTATTATTGTAAGACTTAAAATAAAGTGTAAAGTGAAAGTGAAAGATGTGACCACGTGACAGAATATCTAACCTCCAACACCTCTCTCTAACAGCTCTCTCACAGTTGCTTCAAGCCTTTAACACTTGTTTCTGATGCCTCCTTCCAAATCTTCAACACCTTTCTTCTGACATATCCTTCAAGCCCTTAACACTTTTTACTCAGATTACTAAACGTGAGCAGGAGCAGTTCATGGTAGAGATTTTAATCCATTTACAATAATTGTGAGGTTGGATAGGGATCAAAATGACATTTTGAGGAAGAGGATAGACACAAATTGACAAACTTGATTCTTCTTCTTCTGCCGTAAAATGAATCATAGAGACCAAACTGTAAGTCATAGAGACATGAAACTTGGTCAGTAGGTAGTACTCCCTCCCTCTACATAGGCAAGAGAATTTGCTTTTTTGTGCCATTTTGTTTTGTCCTACAAACAAAATATTTTTCTGTTGATCCCTTCCAAACAAAAAATGTTTTATCCTGTGTATCCACCATGATATAAAATGCCCTTTTGGTTGGTCTCAGTACATGTCACTGACAGGGATAAATTTCAAACATTTATGGTAAATTATAAACCCTAATCTACATTTTTTTACTTACTGTAAGTTACTTCATCAGCTCTCACCATGTGACACAGTGTCTGCAAATGAGTAAACTAGTCTTTTGACTTAAATTGCCTACGTATGTATTGTTTGACAGATATTGCGTACTAACAATAAGCAGTTTTCATAGTTATGAATTTTACAAAACCTCTCATGTAGACTTCAAATGCTACTAAAAGGTTGGTTTTGTTTACCTGTTGACTGGAGCTTCTAGATTACTAAACACATTTCAATGTAAGGTCAAAGTTTTTTATTTTTTTTATTTATTAATATTTTTGCACTTACAGTAAATTTCAATTTCTAAAGGCATGATACTAACTCCATAATTATCTTCATACATTCAAGTCTCATTTTCTCAGTCATTTAAAATGCAGACTTTGGCTTTGGCTAGGCTTAAATAACAAAGAAACATATTTAAATGCTTTGTAATTATTTGCATGTGTGTTTTAAAGTTTATTATTATATAAGTCATTATCTGCAGTCAACCTATTTGGGGGTAATATTGAAGGAAAGCATAACTTTACCTGAAATGCTGTTTCAAGCTTCTGATCAGTCCTGAGTTAATGTAACCAGTAGAGATGTAGCGGGAAAGAGACCAGATTTAAGAACAGTTGTTGAGATGGGTGGAGCAATATGCTGACATACACTCCCCAACACCAATAAAGGCCAAACGTGATGTAGAATCAAAACCTTGTTTACACAATATAGGCATGCTTTAGTGTGTAAATGATAATAATTTAGAATATACAGTCATGAGAAAGAAAAAGTACACAATTTGAGGAATTTTGAGAAAATGTTCTTTACAGCATTGCTTCAGATCATACATGTCTGAGGTCTGAACTTTGACTTGGCCATCCAAACACCTTGATTTTTTCTTCTTTAGCCATTCAGATGTGTATTTGCTGTTCTGCTTGGGATGATCGAGCTGTTGCATGATCCAATTTTGGCCCAGCTTAAGCTGCTGGACAGATCGCTGTATCATTGAGAGCATACTCACTAACTGCATCTCAGTCTGGTACGGCAACTGCTCCGCTTCAGACTGCAAAGCACTCCTGCGGGTTGTTAAAACTGCCCAACGAATAACCGGCACCCAGCTACTCACCATCGAGAACATCTACCACTGAAGCATTGCCTGGGACATGGGCAAAAACATCATTAAGGATGTCTCACACCCTAACAATGGACTTTTTGCACTACAGGAGTCTACATTCCTGCACAAGTAGGCTCAGGAATTGTTTCTTCCCCGAGGCTGTGACCCTGCTAAACTCAAACTCTCCACCCTAAAATTTCACCCCTTGCACTTTACTGCACTGCTCAGTACTTTATTGGACAGTTATTTATTGGATAGTTACTTGCACTACTCATATTTGCATTATCTGTACATTCACACTATTTAAGAATGTTCTGTATATATAACATGTTACTTGCACTATTCATAGTTGCACTATCTGAACAACCTCACTGTTTAAGTATGTTCTGTACATATATCATCCAACTGTACATATTACTTATATTGCACTTACTTGCTCCTGCATTTTCTGTTTTATATTATATATATATATATATATATATATATATATATTCATTCTTGCACTTCTGGTTAGAAGCTTATTGCATTTCATTAGCTCTGTACTTGAACTCTGCTTAATGACAATAAAGTTAAATCTAATCTAATCTAATCAAAGACGGCCTCACATTTGTCTCAAGAATATTATGTATAAAACGGAGTTCATCACTGTGTCAGTGACCGCAAATTTCATAGGTCCCGTGACTGCAAAACAAACCTGAATCATGACTTCTTCACCACCATGCTTCACACTTTGAATGTGGTGCTTGTGGTGATGCTCTGCATTTAGTTTTTACCAAACATGGTGCTGTGCATGATGAACAAACATCTCCACATTCGTCTAATTAGTCCAGAGGGTATTGTTTGTTAAGTTCTTTCTTATACCAGTCACAGAACAAGAATTTGAATCCTGCACTGGCTGATTTCCCCTCGTCTGAATTCAGGAAGAAGTACACAGACACACAGAGTTGTTGAGTTGTTTAATTATGAGCACAAGTTTTTATAGTTGACAATCATTTTTAAGATTACGTTACTCCAGTTAGATTTTCTCCAGTATAATGCAGCCTTTTAAACCAGGATAAATGACTAACTTTAAGTTGTATAAAAATAGTAACTAAAATCCAGTGTAATTTACAATACAAATATCATACCTAACATCTCTGCAGGTTTTATAGACATAAAAGCACTGAATGAAATGAGCAATATAGACAAAAAAGAAACACTCTGCATCTACTACTTTTATCCCTCTCATAGACCTATGCACAGTCCAAAAGTTGCTAATTCTGGTCAAAGAGCAAACTCACTGCAATGGAGCTACAAGGCTATATGTGTGAACAACAAAAGATTATACTTCTTTTTTTTTTTTTAAACGTGTCAATACATGAAATGAGATTACACGATGTAGTTGAAGTTTACACGTATAAGCAGAAATTTAATCATGCTTTTCTTTCCTATAGCACAAACAAAATGCCCTCTCTAGATGAGCAGATTTGTCAAATAAAACTTTATCATTCTTTTCCTCTGCTACGGTAAACTAAAGAGTAGATTTTCATATTACACTGCTAAATATGACTAGCATTCGCTATGTGTAGTAGTGCAAAATGGTCCATCAACTGTCTTAGCAGGTGTAGCAATAAATTAGATTTTTTTCTCTTGCAACCACAAATTTAATGAAGTTGGGGCAATCGGCTCCCTTTTTAGACTAAAGCGTTGTGATTATTTCTGATGACGAGTTTCCTGAGACAACCGCTCACAAACACACACACATATCCCCTGTCGAACACTCCTGAGCCAGGTCAAAGGTCATCACCAACCATCATTATCTTAACAGGTGTAGGTCAACGATTAACATCAGTGGTCCTTAACATAGATCCGTATATTGATTGTGCATGTAAGTACATACATGCCTATGTAAGAAAAAGTGTATCAAATTGTTAATATTATAAATACACACATATTGGTTATGTGTGTATTTATTCATGTGTGTGTGTGTGTGTGGTGGTGGGTGCTCGCTTTGTGTAACTCCGCAGTTAGAAAATATAGTGGCAAGAAAAAGAATGTGAAACCTTTGGAATTTCATGGTTTTCTGAATAAATGTGATCTGATCTTCACCTAAATCAGGGTATTCAGTATTGACTAAGTTAGTATTGACAAATATAATGTGCCTAAAAGAATAACACACACAAAAAAATCTGATCTTTCATGTCTTTATTGAACAGAAGAATTAATAACTGGTTAGAATTAATAACTGGTTGACCCCCCCATTCTTCCTGGCAGAACTGCTTTAGCGCAGTCATATTCTTTGGACATGTCGTGTGTATGGCTCTCTTCAAGTCACTCCATAGCATCTCTATACCCTGCTTGTTCAATGTTTTGCGTATTATAGACTCATGAACAGAGATGTTAACCAGTTCCAATGATGCCTTCAAATCTTTGGCTGTCATTCGGGGTTGTTTCTTTACCTCATTGATGAGTCTCCGTTGTGCTCTTGGTGTCATTTTGACTGGGCGCCCAATTCTTGGTAGAGAAGCAACAGTCCCAAAGTGTCTCCATTTGTAGAATGTTTGCCTAACTGTAGACTGGTGAATTTCTAAAGTCTTTGAAATCACTTTGTGACCCTTGGCAGCTTTACATAAATCAACTATTCTTGATCGTGGATCCTCTGAAAGCTCTTTTTGGTGAGGCATGGCTCACACAAGCATATGCTTCTTGTGCAGAGCAAACTCCAAACGTTTGAGGAGTTTTTATCAGTCAAAGTAGCTGTCGTCCACACCTCCAAAATCATTTTCTTAACGAGACTCCAGGTGTGCTAAAACCTGACTCCAATTAGATTTTCTGAGGTCATTAACTCAAGCTTTCTTTTTCCACAAGCACTATGAAAAACATTTTTTTGTTGTTGTTCTCAATAAAGACATGAGGGATCAGAATTTTTTTACGCACATTAAATTTGTCAATACCCCTGACTTAGATGAAGATCACATTTTATAGACAAATTATTGATGAAAACCATGAATTTCAAAGGGAAAACCAAAATTTCAAAAGGGTTTCTTAAATTTTCACATACATTTTCTTGCCACTGTACATGATGGTTGAATGTGAATGTGAACATAAATGAGCAGAATGTAAGTTTGTGAAATAATGAAACATTTGTCGATTACATTTTTGAGAAAATGGCATGACTTTGAATAAAAATTTACTGAAATAAATACCCTAAAACATATAAACCATCGATATGGCTGAAGAAATGTAAAAAATGTTTTTACATACTTTCTAAATAGGGTCCCTTGAGAAGGTAAGTGTTTTATAGATGGTGTTTTATAAGAATCGCGTGTATTACATGCCTTCTAAACATAACCCTTTAGGATGTAAAATGTTTAAAGTGTTGCTTAAAAGAATCGAGTGTTTTGTTTAAACTTTTCCCAGCTGACAGTTATGTAGACAGTGTAAATTTATGAGCTCTGGTGACAGTTTCTGAAGAGTGTGTGTGTGTGTGTGTGGGGGGGTGCTTGTGTGGGTGTGGGTGTGTGTGCGAGTGTTGAGCGTGCGTGGGAGTGTTAAGCCTGCGTCTGAGTGTGTGTGTGTGAGAAAAAGAACGCTGACCAGAATGTTTACAACATGTTTATGTTAATGAAGTAAGGGACGAGTTGTGCGTTTCAGTCTTTTATGACCCCTGCCAATGTGTTCATTTGGGGTTTAAGTGAATCTTTGTTTCTGAAATTACTTTTGTGGTAAATATCAGTTTGTGTAACTAATCTATCAGAAACAACTAAACCTGGTGACTGAATGTGGTAGATTTTTTAGAATTGTGGACATTTTAAGCATGTGTAGCTCCCTATATGTATGATTTATGTGTTATCCTTCTGTCAAGAAATGAACAAACTGCGGTTTGTGAAAATATTGAAATATTTATTAGCTACGTTGTTAAGAAAAACACTGTGATGTGTAAAACATTTCTACAGTCCTTCAAGGCTGTATGAAGATGTTGTTCTCTTTTACTGAAGTAAACACCAAAACCATCAGTGTTATTAATTGTGGAGACTGACATGACAATATGTCTGAAGAAAATGAAAAATATTTATCACATAGATCGAGCGTTTTGTTTAAATTATAAACATGTTTTCTGAAAATGGTTCACCAACAAGTATACTTACACAGAACTGTTGCTAAATACATAAGCTTTTGTCTATGCTTTGACATCTCATGTCCCCACTGGCTGACAGTCAAGTCGTGTACATTTAGGAGCTCTGGTGGCAGTGTCTGAAGTGTGTGTGTGTGTGTGTGTGTGTGTGTGTGTGTGTGTGTGTGTGTGTGTGTGTGTGTGAGAGAGAGAGAGAGAGAGAGAGAGAGAGAGATGTGTTTTTCTGGAGGTTTTGCTGACCAGAATGCTTACGAATGTGTTTATGTTAATTAAGGAGAGATTCGTGCGTCTCAGTGTTTAAATAATGGTTAAGTTGTTGTGTTTAAAACACAGAAGAAACTCTGCAACTATCTGTTACAGTATCTGTTACAGAAATCCTAATACCCCTAGAAATGTGTATTGCTGTGTATTTCACAAACAAGAGGACTGGTTGAAATGAGAGAGGACCTGACTTTTGCTCCAAGAAGAAAAAAAAAAGATGTTAGTTTGAAAATTTGAACCAAGGGTTCTGTAGGAGGTAGAAAATAATTTCCAAGATGATGTTTTAAATGAAACGGGTGTTTTGTCCATAAGGTTAAAATAGAACAATGGTTGTACTCCAATGTGAAATAAATCAGTGGGGACACAGTACATTTCTGTTCCACAGTCTATAAGGATCCCCACCCTTAATGTAGTGTGACAAATGTGCATACCCTCTGTGACTACACTAAGTGAGATTTAAACATTTTTATTTTGTGGTGGCAGCAAGACAAAACTGTTGTACATTTGGTATCTGGTGATTTTAGCCCCAACTGTCAAATATGTTTTGGGAATGTCTTTGAGCACGATGCATGAAAAAATTATACAAGAGTATTTGGGGTGATCTAATGCTTAGGAGTTCTACAGCTCTTCAACTTGGGAACATTTCAATTACTCATTATCTAAAGGTGTAATATATATATATATATATATATATATATATATATATATATATATATATATATATATATATATATATATATATATATATATTATATAATGTGTGTGTGTATATATATATATATATATATATATATATATATATATATATATAAATATATTGTTGACTACAGACCGACGGCACCGGCGTGACGATGATAAAAAAATCGCTCCTTCCCCGACTGCCGCGCAGGCAGGAGGCGGATAGCGTCGCGCCAGACACAACACCAACCGGAAGGACCGTCACGGTGGGGCGGAACCGCTGACACAACACTGGCCCGGGATTGGGGAATCAGTCGAGAGAATCCCACTTTAAAGTATAACAGCAGGCAAATTATTTTTTAAAGGTTCCCAATTAAGTGAGCAATTTAGGCATATTTCCAACAGAACAATATTAGACATTTAGTTTAAGCTAGTGTAAAAAACAATAATTAAATAAATCTCATTTCAGTGAAAATATTTTTCCATATTCAATGCATCATATTAGAAAATAAAATAGTCTTTAAGTTACAAACTCATACTTTATAATAACTTGTTTAGGAGCATCAACATCTGGCAAATAATTGCATTTAGCCCTACAATACAAGTTAATAAACATATTAGGAAGAAATGACTTGCACACTACTGCTGTGGATATTAAGTCAAACCATTTTGTTCAAACTTCAGCATGATCCACAGAGTAGCAGAAACTTATGACCATTTATTTACATTTGCAAACACATCATTGTGCAGGCTTACCTTCACACGAACATTGCCCAGTCTTCTCCTGTGTCAATGTATAAGAAAAGGCGAAAAATATATATATATAATATATTTATAAAATATAAGACTATCAGGAAAAAAAAAATATTTAACAAGGTCTGACATTCAGCCCTCTTACAGTGAGGGGAAAAAAGTATTTGATCCCCTGCTGATTTTGTACGTTTGCCCACTAACAAAGAAATGATCAGTCTATAATTTTAATGGTAGGTTTATTTGAACAGTGAGAGACAGAATAACAACAAAAAAAATCCAGAAAAACATGTCTAAAATGTTAAAAAATGATTTGCATTTTAATGAGGAAAATATGTATTTGACCCCTCTGCAAAACATGACTTAGTACTTGGTGGAAAAACCCTTGTTGGCAATCACAGAGGTCAGACGTTTCTTGTAGTTGGCCACCAGGTTTGCACACATCTCAGGAGGGATTTTGTCCCACTCCTCTTTGCAGATCTTCTCCAAGTCATTAAGGTTTTGAGGCTGACGTTTGGCAACTCGAACCTTCAGTTCCCTCCACAGATTTTCTATGGGATTAAGGTCTGGAGACTGGCTAGGCCACTCCAGGACCTTAATGTTCTTCTTCTTGAGCGACTCCTTTGTTGCCTTGGCCGTGTGTTTTGGGTCATTGTCATGCTGGAATACCCATCCACAACCCATTTTCAATGCCCTGGCTGACGGAAGGAGGCACATGGCCCTGTCCATCGTCCCTTTTGATGCGGTGAAGTTGTCCTGTTCCCTTAGCAGAAAAACACCCCCAAAGCATAATAATTCCACCTCCATGTTTGACGGTGGGGATGGTGTTCTTGGGGTCATAGGCAGCATTCCTCCTCCTCCAACATGGCGAGTTGAATTAATGCCATAGAACTCCATTTTGGTCTCATCTGACCACGACACTTTCACCCAGTTGTCCTCTGAATCATTCAGATGTTCATTGGCAAACTTCAGACGGGCATGTATATGTGCTTTCTTGAGCAGGGGGACCTTGCGGGCACTGTAGGATTTCAGTCCTTCACGGCATAGTTACCAATTGTTTACTTGGTGACTATGGTCCCAGCTGCCTTGAGATCATTGACAAGATCCTCCCTTGTAGTTCTGGACTGATTCCTCACTGTTCTCATGATCATTGCAACTCCACGAGGTGAGATCTTGCATGGAGCCCAAGGCCGAGGGAGATTGACGGTTCTTTTTGTTTCTTCCATTTGCAAATAATCACACCAACTGTTGTCACCTTCTCACCAAGCTGCTTGGCAATGGTTTTGTAGCCCATTCCAGACTTGTGTAGATCTACAATCTTGTCCTTGACATCCTTGGAGAGCTCTTTGGTCTTGTCCATGGTGGAGAGTTTGGAATCTGATTGATTGGTTGCTTCTGTGGACAGGTGTCTTTTATACAGGTAACAAACTGAGATTAGGAGCGCTCCCTTTAAGAGTGTGCTCCTAATCTCAGCTCATTACCTGTATAAAAGACACCTGGGAGCCAGAAATCTTTCTGATTGAGAGGGGGTCAAATACTTATTTCCCTCATTAAAATGCAAATCAATTTATAACATTTTTGACATGCGTTTTTCTGGATTTTCTTGTTATTCTGTCTCTCACTGTTCAAATAAACCTACCATTAAAATTATAGACTAATCATTTCTTTGTCAGTGGGCAAACGTACAAAATCAGCAGGGGATCAAATACTTTTTTCCCCTCATTGTAGCTTGTCTATGATCAATATGTCTATATTTCTTGTCTTTTGTATGACAATTTGTAAAGAGGTTTCTTATGTAATGTGATGAAATACTTTTTTCCCTCACTATAAGTGTAAGAGCATTATCAGTATTGTACGGCAGTTGAGGCAGTAGTTATTCAGATGACCAACTTAATCCTCACCTATCATTCCCTGTTAACCAAATCTGTCACCACCTAATTAAACAGTTTACATCAATTATCAAAGTATACAAACTGAAGCTATGATAAAAGAACAAAAACAGTGAATCTTTCTTAAAGAAATTCCTAAATTCTCTGACCAAGTATATGGCTGTGGCATCTGTCTATTAAATAAATGCCAGT
Organism: Ameiurus melas; assembly: GCA_012411365.1. Lineage (NCBI taxonomy): Eukaryota > Metazoa > Chordata > Actinopteri > Siluriformes > Ictaluridae > Ameiurus > Ameiurus melas. Next base: position 16,046,899 of record CM022772.1, read on the forward strand.
CCTTTAGGCTGAAAAATAAGGATCAAAATATTCTGCCAGTAGTTTGGCACTGTGACTCAAAAAAGTTATTTTTCATCTGACATCTGAAAGCTAACTACTGTCCCCAGCTGCCGTACAATACTGGTAATGCTCTTACACTTAAGGGGCTGAATGCCAGACCTTCTTAGATAATACCATTATGCCCCCCCCAATACATGCGTATAAACAATATTAACAATTTGATACACTTTTTCTTACATAGGCATGTATGTACTTGTAGAATGCACAATATACATGCAGATCTATGTGAAGGACCGCCGATATTAATCTTTGACATACACCTGTTAAGACAAGCACGGTTGGTGATTACCTTTGACCTGACTCAGGAGTGTTCAACAGGGGATAGGTGTGTGTGTGTGTGTGTGTGTGTGTGTGTTTAAAATTATTACTTCATGAGAACATCATCATGTTTACACAGCAACCTCATGGGGACCAAAAATGTTATGGGGACAAAAACCCATGTCCTCACAAGTGTGATGCATTGAAATGTGTTGAGGAGGCTGTAAATTGATGCCTCACAAATTTTTAGCTTTGGCCCATAACGCATGATCTGGACAGTTTGTGTGAACGGTTTGCTCCATGTCACCCACTTTAATCTCGAACCGATATTTTGTGGGGGCGGGACATTCATACACTCTGCAAGTCTAATTTATGAAAATTACCGTACCACCTACTTAGTAAAGGACTGTGGGTAATCTGCGCATGCGCATTAGCTCTATTACTGGATTAAAAAGGCAAGATGTTTAAAGTTTTGTTCAAGTGGGGATTCATATTGATATTTGATTATAAGTTAAAATTAACATAAAATTTGGTATACAAAAAGTGACTGAGAAGTTAAAAGCCTAATTAGACTGTTAGAAGGTTAGATTGTTAGCATAAACTAAACATTAATAAATCAGAACAGATAGTTAACATGTTTACCAAATAATTATATGTCCTAATAGTAATTAAAGTTTCAGTCTTTAAATTTTCGCACACCGTCTGTCAAATTATTCTTTTTAAAATCTCAAACAGTAAAACGAAATCCTTAAGTCGGGTTAATGCGGAGTGTAGTTTTTTTTTTTTTTACTGCACTAAGAGTTCATAAACACCACACAGGAAGTAGGAAAGGAAATACAATTCCCATCTGCCCCGGCTGTCACAGTCTAATAGCACCAGCTGCTTTCTGTTGCCCCAATGAGGGATTCTATCACTGCAACGAGACCAAATACAACGAAAGTTTTTTTTTTTATTTCCGTGTTTTAAGACCTTATTTATAATTTAATCGCAGTATTAAATAATTGTTATGCTCACGGACATTACTAGCCAGAGTTATCACACACTTTAACCAATCTAGCATATTAGAAAGTACAATAAGTTCATAAAACAAAGCTAATATATTAATTATGCTTCTGTAGTTGTCATGTCATGTGAACTGTAGCCAGGTGAAAGATAGTGTCCTTATTTAAGTCGACTGGAAATAGAAAGCTCCAAAAGCAAATTTGTCTGTTCTGTATTATGTGCAAATATTGCAATTTCTGTAAGAGAGATTTTTTGATAACCAAAGTTTCACTGATTGTATATTTCACAAATAAGGTGCAGGTTTTCTTGGTTTTTGTTATAACTTCGAGAGTGCATTTTTTTGTAATAGCTTTTTTGGTTAAAGTGCGTGTAGGCATGAGATCAGTGTCGTTCAGTAGCGGAGGACAGTGGGCATTTTTCACAACCTCTCTGCTTACCTCTACTGGTGGAAAGTGGAATTGCATGTTCAAAACTAACTTTCTTTTTGTAATAGCTTTTTCCGTCAGAGAGGCAGATACATGAAACCAGTGTCATTCGGTATAAGAATAAGCTCATTAAATGTCAGTCATTTTCTGTCCCCAGTTTCTAAACTTTGTTTTTCAATCGATAAATGCAATCAAATGTTTAACGTTAGGACTTCAGATCAGACATTATGCAACAGAGCAGATTTGTTGTGCACATTGAGGTTTTTGTTCCAGTTCACGAAACACTGTCCTCAGTGCACCATTGTACTGCTGGTGTATGATTTCATATCCACTAAATACGAGCTGCATACATTTAAATAGTGTCAACCATCATTTAAACAGCATACCATGATGGGGCATCATATACAGTCCATATAAATTAGGTGTAAATGTAGAATGCAGTACATTGTACAACCAGCAGGAGGAGCAGTGGAGGTGTGATATGAGCAGGGTATGAGACGGGCATAAGAGGAGACTTACCTTAGAGAAATTGCTGTTTATTATAGGTTATCCATGCTATTAAAAAAATCCTTAAAATATATGTATTTGTTATTTGTCATTACATTCTGTTTTTTTGTTCATTTTAGATAAGCAGCTTTGTTGGATAGACATCAGCTTTAAACAAATAGTCTTAAAAACCAGATTATAGGTAAATACACCCACAGAGAACTTTATTAGGAACACTATCTTAAAACTGGTTATAGTTCTACCCTTTGCTCTCAAAACAATATCAGTTCTTTGTGGCATGGATTCCACAAGATGGTGGAAACATTTCTTTGTGATTTTGGTCCTTGTTGACTTGATTGAATAACGCAATCCTTGCAGATTTGAAGAACATTGACCTAGTTGTAGTTTAATATTCAGTAGGACAAGTAGCCTATTGTGTGCTCGGGAGTGCTAAAGCCTTGGACACAATGATTTAACACAGAAGCAGAAGATACAGTACAATAAGTAATATATCCAAGCCATCCACACCCCCAACTCCTTCATTTATCACATTGGCTGAGATTATGGAGGCAGAAGAGGCCGAGCCATCCACACCCCCAACTCCTTCATTTATCCCATTGGCTGAGATTATGGAGGCAGAAGAGGCCGAGCCATCCACACCCCCAACTCCTTCATTTATCACATTGGCTGAGATTATGGAGGCAGAAGAGGCCGAGCCATCCACAGCCCCAACTCCTACACCTCTCACATTAGGTGAGATTAAGGAACAGACTTTGGATATTAACAAGATTGTCAAGAGTATCAGGGAGTGGATAAAGGATCAAGTCATGAAAGACCAAGAAGTTCCCTATGGACAAGTCTCACCACAGCAAATACATCAAGGTACAGCAGTAAAGTCTGTCTGCAGATCACAGGCCTGGGAGGACATGCCTTTGGGTCCAACCTCTAACTGTACTTTCCACTGCAACGCAAATCAATCTCTGTATCAATATTAATCCGCTCATTCTACTACACTATAATTTCTATATATATATTTTATATACTCTACACTATGGCACATAATCCACATAATCGACGACTAGCAATAATCTTATTTATTTAACATTTATGGAAAGAGTCTCCAGTGTCAGCGATTTGCAGGACAGAAGGGTTTCTAGTTTCTTGGTAACATCACATCTCCTTTTTTTGTGTCTTTTTTCATTTATTTCTATTTACATTTATTCATTAAGCAGACGCTTTTATCCAAAGCGACTTACAAATGAGGAAGTACAAGTAAAGCAATATATCAAGCTTAGAACAATACAAGTAGTGCTACCATTCAAGATTTATAATTGATAAGTAAAGTGCGCAGAGTAGAGGTCTAAGAACTCAATTATAAATCTTGCATGTTAGCATTACTTGTATTGTCAACATGGAATTCCTTTAAAATAGACAGCAGTAATCTAATTATTGACTTTATTCTGAATAAGACAATAGTCTGATTAAGGTGTTTTCATGAATCGCTTTTAAAATACTCCTTTCATGTTCCTGTTTTACATGTTATAGGACATAGTTTTATTAACAGCACACATCAATATGTCACTGTGTCAACTGTCCGACGTCCCTCCAGAATTTCACGTATCGACATAAAGTTAGTCTTGGTTATGGTATCGTATACAGTTTTGGGTGTTTTTATTTAAAATTTTATGAACGCTTCAAGTGCAGTTAATTATTTGTCATGCTATACGTGCAAATAGACGACTGCTTGAAGCCATGTACTGCGTCCCAAACTGCGTACTTAATGTCTATATAGTAGCAGAGATACATGTATTTCATCTACTATATAGTAGGTAAATACACGGTTTCAGACATAGCCATGCTCTCTTGTTTGCCCTAAAAGTGTTGAGCGCTGCCATGTGTGATCGTGTCCTGTCACAAAATGCGGTGAATACTCTCACACAATGTTAATAGTGTGATTAAGGTGTGTACATGTCTGTAACGTACGTCGATAATGCGACTAAAACAGGAATACTCCATACGTCTTAATTCCATTTGTGTTTACTTCGAGTATGACCTTAATCAGATTAAGGTAATTAAAAATTGCTGTATATATGGTAGTTTCTTAATCAGAGTATCGTCTTAATCGGGTTAATATTGGATTATTGTTGTCCATGTAAATGTACTGCTGGTCTTGTGACCTTCGATCTCATCACAAACAAAAATCTTAAGCAAATTTACCGTCACGGTTTCCCCTTTAAGCAGCGCGCTGTGGAGCATGTGGGCGTGCATGCATGAGCAAGGTGCGCGAGCACCTGCTTGTCCTTTGTTGACAACCGTGACATTTGGACACGTGCTTTTGTTATGTTTCTGTTATGTCTCCTTCATGTTCTGTCATTGGCTGTTATTTCACGTGTGTCTGAAGTGCTGTCAGCCATCAGCAATTAAGGGAGGAGGGAGGGAGAGATAACAATCACAGGCAGGGTTAGCTTGAGAGGATTGAGAAGCTTCTAGCCGTGAATAATATTTGTATTGAAGACTCTTCTAGGAATCATTCCTTCAAAAAAAATGTCTGGTTTCTATTCATCTTCAGACATTGTCCCTGTTCCATAAACCATGTTATTCTTTTATAAATTGTTTATACACACCAGAGCTCCACATTAGCAAAAGGGTGCACTTAGAAAAGCATGTATTAGTGACTATGAATGAGCTCTAAGATATAATATTCCTCTGTGTTTGGCTGACGTATAAGCATGTGATGATGATCAGCTTTCAGTTCATTTGCTCTCTCTAGGCATTTTTATGCAATATATTGTGAGTCCTTTAAGACCGAAGACACATTGTGTTTAAAATGACACATTATATATTTATAGAAAATAAAGTTCAGACTGTTTCAAACCTTAGTTTTATTATTTATTCAATGATTATAATCAGTACATTGTTAAAATAATTTAATCAAGAAATAAATAGTTTCCCGATTCGTAATAACAACAAACACATTTGGGTAAGAGGTATAATTAGCCAATTCATTTATGTTTTACAATACTGCACATGGATCATGTTTTTAAGAATGAGCAAAGAGTACTCTTTACATGTGTAATATTGTATTCACATCAGTATTTAATGTGGAACTGACAACTTCAACCTTATTTTTGGTGTTAGCGTTAAGGGATGTGCAGAAACCTTTTGTGACTGATGAGGTTTTTAATCAGATTGAAAATAATAATCATAGGAAAAGGTTAACTAGTGAACTCTTGTTTTGTAACAATAGCTAATTACCAGACCTCTATTGCACCAAATTTTTTAACCTAAAACCTGTTATTGGAAAATGGGTTTATCAAGTAAAAAGGATATGTCTTTTGATGGAGTACACAGATCATCCACTGAAATAGAATACCTACATTTATTTATTTAAATCATGGCCTGCTATAATTTCTGCTTCAACAGTGCCTATATATAGAATAATACAAATTACCCGTATCATTTACTGTATTAAGGTGCAATACAACTGGAGTAAAGAATATATAGCATTCATTTCTGACAATAATAAGCAACACAAATCTCATAAAAATGCACAAGCAAAAGAAAACAACTGATTAATAAAAAAAAAAATCATGGCCATGAACTGCTCAATTCTGATATATTTGAGCAGAATATAAAAACAATAACAACAACCCTCTTAAATGTCCAGTGCCTTTTGGGAAACTTCAAATCCTCAAATATTGACAGGAATAGTGACTTTCAGATTAACATTTTCCACCTATTGAAAAAAGAAAGCATCTCAACATTCCTGTTTGTTATAATGTAAATATATGATATAAAATTTTAATTATATATTTTGTAAATTGTAACTTGATTGATTTTTATAATTGTTGCATTTACAGTGGTATGTCCTACAGATTGGTTTTCCTAAAATGTACAATTTAAGGGTAAGACGTAGCTGAACATCTCGTTCTTTACTTTTGAGTCCACACTATTCTGTTTTGTTTTTGTTCTATGTATCGAGTTTTCCTTAAACACCTTATAGTATATTTATCAGAAAGCACTGTTGTAAATCTTTAGCAGTATCATGATTAAATATGTGAAAACATAATTACCATAAAGTACAATAGTAAAACAATGCTAGTGTCCATGTCACTACCACCGTTTTAATAAAATACTTCATGGTAATCATGATAAAATGGTAAAAGTGACTTACTTCAATAATTCTGACGGTGTTCATAAAGACGTCTCCCCTAATGTCAAGTGTAGTCACTTTGTCCACTGGTATACGGTGATTGTACGTACAGTATTCGAGGCCATTCACCATCACCTGAACAAATAAAATATAAGCTTATTTATTCAATTTGCTTAAAGCTTTGACAAACATATGTAATTTCTCCATAATATCACACCTCATATCCTTCTGGTTTAACAACCATTATGAGATCAAAGGCTCCTCCTTTCACAAATGGGCCTCCTTTTGTCACTTCTTCACTCTCCCATCTCCCATTCCTGCAGCTGTTACAGACCACAGAGTTAGAGTTCAAACGGGGGTTGAAGTGGAGAGCGATGTCATGAAGGTACATCAGCCCGGTCTGCAAATTTATTGCAAAGCTGAAAGAAATTGTTTCAATGTTTAATTGACTCCACCAGATGTTTCTGAAAAATTTGTAACTAATCTATTTCATATTGGTTTTCATTCAAATTGTTGTGCAGAAAGCACATTTTGCATACCATTCACAATCTGAAGGAACAACCCCTTGGAAGAACAAAGCCACACCAGGTCTCAAGCCTCCAGGAATTGATCCCAAATATGGTTTACTCTGTTGTGGTTAAGCATCATTCATTTTTTAATGATAAATCTCTAATCATGTGATTATTATATATTATCATTATCTTTTGGCTTGTTCAGTCATTTATACATCGCATGAAACTGTTACTCACAGGGTTGCAGACTGGATGTTGCACATCAGACTGGATGTCAGAACCCTTTGTGCGTGAGGTGCCAGAGTTTAGTTCCTTACCAAAAGTAGATGTGTTCCAGTTCTGGAGAGAGCATTGACATACAGTACATAATGCTTATGAAGCTCATCCACAATGTCTCTGAAGTTCTCAACCTGTTTTCCCCTCATTTATGAGAAATCAAAGTGCTGCATATTTGATGGAAGCCACGAAAGGGAAAACTAACATATAAGAAGAACTAAAGGTGAACAAGAAATAAGTGGTTTGCAAAAACTGCTAGACTAAGCAAGAGGTGAGGCCAACCATTCACATTCCCAAGTAAAATGTACATTAAATCCTCACTGTTTACAAGTAACTCCACTCTGAATATGGCCCAAAGTCAGCACAAAGTGAAATTAATTGCTACCAGAAGCATATGTGCATCTTTCTTGTCCTGTAGCCTTTCCCCTTTAGTTAATTGCCTTTCCTGTGGGGAAATGTTTCTGTTTGGTCTGACTGCTGCTTTATCTGAAAAAGCAGAAAACTTTTATGTGTCTCTCATACCGCCTTAGCATTGGCTCAAAAATGTTGAATTTTACCTAAAGCCATGTCATATTTCTGTTTCAGATATCTGGTAAGGTAATGGGAATGTGCTCAGTTGGTGTTGTCCAGTTATTAAACACCAGGAAGTGTTTCTGTGTACAGTATATACAGTATATTCACGAGGGTTTACAGGAATGCGACCAACATGTAAATCCTTGTGCATTCATTTCTGATATATTTTGTCAATGTAAGTAATGCTCTGTGGTGGGTCTAAGCACAAAACACATCCAATGGTGAAATACTGTAATGTTGTTTATAGATACCAAACAACACTGGTGACAAAAAGTAAAAAACAGTTAGCTATAGCTGTAGTTATAAGCTATAGTTAACAATATAATTGAAAAAAAAAATCTACTTTCCACATTCAGTAAAGTGCAAATGAGATTTTTTTTTCACTTGTAAACAGTGTTTTTTTTTTTTTTTTAATGTTTTTTTATTCAAAAATAAACTTTGTCAGCTGCAACTCACAAGACTGTTGACAACATTTCTAACCTCTGACTTGATAGTAGAGAGAGACCATCGTGACATGCCCATACTGGTCCTTAGCTCATTAAGGAGGGAAGATGTGAAGAGGTCCTGTGGGAAACAAAATGATATGTTACATGAATAAAGTCTACATTTACCTTTTATTGACCTGCAGAAATATTAATTATTTAATTTCACTTAGTTTTGTTTTTACCTCTATACCCACAATATGACACAAGTGTAGAAGAACCATCTCTCTCAATGGACTGATTTTTTCAATACAAGAAATTTAAAGTTGATTTTAATGCACCGTGTTGCATATTTCAAAATATAAAAACATAAGAGAAATTTAGTTATTACAAATTAAATATGCCCATATGCATGAACAGAAATGAGTAAGAATCTGACATATCCTTAACTGACCCATGACTGGCCCACTTTAATACTGAGCTTCAGATCAGTGGAGAAGGGGACAGAGTCGCTGGCTTCACTCACTCCCACATCACTAACTGCTCTGTATCGGACCCAGTATTGGTCTGCTGGCTTTAGTCCAGTCAGTGTGAAGCTGGTCTGTGCATCTGAAGTGTCTGTGACTGTCCACTCATCAATGTCATCTTCTGAATCAGTTGGTGGTGTCGTCCTGTATTCAACTCTGAACCGTACCGTCTCTCCAGTTGGGGATTTTGAAAGCTTTAGGAGGACTTTCTCATCACTGGTCTGCACCACAGGTGGAGGCGGTTTGGATACAGGCTGGAACCTAGGATCTGTCACAACGCCTTTCTGGTAAAGTCGGATGGAGGTTCCTGGATTGCTGGGGTCAGATATGGAGGCAATGATGAACTTGATTCTCTTCTCATTTTTATTGGCCTTTGAAAAACTTGTAAAGAGAGAAATATTCTGCCTCATGCTCGCAGAAATGTCAGGAGAAATGAACCAAGGCTGTATGGCTTGGAGAGAGAAATGACTCTTACTTGTTTGATCCAACGTTGTAAATCTTTCAGAGTTCTCAAAGTCTTGTATAGCCACAAGGTCAAAGTCTTCAAACTTGAGAGATGTAAAAGACAAACATATCACCACATCAAAATCATAATCCAAGACAATTGAACTGAGTAAGACAGATGATTTCACAACTGTGAGGTCCTTCAGCCCACTGGTATAGGAACTCAGAATATTTAATTCAGTTGTAACATCATCTAACCATTTGTTCATGTTGCTAGCAGTGAACGGTGATGTGTAATGGATTTTAATACCACTGTCCCACTAATACCTCTTTTTTTTTTTTTTTTTCTTCTCAAAAGGGGGCAAATTTTTGAGAGTGCTTTGTCTTTTTTTTTTCCCCCCGGGGGCGGGGAAAATGTTGGAGAGTGCTTTCTGGAATGATCTTGTATAATTCTTTTGTAATGTCTGAAACTTTAAAAACCTGTCTTTTAGATCAGGGAAATCATTTGTCATTTGGTTTTTGATCAAATCATTGCATCTCCTCTCCTCTTCACCGAGCTCCTCCAACAAATGTTCTGTTTTATCCACCAGCTCCGTGCTGATTTCTTTTACCAAATTTGCAGCCTTACTATCCAAAAGTGTGAGAGGATACAGCCACACCTTCAGAGGCACACCTTTATTTTGTTGTTGCTTCATCTGCATGGGTAACTTCTTGTACACTTCCAGGGATTCCTTGTATGTGGTGGGGTTTTGTTCAAGCTCAAAGTCACCATAAAATGTGACACTGATATTTTCAGCCAGTTGTTTTTCCTCGTCATTCATCTTTATGGATCTGTCCCCCTCAATGGAAATCTTAGGGATCTTCTTGACCACTGCATGAAGGTTTCCTTCAACAGCCTGTTTGTTCTCATTTTCAGCCGTTACATGATCAAACACCATGAAAGCCTGAGCGCCATACAGTACAGCTGTAACTACATGGGTGGCTGTTTTCTGGTCAAATACTTGTGGATAGGTGATATTGCCAAGCTCCTTCATAGTGAGTTGTTCAAATTTTGTGGTCTGGCTGTACTGCATAGTAACTCTGCACTGACGTGCTGAGGATTTGTTATCACGCAGGTACTTGGCCGATCCTCCAACTTCCACCAAACCACTGAGGAAACTGGCTTTAAGGGAAGCACTTATATCTAGGAGATTGGCCTTATCGCGGAGGGTGTCTGAAGCAGCAAACTTCAGATGTGTTTGAGGCTGCTGATGTACGTCAAGGTCATCACGCAATGCTTTCTTATCCCATAAAGTAACACCTGAAACAAGAAAGTAATGATAGCTGATAGAGAAATGATAGTTGCATCACATATTTTTGATTTACCAACTTTTTCTGATGATATGATTTACTTTTTACACCACAGTGCAGATGAATGCATGAATGAAAATTATGAGAAATGCTCCATATTCGCAAGTTATAAAAATACAAAAAATGTTTATATGGTGAAGTTTTCTGTGTGGAGATGTTTTATTTTTATGGAAGGTGTCTAGTGTCAGAGATTAGTAACAGTCAGAGACAATAGGAAAGTCTTCGGGATGGAGTGCTTTTTAGCTTTTGGTAACTTGACAAGCTGCATTAAAAAAAAAATCTTTAATGACTTCACAAGACAGAGAACAAAAGAAGACTAAATAAAAATACATTTAAATATGTGTGATGGCCTGCAAATACATATCAAATCTTCAAATCTTGACATGTTGTTCTACTTCATAGTTCTGAAAATATTCTAGCATTTTAAGTGTCCCCAAAATGAAAAAGGAGAAATAACACTAAAGATTTCTGTCCAGGTCCATTCAACACACCTACTTGTACAGGTATAACACAATCTACTTATGGAAAATCATTTACTGCCAAATTGTAAACAGTTATAAGTTTACAATAGGACATGTGTATTATCACTGATTATTAGCATCACTCACATCACTCTTCATCTCGACATCTGAGGTAAAAGCAGAGGTGTATCTACAGAGCAGGCAATTGCCTGTGGCCCCACATATAGAGAGGGTCCCCGAATGCTGGTCATTTAAATAATCAGAAATTTTCAGCAACATCTCAGCAACCCCTGTAAAGGGGGCCCTTTTGCAGGGCGCTATCTCATTTTTGAAAATTAACCTGAAAAATGAACCTATCTGGCAATCAGAAGTGCAAGAGAAATCAAGAGGACGAGAAAAAGAGGAAAGAGGACTCTTAAATGTCGCTCATGGTCATTTCTTCCCACAGCTGATATATTTCCGTGTTAACATTTGTGAAGAAATAATTATTCACACAGTTCTGTTGGCTAGATTTCTTTTATTAGGCCATTTAAACATTTAAAAACGTTATCTGTTGTCTAACATTTTAATTTAAGCATTCAGAATATTGTCAATTAAATATTGCAACTTGTTTATTTCCAGTTCAAGTACTTTTTAAAAGTGGGTGCTTTGATTTGTTTAGTTATACTTTGGTCATATTTCACCTTTGTTTACTGGTTAAATTTTTAAACATAGGAGGGAGAGCAGGTACAGTCATATGGGCTTTAGATAAAATCTAGCTAGTCGTCATAATGTCAGACAACAGAAAATATGACAGTAGAGCACAAAAACAGACTTGGATTTTAAATGACTGTGCTGCAAATATATCCTGATGACCTGACTTGTAAAAGGTAAGGACCTAGCTAAGTAGGCCTATTTTATTTTAGAGATTTAATTTGGACTAGCTTTAGCATGGCTTGACACATTGCTGTTCATAATCCATAGCAGTGTTGTATGAGCTGTGTCTAGGTTTGATTTGGCTACTCTGTTTGCATTGTGTCTCTCGTACTGTGGTAAAATTAGTTTAATATTAAGATAATTGGGTCAAGAGCACACGAACTGCATACCAGCCGGACTATAGTAAGACAACATATAAATTTGATCTCTAAAGGAACCCTCTACACCTGGTTATATTGGGACACTCTTGATTCTATGGAAGTCCAGAAAGACCCTGATATATTTTTCTCTATTTTTTTTTTCAACAAAATTTGTTTTCACAAATTATTTTTCTCATATGTTGAAATGCATTATGGGCTATACATATTTTACATCAAGGAGCAGCATGATGTAAAATATTTCTGTGTGTGACTGTCCATAATGGTTAACTTTGCCACTGCCTGCCTCACATTGCTCAGATAATAATTATACTAGTTATACTGTAGTTATAGTAGTTATACTGTAGTTATAGTAGTTAACTGTTTTGTTATGTCAGCCTTGAGTTTTGCTTGTTGGAGCAGTTGTAGATTTATGTCATGGTGTAGGTATAGAGCCCCAACATTGGTTCAAGCCCAAGGATTACCATCATCTCAAGTCCATTCCTGGTTTTTAGTTTTGATATTGACTTTCAGTCAGACTGTATCCTTTATCTTGACTCACTCTCAATCCCTTTAAATCACAGTCTTTATTCATCCTTGGCAAATACTGATCTTGGACTATGTCTTGAACTTGACTACAGCCTTAATAATTGATATGGTGATGTTTTCTGCTAGGAGACATTTTTTTAACATTCATGGATGGAGTCTCCAGTGCCAGTACTTTGCAGAATTTGGGCTTTTTGGAATCATGAAGTATACTTGTCTGTGTATACCTTTTCCAAATGAAATATTTGTAACCTCTTTTTCCTCATTTAATGTAATAATTGCTCAAATAATCTATGTTATCTGTTTCTGCCCTCATATAGCAATGACTATGAGCTTATAAAACTCAGTATTTATTATTATTATTTCCAACCACTTCACAGGAAGATTGAACAACTTCTGGTATTTCATTATTGCAGTGTGGACTTAACATGGGTAATTATTGACACCTGGAATAAAGGAGTCCCTGCGGCAATCATACAGCATGCCGGGATACAGAGGTCTTCCCAGGGCAGGTATTTCCATGCATTTGGGATCCATGACTGTTTCAAGAGAAAACAAAAAAACCCACAAAGGATTATTGGAAAATCCATAAAAATGTGCAGTTGTAAATGTGACAGTGTGGCATAATCAGGGATGTAGTATTAAATTAACATAATGTGGAAAATATCCTTTGATTTTCAAAAATCTTGTGGAAGTTCAACAAAATTACAATAACTGAGTGTAAAATGATCAAAATGTCTATACAGTGAGGGAAAAAAGTATTTGATCCCCTGCTGATTTTGTATGTTTGCCCACTGACAAAGTCTATAATTTTAATGGTAGATGTATTTGAACAGTGAGAGACAGAATAACAACAAAAAAAATTCCAGATAAACGCATGTCAAAAATGGTATAAATTGATTTGCATTTTAATGAGGGAAATATGTATTTGACCCCCTCTGCAAAACATGACTTAGTACTTGGTGGCAAAACCCTTGTTGGCAATCACAGAGGTCAGACGTTTCTTGTAGTTGGCCACCACGTTTGCACACATCTCTGGAGGGATTTTGTCCCACTCCACTTTGCAGATCTTCTCCAAGTCATTAAGGTTTCGAGGCTGACATTTGGCAACTCGAACCTTCAGCTCCCTCCATCGATTTTCTATGGGATTAAGGTCTGGAGACTAGCTAGGCCACTCCAGGACCTTAATGTGCTTCTTCTTGAGCCACTCCTTTGTTGCCTTGGCCGTGCGTTTTGGGTCATTGTCATGCTGGAATACCCATCCACGACCCATTTTCAATGCCCTGGCTGAGGGAAGGAGGTTCTCACCCAGGATTTGATGATACATGGCCTTTGATGCGGTGAAGTTCTCCTGTCCCCTTAGCAGAAAACCCCCCCAATGCATAATGTTTCCACCTCCATGTTTGACAGTGGGGATGGTGTTCTTGGGGTCATAGGCAGCATTCCTCCTCCTCCAAACACGGCGAGTTGACTTGATGCCAAAGAGCTCCATTTTGGTCTCATCTGACCACAACACTTTCACCCAGTTGTCCTCTGAATCATTCAGATGTTCAGTGCCATACTTCAGACAGGCATGTATATGTGCTTTCTTGAGCAGGGGGACCTTGTGGGCACTGCAGGATTCCAGTCCTTCACGGCGTAGTCTGTTACCAATTGTTTTCTTGGTGACTATGGTCCCAGCTGCCTTGAGATCATTGACAAGATCCTCCCGTGTAGTTCTGGGCTGATTCCTCACTGTTCTCATGATCATTGCAACTCCACGAGGTGAGATCTTGCATGGAGCCCCAGGCCAAGGGAGATTGACAGTTCTTTTGTGTTTCTCCCATTTGCAAATAATCGCACCAACTGTTGTCACCTTCTCACCAAGCTGCTTGGCAATGGTCTTGTAGCCCATTCCAGACTTGTGTAGGTCTTCAATCTTGTCCTTGACATCCTTGGAGAGCTCTTTGGTCTTGGCCATGGTGGAGAGTTTGGAATCTGATTGATTGATTGATTGCTTCTGTGGACAGGTGTCTTTTATACAGGTAACAAGCTGAGATTAGGAGCACTCCCTTTAAGAGTGTGCTCCTAATCTCAGCTCGTTACATGTATAAAAGACACCTGGGAGCCAGAAATCTTTCTGATTGAGAGGGGGTCAAATACTTATTTCCCTCATTAAAATGCAAATCAATTTATAACATTTTTGACAAGTGTTTTAATGGATTTTCTTGTTGTTATTCTGCCTCTCACTGTTCAAATAAACCTACCATTAAAATTATAGACTAATCATTTCTTTGTCAGTGGGCAAATATACAAAATCAGCAGGAGATCAAATACTTTTTTCCTCTCACTGTAGCTTGTCTATATTTCTTGTCTTTTGTATGACAATTTGTAAAGAGGTTTCTTATGTAATGTGATGTATTGGTGCATTCTTTAATGGCATAGAAACATTTTTCTATAATATTTAATTTTGTGCCAAAAATAAATTGCCTATTTATATGTTTCTTTAGACAGTTATTGAGTACTAACACTAAGTAGTTTTCATAGTTATTAATTTTTACAAAACCTCTCGTGTAGCCTTCAATTATTACCAAAAGGTCAGTTTTGTTTACCAGTCGTCCGCATTTTAATAATCTGCATCTTCATGTGCGCATATTATTCTTCTTATTATTATTAACAACAACAACAACAACAACAAGAATGAATATAATATAATTGCTTAATATAAGCAATGTAATATATTCAATAAATTCCATAACTATCTTACTTCATACATACAAGTCTCATACAGTGTTGAAAATGCAGACTTTGGCTAGCCTTTAATCACAAAGAACAGTACACACACACACACACACACACACACACACACACACTTCACACACTGTCACCAGAGCTCATGAATTTACACAACCTAAAAAACGTCGGGGTTACGCATGTAACACTGTTCCCTGAGAAGGGAACGAGACGTTGCATTTAGCAGTATGGGAACGCCTCGTGCGCGTGACCGGTATCTGAAGCTTGTGTAAAATCATGCCTCTACTTATAGGCCTGCCATGATCAGGTGACGTGGCAATTAAGCGCGTCGCATGATATATATATATATATATATATATGGCACCTGTGAACCACGCCGCCAGCCTCTATTATCTGAAGCGAAGACGCAATTCACAGGCCTGCCCCGGTATGACCGCGCTATGCAACGTCTCGTTCCCTTCTCAGGGAACAAGGTTACATGCGTAACCACGACGTTCCCTTTCAAAGGGAACTTCGACGTTGCATTTAGCAGTATGGGAACGGGAATACCCACTCCATCATACCGAGGGTATGGCCTGTTCAAAAATACCCAAACCCGAGGGTCACTGCAGGACACCCGAGCCCGGGGAGGAATGAATATCCAGGCTGTAATAACAAATGACTGTGTGAGGCATAGACCACCCTGCAGCCGCACACACATCCTGCAAGGATATCCCTTTTGACAAAGCCTTCAACAATCCAAGTTGTGATGCACTGCTTTGACACAGCATCACTTTTCTTGCCGCTGCCAAAGCAGACTGGTAGCTGCTCCGACTTACGCCACTGGCCGGAGCGGTGGACGTAAGTACAGAGAGCCCTTACTGGACACAGCGGGTGCATCCTATCTTGTTCTGGTGTGAAGGACAGAGGAGGGCAGTAAGCCTGCAACACCACAGGGTGGGCAGCCAATGTAGGCACTTTAGGAGTATTATCCGGCCTAGGATACAGAAAGGTCTTTGCTTATGTAGGGGTAAAGTCAAGGCAGGAGGGGCAACAGGGAGAGCTTGTAGACCTCCCACTCGCTTGAGAGAGGTCAGGGCCTGTAAAAGAGCTACCTTTAGAGTCAGAAGCTTCTCAGAGGCTGACTAAGGGCTCAAATGGGGTCCCTGACAGACTTTCCAAGACCACAGCAAGGTCCCAGGAAGGTATGCATGGCCTGCAGATGGGCCTCAGCCATCTGACAGCACGCATGAACCTCGAAGTTAGAGGACAATGCCCCACATAGGCACCATCAACCGGGGCAGGGCTGGCCGAAACGGCGGCCACGTAACCCCAATAGTAGAAGAAGCAAACTCACTGAGAAACGTTCTTGTCAGAACTCCAGGACTGTAGCTATTGCGCAGTTCACTGGGTGTAACTGACGTTCCTCACACCACCAGACAAAAAGGCGCCACTTGAGCGCATACAATTTCCTTGTAGACGGTGCTCTAGTGTTTAACATGGTCTCTACCACCTCAGTTGTGCGACCAGAATCTATGAGCTGGTGCCCCTCAGGGGCCAGACCCACAGCTTCCTTAGTTCTTGCCAAGGATGGTAAATCAACCCTGCGGCTTTTGAGACGGTAGGTCCACCGTAAGGGCTCAAATGGGGCACCTGACAGCCCTTCCAGGACCACAGGAGGTCCCAGGAAGGTATGCGCGGCCTGCAGATGAGCCGCAGCCGTCTGACACCATGCATGAACCTTAAAGTTAGAAGATGTTGCCCCACGGAGGCTACATCAACAGGGTCATGGCTGGCCGAAACAGCGGCCCAGTAACCCCGAATGAAGAAGGAGCCCAGCCCACTGAGAAACGTTCTGTAAGAACTCCAGGACTGTAGCAATTGTGCAATTCACTGGGTCTAGGTGACGTTCCTCATGCCACAAGACAAAAAGCTGACACTTGAGTGCATACGCTTTCCTTGTGGAAGGGATCCACTCCAGGGGCTCGAATGGGGCAGCCGACAGACCTTCCATGACCATAGCAAGGTCCCAGGAAGGTATGCGTGGCCTGCAGATGGGCCGCAGCCATCTGATGCCACGCATGAACCTCAAAGGTAGAGGATGTTGCCCCACAGAGGCTCCATCAACAGGGTCAAGGCTGGCCGAAATGGCGGCCAAGTAACCCTGATTGTAGAAGGAGCCCAGCCCACTGAGAAATGTTCAGTAAGAACTCCAGGACCGTAGCTAATGTGCAGTTCACTGGGTCTAGCTGACGGTCCTCACACCACAAGATGTGGATGTGGATGGAGCTCTAGCTTTTAACATGGTTTCAACAATCTCAGTTGTGAGACCCAAATCTATGAGCTGGTGCCCCTCAGGGGCCAGACCCACAGTTGCCGAGTTCTGGCCGAGTGTGATAAATCAGCCCTCCAGCTTGAGACAGTAAATAAGCTCTAGGGGCTCGAATGGGGCAGCCGACAGACCTTCCAGGGCCATAGAAGGTCCCAGGAAGGTATGCGCAGCCTGCAGATGGGCCTCAGCCGTCTGAGACCACGCATGAATTTCGAAGTTAGAGGATGTTGCCTCACAGAGGCTCCCTCAACAGGGCGTGGCTGGCCAAAATGGCGGCCACATAACCCTGATTGTAGAAGGAGCTCACCCCGCTGAGAAATGTTATTGTAGGAGCTCCAGGACTGTAGCTATTGCGCAGTTACTGGGTCTACAGTGGATCCCTTGCGGACGGGAATCTCCCAAGGAGTGCCATCTCGCAGAGATATTATCTCTCAGAACCATGTTCGAGCTGCCAAAAGGGTGCTACTAGCAGACTATCTTGGCAAACTCTCGCTAGAGCTAGTGGGAGCAGAGCGATGGGGGGAGCAGCATACAGATGTGACCTCAGCCACATGTGTGGACTCCACCCTAGGCTCCCAAGACACAGCTTTATCTAGCTCAGTGTTGATAGGATTGACACTACACCTGTTGGGGATAGAAATGCCCTCATCGTAGTAGAATCCTATAACCCCTAGAAAAGTTGTCCACTGTACCGGGGAAAGCCAGCTTTTGAGATTCAACCTGAGCCCCAAGCTCTTCACGTGGGCGAGAACAACATCTCAATGTTGAACCGCCAGCTCCCTGGATCGTGCTAGAATTAACCAGTCGTCCAGGTAGTTTGGTACACAAATGCCCTGGAGTCCCAATGGAGTCAGAGTGACATCCATGCACTTTGTGAAGGTGCGAGGGGATAAAGCTAGCAATATTCCTATGCGGAAACAAGCACCTATTAGATCTATCGCCACAAACCAGTTCTCGAACTGGATCTGTGGCACGATAAGTTTGAACATCAGCCTCTGAACCTGAATGTCCGAAGAGTACGGTTCAGATGATGCAGATCTAAAATTGGCCGCATATTCCCACATTTTTGCGGAACAGGAAATAAAGGCTGTAAACCTCCCTCCCTGAGGGAACGGGGTACATGTTTCAGGACCCCATTGTCCAATAGGGAGCTTACTTCCTGCGCTAACGTCAGGCTCTTGTCTGTGCTGACTTCTGTGGTTAGCACACCTGTGACCGGGGCCTTCTGGTTTTCCCTCACACTAGTGCTGGCCCAGGCTCCACTCGTGGACACCCGGATGAGCTTGAGACAACTTTTTTTTTTTTTGCCATATGTCGAGCTCAGTCAGCAGGTCTATTTGGTAGGCCTGCAACCCTGTCATTGTCTGCAGTGACCCACAAGCAAGACTACTACTGCATAGGCTTGACCACCAATGCCACCTTGGATGCAAGCCAGCCCCTGTAATTACCTGCCGTCGGTGGAGAGAGGTAGCTAGCAAGCGCCTCCTCCACCTTGGGCATAGCTAAATAGCCATGCCATTCATTCCCACAATGGCCGAATAATCCAACATCGTGGGGTTATGACTATGGCTTAAGCATGGTTTTCTCCCAGAAGTTTGAGATTTTGTCATAACTTCTGGAAGACAGGGGAGTTTCTGCAGTGTGAAGTATTTACTTTCACTGGGTAATCACTTCAAGCAGCTCCTTATACGCTGCTCTCAGTTTTTAACACATCCTTCTAACTTTTCGGAGTCAGAGAGGGATTATTACCCCTTTGGCTTTCCATAGCGGGAGGAGGAGTCGCGAAGCGAACTCCAAAATCCAGCGGAGAGCCGAACCCGGAAGACAGAGAGAGAGATAGAGCAGCGCTCGTCTCCGGCTCCTCTTCCGGATTTAAGAGATCCCCCGAACCTGAGACGGTTGGCTGCCTCGGCAGCGGCCGGCCCAGATCCGCGAGGTTTTGAAACCCAACTCGCTCGGCTTCCGTTTTTTTTTTTTTTTTTCGAGAAGAGAACGAGTCGAGCAGCTTAATGTAGCGTTACCATGCGCAGCCTCTCGAGGTTGCCATCGCATACAACACCACTAACACTTCACCCAGAAAGTGTGCACTTTTCCCCCGTGATGAAACGGGAGCACGTTACACACATCTTTAACTCTTTCTCGCTCATTACTTACCTCACCTATTCTTTAAAAAGGGATAGAAAAGTTAAGAGATTTTGAGAAAATATCGAGTAGAAATGAAGCGTTTTTGTCACACAAACAACAAACATGCAGTCTCGCTGAAGATAATAAGGCTGGCGGCGTGGTTCACAGGTGCCATATATATATCATGGGACGCGCTTAATTGCCACGTCACCTGATCATGGCAGGCCTACAAGTAGAGGCATGATTTTACACAAGCTTCAGATACCGGTCATGCGCAAGGCGCGTTTCCATACTGCTAAATGCAACGTCGAAGTTCCATTTCAAAGGGAACTGTCTTTTTGCCAAAGACCAAAAAAAAAAAAAAAAAAAAAGCCTTTTGTAGTTCTGTATAGTATGTAAGTCTCCTCGCCAAATAAGTGTTTCTCAAAAAACTTGTTTTATACACGATTCTTTTAAAATGTTTTTCCTGGTATGTTACCTTTATGGTATGTAATAAATATTTTTTTCATTTCTTCAGGCACATCGTCACCTCTGTCTCCACAAAGAATAACGCTGCTGGTTTAAGTGTTTTGGGGTTTTTTTTTCAGTAAAGGAAAACAACGGTATCATAACATTGAGGGACTGTAGAAATTATATACACATCGGTGTTTTCTCAACAAATATTTGGAATTTTTGGGCTTTTCCTTTCATTTCTGAAAGTATTTTGGATGTTTAACACATATAGACACAAACAGCGTGACCCAATTCTTTCCACTTGTCACAAGTTGTGACGGAGCGGAAGAAGGAAGGAGGTAAGCGCACTTAAGAACGAGTGTAGTTTATTTACAAGAGGCAGACAAATCCAAAACGTAATCCAAAGGCATAATCCAGAAAACAGGCGAAGGTCAGGCGAACGGCAAACAGGCATATAAAGGGCAAGGCAGAGATCAAGGTCGTGGTACGGAAAAACAGGGTCGATAAACAAACATGAACATAAGCATAAACACGAACAAGAGCTATGATAATGATCTGGGAGCGGATAACCCAGCGTGAACTATAACTAACAAGGAACTACGTTTAGTATGTTTACTAAGTTTACTGAGCTGGAAAATAATGGTAGCCACACAAAATATTGACACTTTGGTCCCAATTTGGACATTTTCACTTAGGGGTGTACTCACTTTTGTTGCCAGCGGTTTAAGTTATTTTGACATCACAGCAAATTTACACTGTTACACAAGCTGTACACTCACTACTGTACATTGTAGCAAAGTGTCAGTTCTTCAGTGTTGTCACATGAAAAGATATCATCAAATATTTACACAAATGTGAGGGATGTATATATATATATATGTGTATAAAAATAAATATATATATATATGTATATATTTATTTATATATATATATATATATATATATCTCTCACACACTATGTACCACTCAGCTGGTCCAGGAACTGTTTTTCATCAACACGGTCAGAAATATTCACATTGTCCATGTCACTTGGAGCATTAGAGACCTGTTTAATCATTGCATCAGAACCATGATTTGTTTGTAAATAAATAAACATTTTCAGAATAATACATAATAATAAAAACACACTTACTGTTAAGATAGACAGCTATCTCCTCTTTAAAATATTCCTCAAAATAAAACAAAACTTGAACAAAAAACAAAAATGAGAAAATTACGATTCGTTTATATTCTACTGCACAAACGCTGGTACACAACTGCTTCAGTGCCTTTTAAACATCGCAAGTAGGCAAGTGTATTGGTAGGTGTTTTGTAGCACCAAGAAACACACACACACTAAACTCATTAACAAACACATCACAAGCAAAACCCCACCCCCTCACCCAGGGTGTAATATGGATCACACCCTAACAAAATATTTCACACAGACTAACAATAGCCAGAATGGTCATACACGCAGGTAATAAGCCGGTTTTACCAGAGTTCGTAAGTTTCCATATCCTTCAGAAACTGTCAGCATATGTTAAACACAGAGTTCATAAATGTATAAGGTCTACAGATCTGGCAGCCTGGGGATAACACTTGTGGAGGGTGGTGTGTATGGGCACGGGGCTTCTGTATTTACCATCAGTTTTGTGTAAGTATCTGTGCCTACAAGACATCCCCCCGAAAAAACTTGTCTTCTACTTTAAACAAAACACTCGATTCTTTTTAAGAACATTTAAACATTTACTGCCTAAAGGTTTCTGTTCAGAAGGTATGTGCCACGTAATAAATGTAATGAATGCTAGGATGTACGCAAGTGCAGATAAGAGCTTTTACTTAAAGAGAGGCAGGCAGACAAACCCAAATCATCAGACAATAGCATGGTCCGAGAACAAATGCTTGGTATACGGGAAACTCATGTAATAATTTGCGAAGTCATAGTGTTCAGAAAGTCTCTTTATAGCGTGGTTATGAGTGCTGTGAATTGGATGCAGGTGTGAGTGTTCTGTGTGTGTGAGTGTTCTGGGAATTGCAGTCCATGGTGGCCATGTTTGTAGGTCGCAGTGCAGTATGGGAAGTTGGGAAGCTTAGTCACTGGTTTTCTGTGATATGACAGCATGTAAAAATAAATAAATTATATACATACACACACACACACACACATATATATATATATATATATATATATATATATATATATAATTTCCATTTCTTTGGCCATATCGACTATGGTTTAACTGTTTTGGGGGTTTATTTCAATACATTTTTATTCAGTATCATGCCATACCCACAAAAAGCTAATCAACAAATGTTTGTTACTTCACAAACAAACATTCTGCTCATGTTTATGTTCACATTCAACAATCATGCATTTTCTATCAGCGCAGTTACACAAAACGAAATTCACGACAGAGTAACACATACGTATAACCAATATTAACCATCTGATACACTTTTTTTTCTTACATTCGACATGTTTCACCTAAACAATCATTACACTTCAAAATAAAACAATACCTCAAAACTATTTTTAGAAAAACAAAATATTCACTTATACCACAAAAATGTTAATTGTGTGGTTAATTAGTGCTACCTGCCTTGTTAACATACCATGGTTAAAGACTGTGTTGCTGTTGTTTTAAATTCTATTTTTCATGTTCTTAAACTTGTATATTAGTCAAGGGCAAACACTAATGTCATCTTTATGACTTTCAGATAGGACAAGAGACAGGAGACTATCAGTGATTGCTGCACAGTGGGTCAATGGACTAGCAGCAGCAGCATGATGTTAAGTGAAAATCCATTGCAAATAATCTTAAATGTAAAATTAAATTAAGTGAAATTAAGGGAATCTTAATGCTTACATTTTGAATGCACGCCTGCACATAAATATATAATAAATCCCCCCGTAATTCACACCTTACAGTAACAGAGGAACACCATTGAATGTAGAGAAGTAAAACAACATTTCTGTGATTAAAATTTAACTTAAGTAAGAGTACATGTGTGGTCAAACTTATGTGTGTGTATATGTATATAAAGTATATGTGTGTTTTTTTTTACATGCTGTTTTGTTGGCATGTCCTGCATGTGTTTTCAAGTCCTGTTGTACTCTGATGCACTGGAACATTGAACAGAATGTTGAAAAGTGTTTACTGCCTGGTCAAACTTACCATGTACCATATAATTATTTATCAATGCCATATAATTTTTTTTTATTTTTTAGGAATTTTAAGCACATATAAAGAGAATCAATAGGAATACACAAGGTCACATTATATCAAAAATAGTTATATATATATATATATATATATATATATATATATATATATATATATATATATATATATATTATAATATAATAAATAATGGTGTAGCGGGCTGGGCGGTGCACAGAGCCAGGAGGCGGAAGTAAGCAAAGGAACTCAGGCTTTATTCTGGAATTGGTAGAGTGTAGGTCCGGGGGGCGTGTGTGGAGGTCCGCGGGGGCCGGGCTGGCGCTCGCGGGGGCGTGTCGGGGGAATCCCGGAAGAAGCCTAGGGGTTCTCGGGCCGTCCCTCAGCCGGCGCGGTCCTCTTCGGTGTCTTCCGCCGCAGTAGAGAGAGAGAGAGAGGTAGAGAGAGAGAGAGAGAGAGAGAGAGCGAGCGAGCGTTACAGGGAGTACGGGTGAATACCTGTACGGGGGATCGATTTCCGGACGCCAACCGTTTCAGTATGTCGGTACTCAACTTTCCCGGGGCGGAAGGGCGCCCTTTTATTTCCGCCATAGCGAGTGGTGGAATTCCTCCGTCGGATACTCCAATCCCCGGCCGGTACGGCATCGGCGGGTCCTCCCCGGCATGACGTCCTTTCCGGGTGCCGCAAGGCCCACTGCGGGGCTGCCTGCTTCGTGCCGGTACGGCAGTTGGAGAAGGAGCGATTCTCTTCATCCTCGCACCGCGTGTCCGTCCGTCGCGACTATATATATATATATATATATATATATATATTATAATATAATATAATCAATAATGGATAGACTGATAGACCAATAAACAAACCAATACAGACATTCATTCAATATTATGAGTGACTTACCCCTCTGAGTTTTCCTCCTGGCTCGTTTAAAACTTCCTCCGCCATTTAGCAATGCATGTGCAAATTTCCAACGAGAGACGAAGAGAAAGGTTGCTTATTGTAATTGCCTTCAAAGAATTCAGGCTCACAGAAGGAGACAAGCAGCCTGTGTGCAGCACCTCCTCCTGCTCCTCCTCTATCTCCTACTTCTCCACCTTCACCTCTCATGACCAACTCATGGATCATCTCCTCAAGACCGATCAGCTCGCCACATATGAACTCAAGTCTAGTGACTGTAAATTCCTGAGAATTCATGCTATTGGGAAGTTTGTGGAAAATCACACTTGATGGTTAGAATTCCTACACAGTTTTCATGAGATTAAAACAAAGACAGAAAACTTGCAACCTATTAAATACATACTTTTAAAAAAGAGATTCTTTTTATTACTACTCTTTCAGTTTTGTTATGTAAATAATTTTTGTTCTGTTTAAGAATGAAGGTCAGTGACCTGAAACATTAATCACACATACAGTAAGCTATACAGATGGCTACCTACAGTGTATTTGTTTTAATATATGACTTATGTTTTTCCTTTGACCTCTGACCCTAATTATCAAATATTACACAACACAGTGGTGTGAACATGGCCCCAAAGTATTTTATTTGTCTTATACCAATTTGCAAAGCTATTTTTTTTTATTTACTGAAGATTGACATTTTGTACTTTTACCTGTTTATAGTTTGATATTTTTGAACATCTTTAAAACAAATTCATTTCTGTTAACATTTCTTATAGTGTCTATAAACAGTAGTTCACTCACCACCTTTCTCTCTTAAATTTATAAAGACAATAAATAAATAAACATATCAGCTTGTCATGTTTTGAGCAAGTGCAAAATGCCCTGTCCTGAAGACTTTCCTGTGTCGGAAAATGTAAAGATACTGCTTTACCTCTGATAGCTTCATAATGCTGATACTGGAGACTCCTCCCATAAATGCTAAATAAACACATGCTCACAGAAAACATCACCATAGGAACTATTGCATAAGTTTTATTCTGTTTATGTGGAGATTCCGCTATTCAACTCCAGTGCCCATATGGGTGCTTCTGGGTTCTCCGATTTCCTCTGACTTCCTGGTCACTCTAGATGTGAATGTGTGTGTGTGAATTGTGCCCTGCGATCAGCTTTGAGTTCATTTGCTCTCTCTATAGTTATTTTATATGATATATTATGATGCCTTTAAGGGAGAAAACATAAATCAGTTTTAATATGACACATGATGCATTTATTTTGGTCTCCTCATAAGTAACTGCCAATGGCTTGTTTGTCATTCTGTACCTATGTGAATACATGCCATGTACCATACATGCGCGCACACACACACACACACAGAGAGAGAGAGAGAGAGAGAGAGAGAGAAATCACATTCAGCGTTACATAAACCATATTATTCTTTTATAAATTGTTTATGCACACCAGAGCTCCACATTGGCAAAGGGGTGCACTTAGAAAAAGTGACTATGAATGAGCTTTAGGATATAATATTCCTCTGTGTTTTGGCTGATGTATAAGCATGTGATGATGATCAGCTTTCACTTCATTTGCTCTCTCTAGGCATTTTTATGCAATATATTGTGAGTCCTTTAAGAGAGAAGACGCATTGGGTTTAAAATGACATGTTATACATTTATAGAAAATAAAGATCGGACTATGTTTCAAACCGTAGTTTTTTGTATTATTATAGTATTGTAATCAACAATTATAATCTTGTTAATTTAATAGTTTAACACTTATTTTTTTGGTGTTAATCAGATAAAAAAAATAATCATAGGAAAATGTTAACTAGTGAACTCTTGTTTTGTTGCAGTAGCAAATTACCAGACCTCTATTGCTCTGAATTTTGACCCTAAACCTGGAAAATGGGTTTATCAATTAAAAAGGATATGTCTTTTGATGGAGTACACAGATCATCCACTGAAACAGAATACCCACATTTATTTATTTTAACCATGACCTGCTCTAATTTCTGCTTCAGCTGGGTCTATATAGAGAATAATGCATATTAACTGTATCATTTACTGTATTAAGGTACAATACAACTGCAGTAAAGAATATATAGCATTCATTTCAAACAAAAATCTCAAGAATGCACAAGCAAAAAAGAAATTACTGATTAATAAAAAGACAAATCATGTCCACAAACTGCTGACTTTTGAATTCTGATATACTTGAGCAGAAAATAAAAACAACAACAACAAAACCCTCTTAAGTTTCCAGTGCCTTTGGGGAAGATTCAAATCCTCAAATATTGGCAGGAATATTGACTTTCAGATTAACATCATCCACCTATTGAAAATAAAGAAAGCATCTCTTAACATTCCTGTTTGTTATCATGCAAATATACAATAATACATTTAAATTATATATTTTGTAAATTGTAACTTGCTTGATTTTATAATTGTTGCATTTACAGTGGTATGTCCTACAGATGGGTTTTCCTAAAATGTACAATTTAAGGGTAAGACATAGCTGAACATATCGTTCTTTACTATTGAGTCCACACTAATCTGTTTTGTTTGTTTTGTTCTATGTATCGAGTTTTCCTTAAACTCCTTATAGTATATTTATCATAAAGCACTGTTGTAAATCCTTAGCAGTATCATGATTAAATATTTGAAAACATAATTACCATAAAGTACAATAGTAAAACAATGCTAGTGTCCATGTCACTACCATACATAATAAAGTACTTCATAGTAACCATGATAAAATGGTAAAAATTACTTACTTCAATAATTCTGACGGTGTTCATGAAGACGTCTCCCCTAATGTCAAGTGTAGTCACTTTGTCCACTGGTATACGGTGATTGTATATACAGTATTCGAGGCCATTCACCATTACCTGAACAAATAAAATATAACCTTATTTCATCAATTTGCATAAAGCTTTGACAAACTTATGTAATTTCTCCATAATATCACACCTCATATCCTTCTGGTTTAACAACCATGATGATATCAAAGGCTCCTCCTTTCACAAATGGGCCTCGTGGTGTCTCGATGTAATTCTCATCCCATTTCCCATCCCTGCAGCTGTTACAGACCACAGAGTTAGAGTTCAAATGGGGGTTGAAGTGGAGAGCGATGTCATGAAGGTACTGCGGCCCGGTCTGCAAATTTATTGCAAAGCTAGAAGAAAAGTTTTAACATTTATTTGACTTAAAAGTAAATTTAATAAAATTTTTACCTAAACTGCTCCATAACTGGTTTTCATTCAAATTGTCATGAAGTCATAAAACACATTTCACATACCATTCACAATCAGAAGGAACAACCCCTTGGAAGAACAAAGCCACACCAGGTCTCAAGCCTCCAGGAATTGATCCCAAATATGGTTTGCTCTGTTGTGGTTAAGTATCATTCATTTTTTAATGATAAATGTCTAGTCATGTGATTATTATATATTAGTCATGACATGAAACTGTTACTCACAGGGCTGCAGACTGGATGTTGCACATCAGACTGGATGTCAGAAAGCTTTGTGCGTGAGGTGGCAGAGTTTAGTTCCTTACCAAAAGTAGATGTGTTCCAGTTCTGGAGAGAGCATTGACATACAGTACATAATGCTTATGAACCTTATCCACAATGTCTCTGAAGTTCTCAACATGTTTTCCCCTCATTTATGAGAAACCAAAGTGCTGCATAGTTGATGACAACCACGATAGGGTAAACAAATATATAAGAAGAACTAAAGGTGAACAAGAAATAAGTGGTTTGCAAAAACTGCTAGACTTAGCAAGAGGTGAGGTCAATCATTCACATTCACAAGTAAAATGTACATTAAATCCTCACTGTTCGCAAGTAACTCAACTCAGAATATGGCCCAAAGTCAGCACAAAGGGAAATTAACTGCTACCAAAAGCATATGTGCATCTTTCATGTCCTGTGGCTTTTCCTTAAGCTCCTTGTCTCAGGATAATGGTTTCACAATGCATATGAAAAAAACATAAATGAAGTGCCAGAGTATGTAACTTACTCGAACAATACCAACAATGTTCATCATGACGTCATCTGCAATGTAAAGTGAAGCCACTTTCTCCATTGGCATGCGATGTTTGAACAGGCAACACCACTGACCATTCACATATACCTGGAAAGAACAAAGATTTAATTCTTATGAACTTATCTATTCTAATATGTGTCCACTTTTTATTCTCCATACCTCATAGCCTTCTGATTTGGTCACAATAAAGATGTCAAAGGCTGATCCTTTGGGAATGGGGCACCCTGAAGTGCATTCTTCATTCTCCCACCTCCCATCCCTGCGGTTGTTTTGGACCACCATGTTACTGGTGCAAGGGGTGAAGTGAAAAGCGATGTCATCATCAACCTTCAGCCCATTAACGAGATTAAATGAAAACCTTTGTTTGAAGTAAAAACAAAATCCACAAGAAGATTCTGGTTTAAGTCAATGTAATCCCATACTAGATATATTATATCCCACATTAGATCCTTGTTCCCATTACTGAACAACACATTGCTGGATTATTTTGAATATAATATGGTGAAAGATATGAATTCATACTTTGTTCCTGTTGCAACCCCTTGGAAGTACAAAGCCATTCCTGCTCTCAGCCCTCCAGGAATTTTGTCAATAAAGGGAATGCTCTGTGGTGAGTATAAGCACATAACACATCCAATAGTGATATACTATAATGTTGTTTATAGATACCAAACAAACACTGGTTTGGCTGATGCAATAGAAAATTTTTTATTCTGCTTTCCACATTCCAAGTCAAAAACAGTTTAGGAATAAGTTTAAGCCACAAGTCATTATTTGTCTTTAACCCTTACAATTTTTATAGAACTTGTTTTCAATACACTTGGCTGAACTGGGCCTCTTTGCACTTTAAATTGTTTTTATTTTATTTTTTGCAGTACAAGTAGCAGTCATATAGCTACTTAATTTGTGTACACACACACACACACACACACACACACATACATACATATACATATACATATATATATATATATATCTCAATCTAAAATTCACCTGTAAATGTCATGGCCCACCGGGTCTGAATTTGTCAACAAAGTGGAAATGTGATTCTATTTCACTAATAAGCAGAGATTTTTGCTTTTACTGTAATTTTGGCATTCATTATGAGCTCCTACTCACAGGACTGTTGACCAAATTTTTAACTTCTGACTTGATAGTAGAGAGAGACCATCGTGACATGCCCATCCTGGTCATTAATGTAGTCCTTAGATCATTAAGGAGGGAAGATGTGAAGAGGTTCTGTGGGAAACAAAATGATATGTTACATAAATCAATTAAAGTCTACGTTTATCTTTTACTGACATGCAGAAATATTCATTATTTGATTTCACTTAGCTCTATTTTTATCTCTATAACCACAATATGACACAAGTGTAGAAGAACCATTTCTCTCAATGGACTGAACTTTTTTTATTAATATAAGAAATTTAAAGTTGATTTTAATGCACTGTTGATGCATATTTCAAAATATAAAAACATAAGAGAATTTGTTCCATTTCCATAGACTGTAGACTACATTTTTTTAAACTAATTTAGTTATTACAAATGAAAAACACCCATATGCATCCATAAACAGAAATGACTAAGAATCTGATATATCTTTCACTGACCCATGAGTGGCCCACTATAATACTGAGCTTTGGATCAGTGGAGAAGGGGACAGAGTCGGTGGTGTCACTCAATCCTACATCAGGCTTCTCAGAAAAGGTGAAAGAGACCGAGTCACTTGCTTCACTCACTCCCACATCACTAACTGCTCTGTATCGGACCCAGTATTGGTCTGCTGGCTTTAGTCCAGTCAGTGTGAAGCTGGTCTGTGCATCTGAAGTGTCTGTGACTGTCCATTCATCAATGTCATCTTCTGAATCAGTTGGTGGTGTCATCCTGTATTCAACTCTGAACCGTACCGTCTCTTCAATTGGGGATTTTGAAAGCTTTAGGAGGACTTTCTCATCACTGGTCTGCACCACAGGTGGAGGTGGTTTGGATACAGGCTGGAACCCACGATCTCTCACAACGCCTTTCTGGTAAAGTCGGATGGAGGTTCCTGGATTGCTGGGGTCAGATATGGAGGCAATGATGAACTTGATTCTCTTCTCATTTTTATTGGCCTTTGAAAAACTTGTAAAGAGAGAAATATTCTGCCTCATGCTTGCAGAAATGTCAGGAGAAGTGAACCAAGGCTGTGTGTCTTGGAAAGAGAAATCACCCTCACTTGTTTGATCCAACGTTGTAAATCTTTCAAGGTTCTCAAAGTCTTGCATAGCCACAAGGTAGGAATCTTCAAACTTGAGAGATGTAAAAGACAAACATATCACCACATCAACATCATGATCCAAGAGGGTGAAACTGAGTGAGCCAGATGATTTCACAACTGTGAGGTCCTTCAGCCCACTGGTATAGGAACTCAGAATATTTAATTCAGTTGTAACATCATCTAACCATTTGTTCATGTTGCTAGCAGTGAACGGTGATGTATTATGGATGTTCAGGATGTCCCCCAATGCCTTGTCTTCTTGTGTCCCACCTCGAATAGCTGGCAAAAGTCTGTAGAGTGCTTTCTGGAATGATCTTGTATAATTTTTTTGTAATGCCTGAAACTTTAACAACCTGTCTTTTAGATCAGGGAAATCATTTGTCATTTGGTTTTTGATCAAATCATTGCATCTCCTCTCCACTTCACTGAGCTCCTCCAGCAAATGTTCCATTTTATCCAAGAGCCTCATGCTGATTTCTCTCACCAACTTTGCAGCCTTATCATCCAAAAGTGTGAGAGGATACAGCCACACCTTCAGTGGCACACCTTTATTTTGTCGTTGCTTCATCAGAGCCGGCAGCTTCTTGTACACTTCCAGGGATTCCTTGTATGTGGTGGGGTTTTCTTCAAGCTCAAAGTCACCATAAAATGTGACACTGATATTCTCAGTCAGTTGTTTTTCCTCTTCATTCATCTTAAGGGATGCTTTCCCCTCAATGGAAATGGTAGGGATCTTCTTGACCATTGCATGAAGGTTTCCTTCAACGGCCTGTATGTTCTCATTTTCAGCAGTTACATGATCAAACACCATGAAAGCCTGAGCTCCATACAGTACAGCTGTAACTACATGGGTGGCTGTTTTCTGGTCAAATACTTGTGGATAGGTGATATTGCCAAGCTCCTTCATAGTGAGTTGTTCAAATTTTGTGGTCTGGCTGTAGTGCATAGTAACTCTGCACTGACGTGCTGAGGATTTGTTATCACGCAGGTAGTTGGCCGATCCTCCAACTTCCACCAAACCACTGAGGAAACTGGCTTTAAGGGAAGCACTTATATCTAGGAGATTGGACTTATCACTGAGGGTGTCTGAGGCAGCAAACTTCAGATGTGTTTTCGGCTTCTGATGTACATCAAGGTCATCGCGCAATGCTTTCTTATCCCATAAAGTAACACCTGAAACAAGAAAGTGATGAGAAATGATAGCTGTATCATAAATATTTTTCATTCATCAACTTTTTCTGATAATATATGATTTACTTTTTACACCACAGTGCAGATGAATGCTCAATTCTGATTGGTCAGAATGTCTTGATTAATTTTCCAATAACAAAAGCTCCAACAGTAGTAAGCTGCAAACACACATTTATATTAACATGCTTGTTTTAATACAGTATATTTCTATAGAAGCAACTCACACAGATTTGTATGGTAAATGCTCCACATAAAAAAAAATCCAAAAATTGTTTATAGGGTGAAGTTTACTGTGAGTAGATATCAGAGCTTTGTAACTGTCAGAGACAATGGGAAAGTCTTTAGGATGGAGTGCTTTTTAGCTTCTGGTAATATGACAAGCTGCATTAAAAAAAAAAAAACTTTAATAACTTCACAAGACAGAATTAAAAAAACATTTAAATATGTGTGATGCCTTGCAAACACTCTTCAAATTTTGACATGTTGTTCGACTTTATCCAGTCATCCATTCATCCATCCATCTTCTACAGCTTACTCCTGCTTCAGGGTCGCGGGGAACCTGGAGCCTATGCCAGGGAGCATCGGGCACAAGGCAGGGTACACCCTGGACAGGGTGCGAGTCCATCACATGGCACAATCACATACACACTCACACACCCATTCATACACTACGGACAATTTAGACACGCCAATCAGCCTACCATACATGTCTTTGGACTGGGGGAGGAAACCCCTGCAGCACGGGGAGATGTGAACATGTGAACTCCGCACACACATGGCCCAGGCGGGAATCGAACCCTGCAGGTGTGAGACGAATGTGCTAAGCACTAAGCCACCGTGTGCCCTTGTTTGACTTTATAGTTCTGAAAATATTCTAGCATTTTTAATGTTGCTAACATGAAAATAATAATAAAGATTTCTTTCCAGGTCTGTTCAAAGACTACATTTACTGCCAAATTATAAACAGTTATAAGTTTACAATACGACATGTGTATTATCACTTTGATTATCAGCATCACTCACATCACTCTTCTTCTCATCATCTAAGGTAAAAGCAGAGGTGTATCTACAGGGCAGTCAATTGTCTGGGGCCCCACATATAGAGAGGGTCCCCGAATGCTGGTTATTTACATAATCAGAAATTTCAGCTTAAAATAATTTGCTGCAACATCTCAGAAACCCCCTTAAAGTGGCCCTTTTGCAGGCCCTATCTAATTTTTTAAAATTAACCTGAAAAATTAACATATCTGGCAACCACAAGTGCAAGGGAAATCAAGTGGAGGAGAAAAAGAGGAAAGAGGACTCTTTTAAAAGTCACTCATGGTCATTTAGTCACACAGCTGATTTATGTCCGTGCGGACATTTGTGAAAGAATAATTATTCACACAGTTCTGTTTGCTAGATTTCTTTTCTTTCATTAGGCCATTTAGAGCACAAAAACAGAGTTGGATTTTAAATGACTGTGCTGCAATTATATCCTGATGACCTGACTTGTAAAAGGTAAGGACCTATCTAAGTAGGCCTATTTTATTTTAGAGATTTAGTTTGGACTAGCTTTAGCATAGCTTGACACATTGCTGTTTACAATCCATAGCAGTGTTGTATGAGCTGTGTCGAGGTTTGATTTGGATACGCTGTTTGTATTGTGTCTCTTGTATTGTGGTAAAATTAGTTAAATATTAAGATAGTTGGGTCAATAGCACACGAACTGCATGCCAGCAGGACTATTGTAAGACAACATATGAATTTGATCTCTATGCCTGTTTATGTCAGGACACTCTTGATTCTATGGAAGTCCAGTAACTAGTTTTTTTTTCCAGAATTATTTAAATAAAATTTGCTTTCTCAATCACAAATTATTATTTTTTTCTCATATGTCAAAATGCATTATTGCCCATACATATTATACATCAGGGAGCAGCTCAACAGAAAGTAGCTGATGCAATGTTCTAGTGTCATGAGTCCCCCTTTGTGCGCCGCGCTATAGAATATGTGAGCGCGCGCGCACGAGCGGGTGCGCAAACACCTGCCTCTCTGTTGTTGACAGCAGTGACATTCCCACACGTGTATAACCACTTCTCTTTTGGTGTTGTTGTTGACGTCATGTGTCTGCCCCGTCTTGTCATGTGTTATCAGGTCACGTGTGTTTCCGTATTGCCCGCAGCTGTTGTCAGCAGTTACGGGGCTAATGATACCGATGTGTATATATACCGGGTTCCATGCAACACACAACGTGGGTAATTAGAAGTAGAAATAGATTATAGATATAGAGAGTCTTTGTTCCATGCCATGCTATAGTCCTTGTTCATGTGTCCTAGTCATAGTCATAGTCATAGCCATAGTCTTCGTCCACGTCAAGGCTAGTTAGCCTAGCTTCTAGCCTAGTAGATAGGTTAGCTTAGCATAGTAGTTTAGAGATAGATATAGATTAGAGATGGATAGATTAGATTAGATGAAAGTTGTTATAGTTCATGTTTCATGTTTCACGTTTCATGTTATAGTTTGTGTCATAGTTAATGTTTAGGTTCGTTGGTTTAGTTAGCTCCGTTCATTGAGTCATGTTTTATGTTTCTTGTTTCTTTTCTGATTGATCTCCTCTTTATAAATATCTTAGGTCTCATCCTAACTGCAATTGCATCTTCCCTTACATCATGATTGTGACATCTAGCACTTACTTGGTGGTCATATATAACCTAATATTTGTAATGAATTGTGATGATTTTAGCATTATATGAGAAATTATTAGATTACAAGATTGTCAATATTGCTCTAAAACAAGTTGTTCAATATTATGTACTTTTTCTAGATTATGAAAAGACACACACACACTTATTCTGATAACAAAAAAAATGCACTTTTATAAGACTTTCTTGTAAAATATAACAATAAAATAAAATATAATCATATTTCTTATATATATTTCTCCCTCTGTTTTTGTGTTGTCATTCAGAGTCTGTAAGGGACTGTCCATAAAGGTTATCTTTG
Organism: Ameiurus melas; assembly: GCA_012411365.1. Lineage (NCBI taxonomy): Eukaryota > Metazoa > Chordata > Actinopteri > Siluriformes > Ictaluridae > Ameiurus > Ameiurus melas. Next base: position 16,081,607 of record CM022772.1, read on the forward strand.
CCACTGCCTGTCTCACATTGCTCAGACCTATAGTTATAGTAGTTAACTGTTTTGTCATATAACCCTTGATTTTTTGCTTGTTGGAGCAGTTGAAGATTCATGTCATGGTGTAGGTATAGATCCCCAACATTGGTTCAAGCAAAAATTCCTATCATCACAAGTCTATTCCTGGTTATTATTTTTGATATTGACTCCGCCTCCCTTTCAGTCGGACTTTATCTTGACTCACTCTCAATCCCCTTAAATTTCACTCTTTACTCAGTCTTTGCTAGTCCTGGTCTTGGACTTTGTCTTGAACTTGACTACAATCTTGACTACAGATTAATGACTGATATGGTGATGTTTTCTGTTAGGAGACATTTATTGAACATTTATGGAAGGAGTCTCCAATGTCAGTACTTTGCAGACTTTGTGCTTTTTGGAATCAAATAATTTTCTAAATTATATATTTGTAAATTCTTCTTCCTCAATTAACGTAATAATTCATCAAACAATGAATGTTGTCTATTGTCATGTTGTCATAAAAATTTGTCATTTATTATTATCCCCACCCCCCGCAAACATTTCAGAGGTAGGTTGAATAACTTCTGGTATTTCATTATTGCATATAGTATGTACATAGCATGGCTAATTACTGACATTATTATTATTAATGACAACCATCTTTAGACTGCAAATAGCAAACTAAATGTGGTGTAAATTGCACCTGGAATAAAGGTGTCCCTGCGGCAATCGTACAGCATGCCGGGATACAGAGGTCTTCCCAGGGCAGCTATTCCCATGCATCTGGAATCCATGACTGTTGCAAGAGAAAATAAAGAAGGACAAAGAATTATTGAAAAATGTATAAAAATATAACCATGTGGCATAATCAGGGATACAGTCTTAAGTTAATATAATGTGGAAAATATTCTTTGATTTTCAAAAATCTTGTGGAATTTCTACAAAATTACAGTAATTGAGGGTAAAATGATCAAAATGTCTATAGCTTTGGAGTGCATTTCTTGTCTTTTGTAGGAAAATTTGTGAAGAGGTTTCTTATGTATTATGCTGGATTGGTGCATTTTTAAATAAAGATCAATCAAATATAATCACAAGATGTTATTAAAGTGTGATCTCATGTAAATCTGTTACATTTTTGAAGAAATTGTTATTGGCTTTTCAGTGAAATTAAACTAGAAATCATTTTAAGACACTTAAAATGCTTACTAAATGTGAGCAGGAGCAGTTCATGGTAGAGATTTTAATCCATTTACAATAATTGTGAGGTTAGATGGGCATCAAACTTACATTTTGAGGAAGATGATAGACACAGTTTGACAAACGTGATTCTTCTTCTTCTTCTTCTTCTTCTTCTGCCTTAAAATGAATCATAGAGACCAAACCGTAATCCATAGAGACATGAAACTTGGTCAGTAGGTAGTACTCCCTCTAACTACTTAAGTAAGAGAGTTTAGATTTTTTTTTGTGACATTTTGTTTTGTCCTACAAACAAAATATTTTCCTTTTGATCCCTCCCAAACAAAAATGTTTTATCCTGTGTATCCACCATGATAGAAAATACCCTTTTGGTTGCTCTCAGTACATGTAACTGACAGGGATAAATGTGAAACATTTACAGTAATTTAGAAACCCTAATCTACATTTTTTTTACTTACTGTACTAAAGTTACTTCATCAGCTCTCACCATGTGACACAGTGTCTGCAACTGACTAAACTAGTCTTTTGTATCAAATTGCCTACTTACAGTGCCTTGCGAAAGTATTCGGCCCCCTTGAACTTTTCAACCTTTTGCCACATTTCAGGCTTCAAACATAAAGATATAAAATTTACATTTTTTGTGAAGAATCACCAACAAGTGGGACACAATTGTGAAGTGGAACGAAATCTATTGGATATTTTAAACTTTTTTAGCAAATAAAAAACTGAGAAGTGGTGCGTGCAAAATTATTCGCCCCCCTTTACTTTCAGTGCAGCAAACTCACTCCAGAAGTTCAGCGAGGATCTCTGAATGATCCAATGTTGTCCTAAATGACTGATGGTGATAAATAGAATCCACCTGTTCATAATCAAGTCTCTGTATAAATGCACCTGCTCTGTGATAGTCTCAGGGTTCTGTTGAAAGCGCAGAGAGCATCATGAAGACCAAGGAACACACCAGGCAGGTCCATAATACTGTTGTGGAGAAGTTTAAAGTCGGATTTGGATACAAAAAGATTTCCTAAGCTTTAAACATCCCAAGGAGCACTGTGCAAGCCATCAAATCCAACTTTAAACTTCTCCACAACAGTATTACGGACCTGCCTGGTGTGTTCCTTGGTCTTCATGATGCTCTCTGCGCGTTCCAACAGAACCCTGAGACTATCACAGAGCAGGTGCATTTATACAGAGACTTGATTACACACAGGTGGATTCTATTTATCACCATCAGTCATTTAGGACAACATTGGATATTCAGAGATCGTCGCTAACGGCTGGAGTGCGTTTGCTGCACTGAAAGTAAAGAGGCCGAATAATTTTGCCCCCCACTTTTCGGTTTTTTTTTAAAAAGAAAAAGTTTAAAATATTATTTCGTTAATTTTGTTGCCACTGTTGTTTTTACAATTTTATATCTTTATGTTTGATGCCTGAAATGTGGCAAAAGGTTGAAGAAGGGGTTCGCGAATACTTTCGCAAGGCACTGTGTGTATTGTTTTAGACAGTTACTGAGTACTAACATTAAGCAGTTTTCATAGTTATGAATTTTACAAAACCTCTCATGTAGCCTTCAAACTGTAATAAGGTTGGTTTTGTTTACCTGTCGTCTGGATCTTCTAGATTAAGTATATTTGAATATAAAAGAAGCAACTCATGACAGCAATAACTCGGACAGCAGAAAATTTTAGACTGAACTTCAGTCAGTGTGTTTAATTTTACTGATAGAGTTGCAATCTGGTGGAGGTCATATTTAATGAATGCTGCATGCATTGCATCTGCTACTGCATGCACAGAAAGCCAAGCATTCAGTATAAACCAGGTCCCAAAATAGTAATAGAAAGAAAAACTACATCACAGTACTGCTCTCTCTCTCTCTCTCTCTCTCTCTCTCTCTCTCTCTCTCTCTCTCTCTCTCTCTCTCTCTCTCTCTCTCTCTCTCTGTTTGTGTGTGTGTGTGTGGTGGCAGTGGTTCTGTAGACGGCTATTTTTTTTTTTTTTTAAGAATGGAGAGACTGAATGCTTCTGATTTTAGATTGCTTTTTTGTATACCACAAAATTAAATTTCAGAATGCAAATTAAAGATTAAAAATTTTTGTAATTACAAATTCACAAATTCAAAATAATATGTAAACTCAGAATGTTTCACTTACAATAAATTAAATTTTTTAAAAGTATGATACTAACTTCATGACTATCTTACTTCATACATGCAAGTCTCATTTCTCAGTCAGTCAGTTAAAATCACAAAGAAACATATTTAAAGGCATTGTAATTATTTTCATGTGTGATGTAATGTTTATATTAGTCATTATATTAGTCAAAAAAAGTATTAAAAAAAGAATACACACTGAACAAATATTATCTACAGTCATCCTTACCTGAAATGCTGTCTCAAGCTTCTGATCAGTCCTGAGTTAATGGAACCAGTAGAGATGTAGCAGGAAGGAGATTTAAGATATAAGAACAGATGTTGAGATGGGTGGAGCAATATGCCGACATACACTCTCCAACACCAATTAAGGCCATAAGTGACATAGAAACACATTGTAGGCGTGCCTTGGTGTGTAAATTATAATAATTAAGAACATACAGTAATGAGAAAATTTTAGAGAAATTTTGGCCCACTCTTCTTTAAAGCATTGCTTCAGATCATACAAGTCTGAGGTCTGAACTTTGACTTGGCCATCCCAACATCTATTTTCTTCTTTAGCCATTCATATGTGTATTTGCTGTTGTGCTTGGGATCATTGTCCTGTTGCATGACCCAATTTTGGCCCAGCTTAAGCTGCTGGACAGATGGCCTCACAATTGTCTCAAGAATATTCTTGTATAAAGTGGAGTTTATCGTTGTGCCAATGATTGCAAATTGCGTAGGTCCTGAGACTGCAAAAGAAACCTGAATCATCACCCCTCCACCATCATGCTTCATACTTTGTATGAGGTTCTTGTGGTGATGCTCTGCATTTGGTTTTTACCAAACATGCTGCTGTGCATGATGAACAAACATCTCCAGCTTGGTCTCATATGAATTCAGGAAGAAGTTCACACAGACACATGGAGTTCAGTGCAAAAGCATCTTAGTTTAACGATACAGAAAGCATAGTCTATATACACAAGAAATATTGATAAAGAATGATAAAAGTCAATTGGAACAGGTCACAGATAAACTCAGAACATCTATTATGTAGACATTTATTTTCTTCTACAGCCATTCAGGTGTGTATTTGCTGTTGTGCTTGGGATCATTGTCCTGTTGCATGACCCAATTTTGGCCCAGCTTAAGCTGCTGGACAGATGGCCTCACATTTGTCTTAGGAATATTCTTGAATAAAGTTGAGTATATCATTGTCAATGACTGCAACTTTCCTAGTTCCTGTGGCTGCAAAACATACCTGAATCATCACCCATCCACCATCATGCTTCACACTTGTTTTGAGGGTTTGTGGTTTGTGGCTCTGCATTTGATTTTTACCAAACAAGGTGCTGTGCATGATGAACAAACATCTCTATCTTGCTTTCGTAAGTCCAGAGGATATTGTTTGTTAAGTTCTTGTCTTATACCAGTCACAGAACCAGAATGTGAACCCTGCTCTGGCATCTTTCCCCTCATCTGAATTCAGGAAGAGGTTTACACAGACACATGGAGTTAAGTGCAAAAGCTTCTTAGTTTAATGATAATGCCCCTGGGCCTGTGTCATTTGCTTCATTTAACCCCCTGTTATGACTTCCATACATTTGTATAGTCCTTGTGAATTACTCAACAAAGTGCGGCTCTGTTCTTCAACTTTCAGAGGAGTCCAGTCTCCACTGTCACAGAGCATTCCACTATTAACCGAAACTGAAATACATGACATGTTGTTACATAACCTGTTTACAGTGTATGAAAGGCAGAAAGGAAAGGCACATTATGCCATCTGGCATGCTATACGGCTACACATTGTGCAGGAAAGTTTTCACTGGTTACTTCAACCACTGCCTGAAGATGCCCAACAGAAAATGTAAATTCACAAATGCATTACAGAAGACCATCCAATGTTTTTGTCTCACTTCCCTCAGATCTGTGGGAACCAGAATTAATGAAGTTCTCCTGTACACATTGGTGTAAAAAAAAGTTATAGTTATCTACAGTAGAAGCCCACATAAGCTCCTCAAACACAAAACTTTATGTATAAAAATTCATTAACATAGTTTGGATTTGGTGGCATTTGTCAAGTATCACCCCCCCCCCAATTTCTTCCATTCTTTTTGCCAGATTCTCTCAATTTCAATCAGATTGGATACCATCTTCAGGTCTATCCATGGATGTTCTAGGGCACTCCAGTCTAGACTTGAGTGAAGTGATTACTAAGGCTGGATAAGCTTTTTTCTGCCCAGTGAAAGTAAATCTCTCACACTGCAGAAAAGCCCCCTTTCTACCAGAAGTGCATGATGAAATATCAGGCTTCTAGGGGAAACCATGCATAAGCCGTATTTATAACCCCACGATGTTGGATTATTCAGCCACTGAGGGGAATGAACGGTATGCTAAATCTCCATCGACAACAGGTAATTTAGGGGGGGCGGTTTTGCCATAAAAGCCACCGTGTAAGGCCACTATGGCATTGGTGGGCAAGGCCTATGCAGTAGTATTCTTGCTTGTAGGTCATTGTAGACAATGACAGTGTTGCAGGCCTACCAAGCAGAACTGCTGAGTGAGCTCATTCATGGCAGCATTAAGCCAGTTCCTTCCCTGTTGTGTCGAGTTCACCAGCACTAGTGCAAGGGAGACACAGAAGGCGAGTATGGCAACCTGCCAACCCCTGCAGGCAGCCAGGGGAACCGGGAGTCCACAGTCATGGCCTGCTACTACACCTGATCTAAGAATGGTCATAAAGGCCAAGCAGGCAAAGAAGAGCAATCCTGAGGGGCTGTGGAGGGACGTATCAGGGGACATGAGGTTGTTAGGGCAGTTAGCCCCCAGTGCTACTGTAGGGCCTCCCCTAGCCAAGGCTGTCCCAAGTTTTGAGTGTTCTCTGGTCAGCGAGCTGTCACAGGGCAATGGAAATCTGATGCTTTCCCTCCAATAGAATGTGGAATAGTAACTAAAAGAACGTCTGGCAGCATGGAAACTACTGTCAAATGTGTCTCCATGGGTTCTGACTACCATAGAAAAGGGTTACTGGGTCCAGTTTAGAGCTTGACCCCAGGATTCAGAGGTGTGCTCGTCACAGGAGTCAGCACAGACCAGAGACTGACATTAGCGCAGGAAGTAAGATCCCTCTTGGACAAAGGGGCTGTAGAACATGTACCCTGTTCCCTGAGGGAGGGAGGTTTTTGCAGCCGTTATTTTCTGGTCCGCAAAAAATAGGAGCCTGCGGCCAATTTTAGATCTGCATTATCTGAACTGTACTCTTCAGACATACAGGTTCAAGAAGCTGACGCCCAAACTTATCATTCCCCAGATTCAGTTTGAGGACTGACTTGTGATGATAGAACTAAAAGGTGCATATTTCCACAAAGAAATATCACTAGCTTTATCCCCTCGTACCTTCACAAAGTGCATGGATGTCATTCTGGCTCCATTGTGACTCCAGGGCATCCATGTACTAAACTACTAAATTTCTTCCTCCTCAATTGAGAGGTCACTATGTGTTTACAGACAACACAGCGGTGGTCTCATGTTCAGGCAAGCGAAACTAATGCTTCTCTGCGCAGAGGGAAATTTTTTTCAATGAGTGCAATGAACATTCTGGGCAACTGGATTGTGGGGGCAGACATCCTATTGAGGCAGGGGCTAAGGCCCAGGGATTGGTGGCTCCATACACAAGTGGTGGAGTCCATATGGTGGAGGTTTGGCCAAACAAGACTGCATAATTGCGTAGGTCCTGTGACTGCAAAAGAAACCTGAATCATCACCCCTCCACCATCATGCTTCATACTTTGTATGAGGTTCTTGTGGTGATGCTCTGCATTTGGTTTTTACCAAACATGGTGCTGTGCATGATGAACAAACATCTCCACCTTGGTCTCATCTGAATTCAGGAAGACGTTTACACAGACACATGGAGTTCAGTGCAAAAGCGTCTTAGTTTAACGATACAGAAAGCATAGTCTATATACACAAGACATATTGATAAAGAATGATAAAAGTCAATTGGAACAGGTCACAGATAAACTCAGAACATCTATTATGTAGACATTTATTTTCTTCTACAGCCATTCAGGTGTGTATTTGCTGTTGTGCTTGGGATCAATGTCCTGTTGCATGACCGAATTTTGGCCCAGCTTAAGCTGCTGGACAGATGGCCTCACATTTGTCTTAGGAATATTCTTGAATAAAGTTGAGTTTATCATTGTCAATGACTGCAACTTTCCTAGTTCCTGTGGCTGCAAAACATACCTGAATCATCACCCCTCCACCATCATGCTTCACACTTATTTTGAGGGTTTGTGGTTTGTGGCTCTGCATTTGGTTTTTACCAAACAAGGTGCTGTGCATGATGAACAAACATCTCTATCTTGGTTTCGTAAGTCCAGAGGATATTGTTTGTTAAGTTCTTGTCTTATACCAGTCACAGAACCAAAATGTGAACCCTGCTCTGGCATCTTTCCCCTCATCTGAATTCAGGAAGAAGTTTACACAGACACACGGAGTTAAGTGCAAAAGCTTCTTAGTTTAATGATAATGCCCTGGGCCTGTGTCATTTGCTTCATTTAACCCCCTGTTATGACTTCCATACATTTGTATAGTCCTTGTGAATTACTCAACAAAGTGCGGCTCTGTTCTTCAACTTTCAGAGGAGTCCAGTCTCCACTGTACACATTGTGCAGGAAAGTTTTCACTGGTTACTTCAGCCACTGCTTGAAGATGCCCAACAGAAAATGTAAATTCACAGATGCATTACAGAAGACCATCCAATGTTTTTGTCTCACTTCCCTCAGATCTGTGGGAACCAGAATGAATGAAGTTATCCTGTACACATTGGTGTCAAAAAAGGTTCTAGTCATCTACAGTAGAAGCCCACATAAGCTCCTCAAACACAAAACTTTATGTATAAGAATTCATTAACATAGTTTGGATTTGGTGGCATCTGTCAAGTACCCCCCAATCTATGTCTGCTAAGAGTAGCACCTTATTGGCCAGCTTGAATATGGTTCTCAGAGATAATATCCCTGCTAGATGGCACTCCTTGGGAGATTCCCATTCGCAGGGATCCACTGTAGACCCTGTGAACTGTGCAATAGCTACAGTCCTGGAGTTCTTACAAGAACTCTGCTACACAGACCTTCCTGGGACCTTTCTGTGGTCCTGGCAGGTCTGTCAGGGGCCCCCTTTGAGCCCTTAGAGTCAGCCTCTGAGAAGCTTCTGACTCTAAAAGTAGCTCTACAAGCTCTCTCTTTTGCCCCTTCCTGCCTTGACTTTGCCCCTGGGTTAGCGAATGCCTTCCTGTATCCTAGGTTGAGTTATATTCATAAATATATATTATATTATATATGATTATATGAATATATATTATATAAGATGTCGACATTGGCAGCCCACCCTGTGGTTTTGCAGGTTTTCTGCCCTCCTCCATTACTCACACTGGAACAAGAGAGGATGAACCTGCTGTGTCCAGTAAGGGCTCTCTGTACTTACGTTCACCGCTCTGGCTAGTGGCGTAAGTCGGAGCAGCTGGTGGTCTGCTGGTGGTCTGCGGTAACAGTAGAGGTGATGCTGTGTCAAAGCAGCGCATCTCTAATTGGAAAGTGGAAGCAATTTATATTGAGACTTTGCGTAGCTTTGTCAGACCAGGGCAGGCCTGTGAATTGCGTCTTCGCTTCAGATAATAGAGGCTGATGGCACAGTTCACAGGTCCCATATTTACAGTGCCTTGCGAAAGTATTCGGCCCCCTTGAACTTTTCAACCTTTTGCCACATTTCAGGCATCAAACATAAAGATATAAAATTTACATTTTTTGTGAAGAATCACCAACAAGTGGGACACAATTGTGAAGTGGAACGAAATCTATTGGATATTTTAAACTTTTTTAGCAAATAAAAAACTGAAAAGTGGTGCGTGCAAAATTATTCGGCTCCTTTGCTTTCAGTTCAGCAAACTCACTCCAGAAGTTCAGCGAGGATCTCTGAATGATCCAATGTTGTCCTAAATGACTGATGGTGATAAATAGAATCCACCTGTGTGTAATCAAGTCTCTGTATAAATGAACCTGCTCTGTGATAGTCTCAGGGTTCTGTTGAAAGCGCAGAGAGCATCATGAACATCTCAACATCTGTTCTTTTCAATTCAATTCAATTTAATTTTATTTGTATAGCGCTTTTTACAATAGTCATTGTCTCAAAGCAGCTTTACAGAAATAAAAAACAGGTATGAACAGTCAGAAACATCTAAAGAGAGACAAACAGGAACAGATAAACAGAGACAAACATGTAGAAAACAAATGGAATTTATCCCAACTGAGCAAGCCACTGAGTGGCGACGGTGGCAAGGAAAAACTCCCTAAGATGTTTTTTGAGGAAGAAACCTTGAGAGGAACCCGACTCAGAAGGGAAACCCATCCTCATCTGGGTAACACAGATTGTGAATGTAACACAGATAATGTGAAAATGAGAAGTATGTATGGCCTTAGGAGCAGCCGTAGTCCCAGCAGAAGATTTGGGCTCATCCAGAGGCAGAAGGGATCTGGATCTCCAATATCTCCATAAATTCGTGTGGGGCTCGGCAAAAAGAGAGAGAGAGGGAGAAAAACGATTAGGATTGTGAGGTAGTGCGATATAATCTAGTCAGGGTAAGCTTGAGTAAACAAATATGTTTTAAGCCTAGATTTAAACACTGAGACTGTGTCTGAGTCCCGAACACTAATAGGAAGACTGTTCCATAACTGTGGGGCTCTATAAGCGAAGGCTCTTCCCCCTGCTGTAGACTTCACTATTCTAGGTAATATCAAATAGCCTGCATCTTTTGATCTGAGTAGGCGTGGCGGATCATATAAAACCAGAAGGTCGCTTAGATATTGTGGTGCGAGACCGTGTAGTGCTTTATAGGTTAATAAAAGTATTTTAAACTTAATGCGAAATTTTACCGGGAGCCAATGCAGTGTGGATAAGATCGGGGTGATATGGTCGTATCTTCTAGTTCTAGTAAGGACTCTAGCAGCTGCATTCTGGACTAACTGGAGTTTATTTATAATCCTACTGGAACATCCAGACAGTAAGGCATTACAGTAATCTAATCTAGAGGTGACGAATGCATGAACCAGTATTTCTGCATCATGTAGTGACATTATGTTTCTTATCTTAGAGATATTTCTGAGATGAAAGAAAGCTATCCTAGTAATATTATCTACATGAGCATCAAATGATAAGCTGGAGTCAATAATCACTCCAAGGTCTTTAACTGCTGTACACGATGAAACAGAAAGACCATCCAGAGTTACTGTGTAGTCAGGAAGATTACTTCTAGCTACACGTGGGCCTAATAAAAGTATTTCTGTTTTATCAGAATTAAGTAAAAGGAAGTTAGTTAACATCCATCGTCTAATGTCCTTTTGTTCTTCTATCTTAAATCTCCTTCCTGCTACATCTCTACTGGTTTGAGACAGTAGAGAAGCTTGAGACAGCATTTCATGTAAGGATGACTGTAGATAATATTTGTTCAGTGTGTATTCTTTTTTTAATACTTTTTTTGACTAATATAATGACTAATATAAACATTAAATCACACATGAAAATAATTACCATGCCTTTAAATATATTTCTTTGTGATTTTAACTGACTGACTGAGAAATGAGACTTGCATGTATGAAGTAAGATAGTCATGAAGTTAGTATCATACTTTTAAAAAATTTAATTTATTGTAAGTGAAACATTCTGAGTTTACATATTATTTTGAATTTGTGAATTTGTAATTACAAAAATTTTTAATCTTTAATTTGCATTCTGAAATTTAATTTTGTGGTATACAAAAAAGCAATCTAAAATCAGAACCATTCAGTCTCTCCATTCTTTAAAAAAAAAAAAAATAGCGGTCTACAGAACCCCTGCCACCACACACACACACACACACACACACACACACACACACACACACAAACACACAAAGAGAGAGAGAGAGAGAGAGAGAGAGAGAGAGAGAGAGAGAGAGAGAGAGAGAGAGAGAGAGAGAAAGAGAAAAAAAAAAAAAAAAAAAAAAAAAAAAAAAAAAAAAAAAAAAAAGAGAGAGAAAAAAAGAGAGAGAGAGAGAGAGAGAGAGCAGTACTGTGATGCAGTTTTTCTTTCTATTTCTATTTTGGGACCTGGTTTATACTGAATGCTTGGCTTTCTGTGCATGCAGTAACAGATGCAATGCAAGCAGCATTCATTAAATATGACCTCCACCAGATTGCAACTATATCAGTAAAATTAAACACACTGACTAAAATTTTCTGCTGTCCGAGTTATTGCTGTCATGAGTTGCTTCTTTTATATTCAAATATATTTAATCTAGAAGATCCAGACGACAGATAAACAAAACAAACCTTATTACAGTTTGAAGGCTACATGAGAGGTTTTGTAAAATTCATAACTATGAAAACTGCTTAATGTTAGTACTCAGTAACTGTCTAAAACAATACATACAGTACAGTGCCTTGCGAAAGTATTCGGCCCCCTTGAACTTTTCAACCTTTTGCCACATTTCAGGCATCAAACATAAAGATATAAAATTTAAATTTTTTGTGAAGAATCACCAACAAGTGGCACACAATTGTGAAGTGGAACGAAATCTATTGGATATTTTAAACTTTTTTAGCAAATAAAAAACTGAAAAGTGGTGCGTGCAAAATAATTCGGCCCCTTACTTTCAGTGCAGCAAACTCACTCCAGAAGTTCAGCGAGGATCTCTGAATGATCCAATGTTGTCCTAAATGACTGATGGTGATAAATAGAATCCACCTGTGTGTAATCAAGTCTCTGTATAAATGAACCTGCTCTGTGATAGTCTCAGGGTTCTGTTGAAAGCGCAGAGAGCATCATGAAGACCAACGAACACACCAGGCAGGTCCGTAATACTGTTGTGGAGAAGTTTATAGCCGGATTTGGATACAAAAAGGAAGATTTCCCAAGCTTTAAACATCCCAAGGAGCACTGTGCAAGTGATCATTTTGAAATGGAAGGAGTATCAGACCACTGCAAATCTACCAAGACCTGGCCGTCCCTCTAAACTTTCAGCTCAGACAAGGAGGAGACTGATCAGAGATGCAGCCAAGAGGCCCATGATCACTCTGGATGAACTGCAGAGAACTACAGCTGAGGTTGGAGAGTCTGTCCATAGGACAACAATCAGTCATACACTGCACAAATCTGGCCTTTATGGAAGAGTGGCAAGAAGAAAGCTATTTCCCAAAGATATCCATAAAAAGTCTCGTCTAAAGTTTGCCACAAGCCACCTGGGAGACACACCAAACATGTGGAAGAAGGTGCGAACTTTTTGCCCACAATGCAAAACGATATGTTTGGCGTAAAAGCAACACAGCTCATCACCCTCAACACACCATCCCCACTGTCAAACATGGTGGTGGCAGCATCATGGTTTGGGCCTGCTTTTCTTCAGCAGGGACAGGGAAGATGGTTATAATTGAGGGGAAGATGGATGCAGCCACATACAGGACCATTATGGATGAAAACCTGTTGGAGTCTGCAAAAGACCTGAAACTGGGACGGAGATTTATCTTCCAACAAGACAATGATCCCAAACATACAGCAAAATCTACAAAGGAATGGTTCACAAATAAAAGTATCCAGGTGTTAGAATGGCCAAGTCAAAGTCCAGACCTGAATCCAATCGAGAATCTGTGGAAAGAGCTGAAAACTGCTGTTCACAAACGCTCTCCATCCAACCTCACTGAGCTCGAGCTGGTTTGCAAGGAAGAATGGGCAAGAATTTCAGTCTCTCGATGTGCAAAACTGATAGAGACATACCCCAAGCGACTTGCAGCTGTAATCGCAGCAAAAGGTGGCTCTACAAAGTATTAACGCAAGGGGGCCGAATAATTTTGCACGCCCCACTTTTCATTTTTTTATTAGTTAAAAAAGTTTCAAAAATCCAATAGATTTCGTTCCACTTCACAATTGTGTCCCACTTGTTGGTGATTCTTGAAATGTGTAGCCTGAAATGTGGCAAAAGGTTGAAAAGTTCAAGGGGGATGAATACTTTCGCAAGGCACTGTATATCATGCGACACGCTTAATTGCCACGTCACCTGATCATGGCATGCCTATAAATAGAGGCATGATTTTACACAAGCTTCAGATAGCTGTCGCGTGTGCAAGGGCGCTCAGGCTAAACACAATGTCTTGTTCCCTTCTCAAGGTACAGGGTTACATGCGTAACCCAGACGTTTTGTTTTCTGGAGAGGGAGGACAGTATTAAACTAGAAGTACAGATAACGGATTTCAACACTGTGACTTTTTATGCTCCCTTTGTGCTCATCACTTTGATGCAAACGTAGACACCAGATTCTAAAGTAGCCAGAGCTGGCTGAGAATTGCTAACATGATGTGTGACTCCTTAATTGCTAATGCAATGAAAGGTTTGCCCTTAATGGCAAACATCTGGCAGCTGCAGCATTAACAGTTGGTAATTTTTTTTAATTCCCCACAGAAGAATTATGAAAGGCAGTAGATGCCTAGGTTTATTTATTATGCAGCAATGGGACTGATAAATCTTCTCATCAACAACAACACGGAAGAAGTGTTTGCTCAGACACCGAAATTGCTTCAGAATCTAATCACTACACGCACTCTGACCATGAAGTGTTTTTCCACTCTCAAATGTATAAAAGCAGTTTTTGCAGAATACTACGTCATGGATTAAATGTATTTGCAATTGAAGATCTACTGACACATGATATTCTTGATTTTAGTAAACCTATGATCAAAAAATGTGCACATCTGAAAGGTCGGAGATGTTTAGTTTGATCAACTAGGGATCTGTTCGACTTCTTGTTAGGCTGTTCTGTCTGGGGTGCTATCCTTTAGACCAGGCTACATCTTTTGGTTTTCTTATTGCCTGTACATAGTCTGTTCAAATTCATTCAAGTATATTTGAAAGATTTTTAGCGATTATCAACTGCTTACTACTGTAAATATTCACAAGCTTGTAGCTTAAAGTATAAGCTAAGTGTGATATTAATAACTCTTAATTAAACTGTTATTATTAATGTCATCCTGCCCCACCAAAATCTATCATCATGAGTCGCTGCTGCTAATGCCGTTCGAATTCTTCAGAAATGGCTCTTCTCTTGACGTGATTTTATTCCTATTAAGAATAATTTGAAGATGATGTTCCTCTTTGATATTAGTTTACTTTCCTTTATTGTTATTGAAAAGGTTCTTGTGTATTTCTCTCTAGGCACATCTGAGAGGCCCCTTAGAGTATCTAATTGAGCCATTGTTTTGTATTATCTTTTTGGATTCTCCTTGCAGAGTTTTAGGATCCACATTGGACGGCATCAATAACAAAGGTTTGGCCCTCAAAGTCAAACAAAATCTAAAGTGATAAACACATTTAAAGGTGTAATGGTGTTTTCATTCTAGTAACAAATTCAAAGTTATTGTGTACGCTATTTGTTCAGTTGTTCATGGAATCCTTTGGACTGTTGTCTCTGGGTATATAATAAGAGAAACTACTGTATATACGATGACTCATGGGCCCATGACTCCTTGGGTCCCTGGATCTGTGTCATATAATGAGCCTTTATAGGTCACATACACAGCATAGCACAGTGAAATTGTTTTTCTTTTCGCTTAAACCCAGCCTATCAGGAAGCTGGGGTCAGAGTGCAGGATCAGTAATGAAACGGCACCACTGGAGCAGAGAGAGTTAAGGGCCTTGCTCAAGGGCCCAACAGTCGCAGCTTGGCAGTGTTGGGGCTTGAACCCCGACCTTCCGATCAGTAACCCTTAACCGCTAAGCCACCACTGCCCCTCAACAAAGTTCAGATATGTTCAACTTTCAGAGGAGTCCGGTCTCAACTCTCAGAGAGTGTTCCACTATTAACAGAAATTGAAATACATTACATGTTGTTACATATTCTGATTACAGTGTATGAGCGGCCGGTGGGAAAGGCACATTGTGGTGTCTGGCATGCTATACGGCTACACATTGTGCAGGAAAGTTTTCACTGGTTACTTCAGCCACTTGTATGACAGAGCAACAGCTTGTATGACAACAGTAGAGTGAACACTGCCTGAAGATGCCCAACAGAAAATGTAAATTCACAGATAAATTACAGAAAACTATTCTGTGTTTTTGTTTCACTTCCCTCAGATCTTTGGGATGCAGAATGCATGACCTGCAAAACTTTCTTGTACACACCTGAATTTTGTACAATTTCTTCCATTCTTTTTGGCAGATTCTTTCAATTTCAATCAGATTGAATACCATCTTCAGGTCTATCCAGAGAGGTTCATGTCTGGCAACTCAAGGAATTGTCCCCAAGACACTCCAGCATTGTCTTGATTGTATGCTTTGGGTCAAGAATGTGTATGTGATTCATTAATTCAAAAAATCCTCAGTTACCACTTTATCTGGTTACTGTTCAGGGTTTTGATGAATCCAGAGCCTATCCTGGGTACAGTGGGAAGAAGGCAGTAATACACCCTGGATAGGATGTCAGTCCATTGCAAGGCACCATTCACACCTAGGGAAGACTCCTACAAGCATGGTTCCCTTTCAAAGGGAACTTAGACGTTGCATTTAGCAGTATGGGAATGCCTTGTGCGCGTGACCGGTATCTGAAGCTTGTGTAAAATCATGCCTCTACTTATAGGCCTGCCATGATCAGGTGACATGGCAATTAAGTGCGTCGCATGATATATATATGGCACCTGTGAACCACGCCGCCAGCCTTATTATCTTCAGCGAGACTGCATGTCTGTTGTTTGTGTGACAAAAATGCTTCATTTCTACTTGATATTTTCTCAAAATCTCTTAACTTTTCTATCCCTTTTTAAAGAAAAGCAGAGGTAAGTAATGAGCGAGAAAGAGTTCAAGAAGTGTGTAACTGGCTCCTGTTTCATCACGGGGGAAAAGTGCACACTTTCTGGGTGAAGTGTTAGTGGTGTAGTATGCGATGGCAACCTCGAGAGGCTGCGCATGGTAACGCTACATTAAGCAGCTCGACTTGCGCTCTTCTAAAAAAAACCGGAAGCCGAGCGAGTCGAGTTTCAAAGCCTCGCGGATCTGGGCTGGCTGCTGCCGAGGCAGTCAACCATCTCAGGTTCGGGGATCTCTTAAATCCGGAAGAGGAGCCGGAGGAGCCGGAGACGGCTCTATCTCTTACTCTGTCTTCCGGGTTCAGCTCTCTGCTGGATTTTGGAGTTCACGTCGCGACTCCTCCTCCCACTATGGAAAGCCAAAGGGGTTAGAATCCCTCTCTGACTCCGAAGAGTTAGAAGGATGCCTTAAAAACTGAAAGCAGCATATAAAGAGCTGCTTGAAGTATTACCTAGTGAAAGTAAATACTTCACACTGCAGAAACTCCCCTGTCTTCCGGAAATTATGACAAAATCTCAAACTTCCGGGGGAAACCATGCTTAAGCCATAGTCATAACCCCACGATGTTGGATTATTCGGCCATTGTGGGAATGAATGGCATGGCTATTTAGCTGCCCGAGGTGGAGAAGACACTTGCTAACTACCTCTCTCCACCGACAGCAGGTAATTACAGGGGCCGGCTTGCATCCAAGGTGGAAAAAGCATTGGTAGGCAAGCCTATGCAGTAATAGTCTTGCTTGTGGGTCACTGCAGACAATGACAGGGTTGCAGGCCTACCAAGCAGACCTGCTGAGTGAGCTTAACATATGGTGAGTGGTCCTGAGGGGCTGTGGAGGGATGTATCTGGGCACATGAGGTTGTTAGGGCAGGTAGCCCCCAGTGCTACTGTAGGGCCTCCCCTAGCCAAGGTGGTCCCCAAGTTTTCGTGTTCCCTGGTCAGCAAGACCATCGGGCAGCGTGCAAGCTACGGCCAAATGTGTCTCCATGGGTTCTGTCTACCATAGAAAGGGTTACCGGGTCCAGTTATAGCTCGACCCCCCCTGTTCTCAGGTGTGCTCACCACAGAAGTCAGCACAGACCAGAGCCCGACGTTAGCGCAGGAAGTAAGCTCCCTTTTGGACAATGGGGTCCTGAAACATGTACCCCATTCCCTCAGGGAGGGAGGTTTACAGCCTTTATTTCCTGTTGCGCAAAAAAGTGGGAATATGCGGCCAATTTTAGATCTGCATCATCTGAACCGTACTCTTCGGACATACAGGTTCAGAGGCTGATGTTCAAACTTATCGTGCCACAGATCCAGTTCGAGAACTGGTTTGTGGCGATAGATCTAAAAGGTGCATGTTTCCACATAGGAATATGGCTAGCTTTATGGATGTCACTCTGGCTCCATTGGGACTCCAGGGCATCTGTGTACCAAACTACCTGGACGATTGGTTAATTCTAGCATGATCCAGGGTGCTGGCGGTTCAACATTGAGATGTTGCTCTCGCCCACGTGAAGAGCTTGGGGCTCAGGTTGAATCTCAGAAAAGTTGTCTTTCCCCGGTGCAGTGGACAACTTTTCTAGGGGTTATAGGATTCTACTACGATGAGGGCGTTTCTATCCCCAACAGGCGTAGTGTCAATCCTATCAACATTGAGCTAGATAAAGCTGTATCTTGGGAGCCTAGGGTGGAGTCCACACATGTGGCTGAGGTCACATCTGTATGCTGCTCCCTCCATCGCTGCTCCCACTAGCTCTAGCGAAAGTTCGCCAGATAGTCTGCTAGTAGCACCCTTTTGGCAGCTCGAACATGGTTCTGAGAGATAATATCTCTGCGAGATGGCACTCCTTGGGAGATTCCCGTCCGCAGGGATCCACTGTAGACCCAGTAACTGCACAATAGCTACAGTCCTGGAGCTCCTACAATAATATTTCTCAGCGGGGTGAGTTCCTTCTACAATCAGGGTTATGTGGCCACCATTTCGGCCAGCCACGCCCTGTTGAGGGAGCCTCTGTGGGGCAACATCCTCTAATTTCGAGGTTCATGCGTGGTGTCAGACGGCTGCGGCCCATCTGCAGGGCACGCATAACTTCCTGGGACCTTCTATGGTCCTGGAAGGTCTGTCGGCTGCCCCATCCGAGCCCCTGGAGTGGATCCCTTCCACAAGGAAATCATGTGCACTCAAGTGTCAGCTTTTTGTCTTGTGGCATGAGAAACGTCACTTAGACCCAGTGAACTGCGCAATTGCTACAGTCCTGGAGTTCTTACAGAACGTTTCTCAGCGGGCTGGGCTCCTTCTACAATCAGGGTACTTGGCCGCCGTGTTGACCAGCCATGACCCTGTTGATGGAGCCTCTGTGGGGCGACACCCTCTACCTTTGAGGTGGTACCTCATGCGTGGTGTCAGACGGCTGCGGCCCATCTGTAGGCCACGCATACCTTCCTGGGACCTTCTATGGTCCTGGAAGGTCTGTCAGGTGCCCCATTCGAGTCCTTAGGGTGGACCTACCGTCTCCAAAGCTGCAGGGTTGATTTATCATCCTTGGAAAGAACTAAGGAAGCTGTGGGTCTGGCCCCTGAGGGGCACCAGCTCATAGATCCTGGTTGCACAACTGAGGTGGTAGAGACCATGTTAAACGCTAGAGCACCATCTACAAGGAAATTGTATGCGCTCAAGTGGCGCCTTTTTGTCTGGTGGTGTAAGGAACGTCAGCTACACCCAGTGAACGGCACAATAGCTACAGTTCTGGAGTTCTGAGAAGAACGTTTCTCAGCGGGTTGGCTCCTTCTACTATCGGGGTTACGTGGCCATTTCAGCCAGCCCTGCCCCTGTTGATGGAGCCTCTGTGGGGCAACGTCCTCTAACTTCGAGGTTCATGCGTGGTGTCAGACGGCTGAGGCCCATCTGCAGGCCATGCATACCTTCCTGGCACCTTGCTGTGGTCTTGGAATGTCTTTCAGGGACCCCATTTGAGCCCTTAGAGTCAGCCTCTGAGAAGCTCTGACTCTAAAGGTAACTCTTTTACAGGCCCTGACATCTCTCAAGTGAGTGGGAGGTCTACAAACTCTCCCTGTTGCCCCTTCTGCCTTGACTTTACCCCTAGATAAGCCAAGTCCTTCCTGTATCCTAGGCCGGATTATATTCCTAAAGTGCCTACATTGGCTGCCCACCCTGTGTTGTTGCAGGCTTTCTGCCCTCCTCTGTCCTTCACACCAGAACAAGAGAGGATGCACCCACTGTGTCCAGTAAGGGCTCTCTGTACTTACGTCCACCGCTCCTTCCAGTGGCATAAGTCAGAGCAGCTACTAGTCTGCTTTCGCAGCGACAGAAAAAGTGATGCTGTGTCAAAGCAGTGCATCTCTACTTGGATTGTTGAAAGCTTTGTCCAAAGGCGTATCCTTGCAGGATGTATGTGCGGCTGCAGGGTGGTCCATGCCTCACACGGTCATTTGTTATTACAGCCTGGATATTCATTCCTCCCCAGGCTCGAGTGTCCTGCACTGACCCTCGGGTTTGGGTATTTTTGAACAGGCCATACCCTCGGTATGACGGAGTGGGTATTCCCGTTCCCATACTGCTAAATGCAACGTCGAAGTTCCCTTTGAAAGGGAACAGGGTTACATGCGTAACCCCGACGTTTTGGAGGTGGAAGGAAGCAGGAAAATCCAGAGAAACCCCTTGCAGATACAGGGAAAAGATACAAAACACAATACATTTAACCAATATACCTACCTTCATGTTTTTTTTTTGTTTGTTTGTTTGTTTTTTGGATAATGAATAATGATACATTAAATGAACAACTAAGACAACTTATGACCTGTCAGTACCGCAGCAGAGAACAGATGCGAGCATTTGTTATGCCTTATTCTGGCCACTTGATGTCAGTAAAAGCACTAAGCACTACACAATTCTGCTTGAATGGCTTCTGCAGTGTGTTTTGACCTTTATTTTTTCATGATATTACAATAAAAAGGGTTTCAATTTAAATTTATAGTATGATCATAAGGGGATCCTTGGAAATTCTGGCTGAAAAACGTTTGAGTACCTCTGTTATAGATGACAGAAATTCACTTGCATGATCCTAAATCTTACAGACATATAGTAAAATATTAAAATGTTACAACAGTCCTATTTTATTAAACTGGGAATATATATATATATATATATATATATATATATATATATATATATATATATATATATATATATATATATATATATATATATATAGGGTGGTCAGGAATTGCGGTTGCAGAAAATTCACAATGTCCTTTTGGAGTCATTTGAGACATCAAACAGTTTGGGAACCCCTGTAATAGCCACAATCAAGATTGCGGCATATTCAAATCAAATTATGCTGTAACTGTTTACGCTCCTACACCGCACTAATTCTTTCTTGACATATACCAGTTATGTATTAATGTTCAGAATATGTTTTTATTCTCTAAAACAGATCAAATGTAATATTGGTCGTAATATCGTTTAATTTCACCAGATGGCAGCACTGTCTCTAATTTGAATGGCAAATCTTGTGAATTCTGAAGTGGAACCTTTTAAACGTCGTTCTTAGAAATATAAACAAAATAATAAATAATTAATAAATATTAAATAAATAACCATACACCTATTTAAATAAATCATATTAGACGGATCATATTTGTTCCATTTCTTAGTTCCATGTTAGTCATATTTCTATCACAACACACCTCGATGTACTGTTCAGAAGCTACTGAAGACAGATTAAGTGGATTAGGTGTGTTAGATTAGGGCTGGAAGTAATCACTGCAGGGGATGTTGGGCAGCCATGATGCCATATTTTCCTAAAACACAATTTCATACTTTTGGTTGATTCGCATACCACAAGTGATCTCTCGCTTTTTCCAAAAATAACACATTTTATAGCTGTTTTCACAGGTAAACCTTAGTTGCCAGTGGAAACTCTCATAGTAAAAGCTGACGTAGGTGACCACCTGGTATTTTCCCCTGTGGCTCAAATAAACTGTGAGGATCCCCTAGATTTTTCTTCTTTACAAGCACAGGCATTTCCCCAAGAAGCAGGAGGGGCACTCAGGGAAAGCCGATTGGTGATACACAGGAAACAATGAGACCCCACACTACCTCTGTGTTTCCTCCACACACTCACAAACACATTCACAGCTGTACAGAACATTAGTCAGTCACAGTCAGTTATTTTTATGTAGCAGAAAACATTTTGACATTTTAAAGAATGGCATTTCACCTCATGAAGCTGGACCACCAAAAGCCCTTGCCCAGTACAGCTGTTCACTACAAGCCCTTGTTCATTACAACTCCCATTTGCATGGAAATTATTTTTAAAAATGTAATCTTCTGAATTCTACATGCACCCTGAAACACATTAAATATGTTTATATTGAAATACACACATTTAACACTGGGTACAAGCCTCCCTTTGCTCTCAAACGTTCTTCATAGCATGGATTCCACAAAATGTTGGAAACATTCCTTTGAGATTCTGGTCCATCGCACAATTCCTGCAGATTTTTCAGGCGTAGTTTCATGCTGCAACTCTCCCGTTCTACTACATGCGAAAAGTGCTCTATTGGATTCAGATCTGGTGACTGGGAAGGCCACTGAAGAACACTGAACTCATTGCTTTGTGTCATGGTGCATTATCATGCTGGAGGTAGACATTAGAAGATGGGTAAATTGTGACCATGAAGGGATGCACATGGTCAGCAACAATATTCAAATAAGCTGTTGCATTCAAGAGATGAAGGAAGGAAGGAGCCTTATTTAATCACATATATACTCCAGCACAGTGAAATTCTTCTTCTTTTTTTGCATATCCCAGCTTGTAATGAAGTTGGGGTCAGAGCGCAGGGTCAGTCATGATGCAGTGCCCCTGGAGCAGAGAGGGTTAAGAGCCTTGCTTAAGGGCCCAACAGTGGCAACATGGAAGTGCCGGGACTTGAACCCCCAACCTTCTGATCAGTAATTCAGACCTAAACCACTGAGCCACCACAATGCTTGATATTGATAACAGGCCCAAAACCAATCCCCACACCATTACACTACCTCCACCAGCTGGAGGAGGCAGGTTGGGTCCACGGATTTATGTAGTTGGTACCAAATTTTGCCCTTACCATCTGTGTCCACTGCAGCCTCAGATTTCTTTTCTTGGTTGACAGGAGTGGAACCCGAAGTGGTCTTCTGCTGTTGAAGCCAATCCGCCTCAAGGTTACACATGTTGAGCATTTTGAGATGCTTTTCTGCTCACCACAATTATACAGAGAGGTTATCTGAGCAGCTTGAACAAGTCTGGACATACTATGTTGACCTCTCTCATCAACAAGGCATGCCACTCACTGTATAGTACAGTTATAATTGCATTAAATTGTTTTAACCATCTCAAACATAAGAGTTAAGGGTCAGGATTCGCTTTTAGCTCAGAAAAGAGTTTTCTCACTCACCATTTTCCATCAACATTCAATAACGTTAATGAGAAATCCAACTTAGAAGTACAGAGAAGTGTTGAAGACAGCAAAACATAAACTTCCAGAATGCAGCTCTTCACCAGAGTTGTACTGAGTTATGGCAGAGACTTGTCTAAGCTAATTAGTGATCTATGATATGATGAGCATGATGAGGTTATTAGCATTAAAGTTGAAGCACTAGATGCTTCCAATCTGTTTGAGGAGAATGTACAGATAAGCAGGTGAGAGGGCTGGACAGATTAAAAGAGTAAAGCGATGCTGAATCGCTCTCTTCAGGTATAGATCTAGTACGAGATCTGCCACTGTGGTAGTGGTACTCACATCACTATCAGCAGGTAGTCAAAGGCCATTGTGGGTAATATTGGAAACTGCCAATGAAAGATGTTTAAACTAAAGATATCAAAATCTTTTCAAAATCTCATTATGAAATCTAGCTTGGATGCCACTGAAGATCACATGTTAATTATAAATATTACCATGCATGTTACACAGGGTGTTTTCCTTTAATGCTGAGGTTGTGCTGAAAATCAGCTGCTGGTGATTACAGCTGTGTGATGTCACCTTGGCCTGATGGAAGGAGGACATTGGAAATCCACCACCTGTATAAATAACATGGTAAACTGATGATTGAACAGCTGCTGCAGCCACCAGGATGCTCGGCTAGTTCGTAAAACGTCACATCTCGTTAACACCCTGGGGTCTCTCCCTTTGTCGGGCACAAATCCATTACGCCAGCTTGCATGCCGGAGTGAAAAACGTGTAGTATTTCGTTCAGTGTTTCCTACACGTCATGTTTCGCTCCATTCCTTGGGCAAGGGCACAGTGCCAGGCCGTCATGAGAGACCCCGTGCCGTATGGCAGTGGTTGTTTTAATTACTCTGCACATAAAACCAGTTGTTGTTTTTGAGCTACCGGCGAAAGGACATTAATAGTTGTGGGGTTCCCTGGATGCTTCCTGACTGCTTTCTTCGAGTCAAGGCTCAGAGTTTGGGATGTGGCCAGGGAAGCTGCTGGAGTTTCTGTCTGACACACACACACACACACACACACACACACACACACACACACACACAGTACAGAGCTGTATTTCAGCACCACAGCTGAGGCTCAATGGAAAATGCGTGCATTGGTTGGCACTGGTGCTTACCACAGGCACTTAAGCTTTTAACAGCTCAAATAAACAATTCCCCATACCCCATACCACACATTTAACACACACACGCAGGCACGCACGCATTGTATTCGGGTGAGCAGTCTTGAACTTGCAGGTTTTTGGGTTTCTGCTCTAACTTTCTAAAGTCATTTCTCACCTAATGGCATGGTGTATGTGTGTAATATCATTCTCACACACTGTTATCAGAGGTAGGTGCTATCATTTGTGTCACCAAAAGAGGGCAGCACAATCATACTGCCCCCGCCCAAGTTATAGGCTACAGTGAGAGAAATCTCTGCAGAAATTAACACACAAATTCCCAAACCTGGTCCTGGATTAGGCCATACCCAATATGCTACACAGATTAACTCCTAATTCATCTGATCCAGTTAATTGACTAATTGAAAAAGCCCTTCTTGAGATGAAATTGATGTGTTAAAGCAGGTTTAATGTGCAGGATAGGGTGTACTCCAGGACTAGGATAGGCGACACAGGCTATTGCATCCAATCAGACCTAAATAAAACTAAAATCCTAGAACTACTCGCCCTGTATAAATCCATTCTAATAGACATTTATTCATTGATTCATTTAGCAGACGCTAATTTATCCAACGCGACTTGCAAGTGAGAAAATACAAGCAAATAGACCTTAAATAACGATGCAACCTACAAAAGTCAATACTCAATACTCTTGCTTCATTTCCTACAGTTTTTGTATTTATTCGAACTTCTGTGTGGAAAGCGCCCGATCCGCTCCTGCGCGCGCACGAGCTCGTTTTCCGCGAGATTTGCCAGGCAAACACAAGCGGCACCTGAGAGAGCGCGCGC
Source organism: Ameiurus melas (assembly GCA_012411365.1). Classification (NCBI taxonomy): domain Eukaryota; kingdom Metazoa; phylum Chordata; class Actinopteri; order Siluriformes; family Ictaluridae; genus Ameiurus; species Ameiurus melas. The sequence goes on from CM022772.1 coordinate 16,106,261, forward strand.
GTCTCCCCAGTGCGCGTCTCCGCCAATCACCGGTCAGTGTTGCGCGTTTTGACTCCGCCCCCCTTGGTCTCTGATTGAAGTTTTCTTCGTCCGTCTCTGTCGAGCAAATCCACTTTGACGCTCGCGGTGTGCGGACACATATTTTGAGCAGCTTGGAGTTGTTGTTGTTGTTGTTTTTATAAATAGAGAAATGCACATGATGGGCGCCGCGGTGCCGGTTCGGATTATTTTGGCGCTGGTTTGCGGAGTTGCGCTGGGGAGGAAACAGGACGCGTCCTCGGATCTCAGCGGCATTTTCCGCGCAAGGTGCGCCGCCAGGTGCCTCAGCCTTCACAGCGCGCGCATCGCTCACGCGCCGACCCACTTTCAGGTAAAAGCCCGTGGTGAAAGCTCCTCTCATCTCCCACAAAGATACATATATACAAAGAAATAAAACTCGTACAGGTCTGTGTGGGTTAAAATGAAAACGAAAACTGTTTTAAAGTGTGTAAAGTAGCCGCTGTCACTGTTTGTTGTTGTTGTTATTGTTCAGAGTGTCATTGAGAGCTTACAAGTAAACATAAATTCCTATATCACAAGTCAGTTGATAGATTTATATTCTACTTCTAAGTGTCCCAAGTTTCCCAAAAGGAATAAATGGAATTATTTAAACTAAAATATTATACCTTTTATTTCCACTTTGTCTATATCTAGAAAGGTGCATACATGCTACTGTATCTTTGAAAGCTTTTGCTCAAAAATGCAACAATTTTTAATTTATTTTTTTTTTAAAGATGCACAATTGACATATTAAGGGTTCGAGGAAAGGTTCGTTTTCTGTCAAACAGCCAAATAACTGCATAACTTTGCTGTAAAGTTGGCATGATGCCAAACTTATGATTTTTGAAATATAGATCATTTCCATGTTTTTAGGTCTGAAAGGTATTTCTTCTTCTTTTTTCTTCTTTTTCTTGTGCAGTATAGCTCGGATGCATGGTTCCTTGTTTCTCGGTGTAGTTTTTGTCTTCCGTTCACTCATCCACAGAGAGCGTGGATCCGGAGCCTATCCCGGGAATACCGGGAGTGGGGCGGGAATACGTTTTGGACGGGACGCCAGTCCGTTACGGGCCACCGTATACACACTGATATCGACACGCTGATATTTAGAGTATCGGTGCAATGGTATGTTTTTTAACGAGGTGGGAGGAGACCAGAGAACCCGGATGAAACCTACGTGGAATGGGAGAGAACGTGCACAAACAGTGAAGCGAGGACAGGCTCACACTGGGGATCTTCTCTGGATTTCACAAACTGTAGTGCACAGAGCGGTTCTCTTCATCACCAGAAGAATACTTGAGCACGTGCAAGTGTGTCTGAGCATCCATGTAGACTAACGATGTGTGCGCTCGTAGGCTTGCTTTGTTGTTGCGATTATGCCTGTACTCATCCCTTCTTCTGGAGCATAATCGTGAATGATGTCGTTTTTCAATGAACAGCAGCTGCCCCACTAAAGAGCAGCCAGACTCATTTAGCATGCCCTTTTGAGTCTGTACAGGCTGGCGTGATTCAACACGGGGAGAATAACTGTGTATGCAATCTTTTCCATCCATTCTACAAATCCATACCATAATGTGTTGTAGCTCTATCCTTTAATCTTTGTGTTGGGAAGTTGGCCCAGAGCCAAAGAAGGCAATCCTGCGTTGTGCTCCCAAATACTGAAAGGAAAAGAAGAAAAAAAAAAAAGAACTTCTCGAAGCCAAAAGACGTTTCTCCTGAAGTGAGCACCCGTGATGTCATCCCGTCTGAGCCATCCTGTCTGAGAACATGCTCGCTCAGCGGAGGCCCATCACATCGGTGTCGCTTACCACACAAGCTTATCTGTTTGGTTCAGTGACCTTGGAAACGTTATCGAAAACGGACGTGATGCTCGTTGGGGAAGGGAAAAGAAAGGCCACTGTTCTTCAAACAACAGCCAGTGTTCTTAGAACGGCCATCTGCGTCGTAGATCCCTCAGTGAAGGCCTTTGATTGGCCAGTGACCGCGATCTACAGCACCCACTTCTGAAAAGCTCCCTCAGGATGATGAGAGCTATTTTGTCAATTATTTCCCTTTTTAGACAGGAGATAGAAAGTGTGACCATGAAATTTTATTTGAATTGATGCGATGCGCCGTTGTCAAGGTCACAAAGGTTTCCAGGGTCACGCTGATCAGAGATTAGGGAAATGAGGCAAGCTTTTAAGGTGGCCTGTTTACTGCACATGCTGAGCCAGTTTAATCTCTAGCTAGAGATCTGATCCGAAAATGAGTCGTCTGATTTGACTTTATTCCCGGCCCGGGTGACTCCACATGCTGAAGTGTCCTTGGGCAAGACACTGAACCCCAAGTTGCTCCCGATGGCAAGATGGCGAGCTAGCACCTTGTTGTTTTTTTTTTTTTTTTTTTACACACAAATATAATAAACGTAAAAAACGTAAACCGTTTCTTTTATAAAACGAAACGTACGAGGATCGATCAGTCCCTCCAAGGTTTTGAGATCGCAGAAATGAACGAGCAAACTCCACAATATTCTGGCAATTTTTCAGAGTTACCGCAGATTTGCCACAGTTTTGGGCCGAGACGCATCGTGCGACATCATCACAACGCACATTCAGCCAAAGCCTTATTCGATTCACGTGTGTCGAACATGAGTACAGTTAAAAGGTCTCATTTACCGAAAATTCGCTAATTCAAGTAGTTTTCCCACAAAATAAAAAACCCTCTGTAAATCGCATCACAAAGTTCGGAAAAAGACGCAGGAAAATCAAGCCGTTTTGGCCACAACAATGCCAAGTAAACTCCGCTGATTGATATGGTGACGTTTTCTGCAAGGAGATGTTTATGGAAGGAGTCTCCATACCCAAAGTGTCCATACCCTTATGTCAGAGGTAAAGCTGCTCCTCGAGGTTTTTCTACACTTCAGGACAGAACATCCTACATTTTGTGGTTTCTCTGTAATCTTACACTCTGTTTTTAAATTATTATTATTATTATTTTTAGTATTTTCAACTTTAAGTGGAAAAAAGCGAACGTCTATAGCTACTATAGCTACTAAAATGTTTGTTACAACAGGAACGAGCTTGTATCACATTCCACACCGTTAAATCTACATATAAATGTGTGTTGTTCATTAATAAATAAAACAGAATTGTATTGCTGTGGTACACGAAGAATGAAACATTTAAGGATGATTAACCCTCTGTCATGTTTGAGCACTTTGTGCATTTACATAAATAGAAAAGGAACCAACGTTCAAATGATGTCACCGTGTAAGCTTATGAAATCCCGAAGCAAATTTCTGTTCAACTTCGTATATATCATGCACTCGGTGGAAAAGATCTGTCTGGCGCTCATGGCACAAACACACGTGAACTACACCATGCTCCTGCCCGAGGCTTTGGCTATTGATCCTGCTTCACTGGTCACAAAGGATTTGTCTGGCTCTGCCCATGGCAGGTCCGATTAAAGATTCATGAGGAATAAAATCATTCACGTAGTGTATTTTACATTAATGGCTTATTCAGTGTATGCTGAAGAAATCGTTCTGTTGGAAACATCAAAAGAGCTCTCTGTGTGTGTATATATATATAAACAAAAAAAAAACTCCTTAAAGAAGCATGTATTTGTGACAGTTCCTGACATGCTACGGACTATTATGGGATTTAATATGCAAACAGACTGAGTGATAAGAAGAGGTTGTGAGAGGTTTACAGCATGCGCACCTAGGTGACGGAGCAATTCAAAACGTTTCCTAGGTGAATGTTTGTCTTTGTAGGTGGATGTGGGTCAGGTTCGATTGAAGGTCAGGGTTACTCCGGTGACATGCTGTTGTGCATCGCAACGAACAACTTTTTATTATAGTGTACACTTTGACACGGACAATAACTCGATTCGGAAATGCTTAGCATATCGACGAATAGCCGTATTTTTTACATTTATTTTACAAAGCCTCTTTGTTTCTCCTGCCCAGTTTAACAGTAGCTCTAATCCCAGCTGTAGTTCCATGTTTCACGTAAGTCTAAATGTGTCTAAATTGTTTACTTCTAACAGGTTGTATCCCTCTCTCTTTCTCTCCACAGAGTAATGGATCCCTGGGCTGGTGTCAAGGCCATAAGCAATGCGCAAAGGTAATTTTTGTCAAAATTACACAGCATTACGTTGCTGCTTGACACAAATCCAGCGCAGATCGGTCATTTTAAAATATCGGTGTGCGCGCCCGCCTCCCGTAATGACATCATACATCACGCTGAGAGCGTTGTGGCGGTTCTTAGTGCGGACCATTATTCTTAGGTGCTTTAAACCCTAACACGAATGTGTGATATATTGGCTGTGCTCCTGGAAAATTAATCAGTGTGAAATGAATGTGAGATTGAAAGACATGCCTAAAAATATGCACTCAAAAATATGTACTCACACATTATATATATATATATATATATTTTTTTTTTCAAGTATTTTTAAGCGCATCCTACTTACAGACTGCAAAAATGTTTAAACTGTGTTTTTCACTAACACAATATTTCCGGTTATTAATAATTAGTTGTTTATGACATTAGTTTAACTATAATTACATCACCTTATACATATAGATTCCGCATTTTGAAATGGTTTAGCTATTTAATCATTGAGAATTTAATATTTTGTGCAAACTTTTTGCATCTTTCTCCAGCTGTTCCTCTGCCCGCTGAATACAAGTTCATATCAGTGTCAGACCTCCTCTATCTAACATAAGGTCAAATTCCTTTTAGGATCAAATCACATTTAGAATGATAACATGAACGAGAGCTCTGTTGCGAATCCTTCGGGTCCATTTTCTTAAACTGCGATAAAGTCGTACACCTGCTAGAATCTTTAGTGCTGCTGCCGGCCTGTAATTAAAGAGCCTTTATTACACAGTTTCCAGGAATTCAGGGTGGGCGATGTCACAAACCTGTCATATTACAGTTCTGGAAGACATTTCCATGATGTATAAGATGCATCATAACATATAGGTTTGCTAACAAACTGCCAGCAGTATTGCAGTGCTGCTCTGTGGAATTCTCCATTCTGATTGGTCCGTTAGTTCCAGCTATAAGGCAAATCACAGGTTCATACTAATATGCTCATTCTAATATGATATTGTTTCTATAGCAACCGCTTACTCATGGAACAATGTGTGAGTGTTTATATGGTTAACTGCGCTGTGTTTTTGGAAGGAGTCTCCAGTGTCAGTGCATAGTGACAGTCTGTAAAGTTTTCCTACACTTGTTAGTCTTCAGGGCTTCACAGTTTCTCGGTATCAAAACAATCTGTTTTTCTTTTATTGTCGTATTAACTTTAACAGAGAGAACCAAAGAGAGGCTGTTATAACATAGCTGTTATGGATGTTAAGGCTGAAATTGGATCAAAAGTACAACATGCCATTCTTTTAATAAATAAAACATTCGACTAGTCGGAAAATGACAGTGGTGTAAGAGGAATAAAACAGTTCAGGACGTGCTGTTATTGGAAGATAGTCAACTCCGGTCAATAGCCACATCATACCGCTCCGTTGTTGATTATTTTCCAATAACAGCATGTCCCGGAGTGGTTTATGCCAGCTGGCTGTCAGCTTTATACTATAGCAGAGAGGTATAGAGCTGACAAGCTGCTCCTGCAGATTTTCCCCATGAATCTCATTATTATGCTGCTCATTTTAAAATATGGCATGCCACCTCTCTCTCTCTCTCTCTCTCTCTCTCTCTCTGTTTCTCTCTCTTTCTCTTTGATGTATGGCACAAAGTCAGGTTTTTTTCTTCATTTTTCTCCATTTCACACATACATTTGCATACGTTAAAGCAGAATCTAGTGCACATACATACAGTTCTTAAACAACAACAACAAACAACCCTCACATGTCTCACCAGCTGATCTAGGGTCAAGATCACTATAAAGAGGGGAGGAATGTGTCACCGGAGTCACATCCTCCTCTCGACTATAGCATGCTGCCTAAACAGACTGTCACTGGTGAGACATTTGAGTTTTCTGTTTTTTTTTTTTTTCCCCTTTGTTGACGCACATGCTTTCCCACATCACTCCCCGAGTAGTCTCACAGAACAGCCAGAGGTTTGACCTCTCTCCTTCCATCCATGAAAACATTTGGCTGACTGTCCCACACATTTTCAGAGCCTTCTCCAGAGAGTCCCTTCTCGAATTCACTTTAAACCCAACCGATTCCTCCCTATTCATTCTAGCAGACGCTTATAGGTTTAGAGATCCATCAAGCGCAGACAAATAGACTATTAAAAGCCTGTGTGTCAGTAGTAACGGAGTTAGCGTTTGCCAGTAGGCCACGGTGCACCTAGGCTTAATTGCACTATTACCTCATGCAGCTCCTTTAGTTAGATAATTAAAAGGTCCCTTTTGCTAATTAGGAAGTGTTTTGCTCTTAAGAAGTGCAAGTTAGAGAGTAATTAGTAAGCGAATACAGCACAATTGATTAAAAAAATTGAACCAGACTTATTTATGAGTCTCTGTCTGGAAGCTTTATGCTTAAGATTAGCTTCGCAGTATAACACAAGTAGGTTATACCGATATGATAGAGGCACATCACATCTTCATAATCTTCATCACCCCAACCCCCCTAAACCCCCCCCTTTGTGTTCAGGTGTACCCAGCCTCTGAATGTCAATCACTCTGTTTAGAGCAGAATCCCACAACAGACACTCGAGACGGCTTGATTAAAGACTTTTTGACTTGGCAACATCGTCACGACACGCCGCGGGCGCTCCGCAAAGGAAAAAGTCGGTCTTTGTTCTTGTTGCGCTGTTTACTGTGTTGTCATCCTGAAGGCTCTTTGTATTCTGTGTCCAGAACACAAATAATCACCGAGGTGTTTACAAGCGAGCTGTACGTAGATCCAAACACAAAGTCGTTTACATCCAGGAGCTGTCAGTCTCAACCAGGAAACAAAATAAAGAAAGGGGGGGGGGGAAGTAAACAAGTAAGTAAGTAAGTAAGTAAGTAAATAAATAAATAATCAAGGATGATGACAATAGTAAATAAATAAATAGATAAATACATAAATAGATATCTGTACAAAATCAATAATTTAACACCCTTAAATAAACTATACAGAAAGAAAATAATCAGGCATAATCTACAACTACTACTAACAATAATAAATGTCAACAGTAATAATGTAAATACATAAATAAACACAGTTGTTTAAAAAAAAATCAACAATTTAACAGCCAGAAAAGAAATAAATAACAAACAAAAAAATGAATACGTAAAACAACGTTAATACTACTACTACTACTAATAATAATAATAATATCCATCCATCCATCCATCCATCCATCTTCAACCGCTTATTCCTTCTTCAGGGTCACGGGGAACCTGGAGCCTATCCCAGGAAGCATCGGGCACAAGGCGGGGTCACCCTGGACAGGGTGCCAGTCCATCACATGGCACAATCACATACACACTCACACACCCATTCATACACTACAGACACTTTAGACACGCCAATCAGCCTACCATGCATGTCTTTGGACTGGGGGAGGAAACCGGATGGATGGATGGATCATATTAATTCACTGAAGCCATTGCCTCTTTTTATTTCCACCCAAAGAACACAGACTAGTCACCCCATGTCAAAATGTAGATTTGTGTAATATCCCGAACGCTAAAACTTCAACGTTAAATGTCACTTTTCATCACTGAGCTGGCTGCTCCAAAGCACAGGGACACAATCGCAACACTTGAGCAGCACTCCAAAGGGATTAGCCTGCAGCCTGTGCGCCCAGAGAGTTGCCCGTTTAAACGGCCTGTAGAGTCATTAATGGTACAAGAAAATCCCGTCGTCAATCTGCACTTCACTGAATGTCATTACATTTCGTCAACCTTTTAAGTACGCCATATTTAAATGTCAGCAGAATAATTAGTATACCATGAGAACACTCTAAGCTGCTGTGATTATGTCCACACATTCATTCGTGGCCACTCAGTGAATGAGAATCTCAGGAAAGCTAAACATGGCAAAGGGCCCGCTAATGTTCGGGCCTAGAAACTTTGTAAAGCTAATGCAGTTTGTTCAAATGGGAACCACAGACAAACGTTGGCCTTCTGTTTCTCTCTCTCTCTCTCTCTCTCACACACACACACACAGACACAGACACACACACACACGTGCACACATACACTCTGTCCTTTGGCATTAGCTGGGCATGTTCTCAAACCCTGGAGTGAATGTCTTTTTCTTTACCTAGAGCTAGCATTATGCATGGACAGTGCTGATGCGGTTTGGTTCCTGCAGCAACTCTCAGTTCTACCTACCCAAGCCAGAACTGCCTCTGATTTGCCTTGTAGAGTCACGCTTGGCTAAAGTGCTGATTATATATCGGGGGTGGACAAATCATAAATTCATTAGCTAACCCACCAGGAAAGTAAAAGCTTCAGTGTACGGCCCAGCTCTGTTTGTTGGTTGGAGTAGTGTTGTTTAATTTCCCTGTTTTTTTAAACCTTCTAGATAAAAAATTCTAATAACCCAGACATGTACGTGTCCTAGACGCCTGGGCTGCATACATTTCACCCACAATTTGTCCAATACCCTGAATTTACAGTTACGTGTATTCTTTTGACATTCACTTTAATCAAAAGCGACTCGCAAGTGAAGCAGAAGACAACACGGGCGACTTGATGGCACAGGAGCCGACAGAGAGAGATAACCTAATTTGCCCCATTTGACGAGAAGCAAGTCGTAGGGATAAGAGCAAGTGTCTCAACTTGGCATTCAGGGATGAAGCAGTCAAAAGAAGAAGCATTACAGTCTAACAGGGAGAGGTGTGTTGATGCACTATTTAATCTCATCAAGGGATTGATTACTACATGATGAGTTCTATCTGAACACTGCAGGTGCAGAGTTATTTAAGGGTCCAGATCGTTAGCATGCTGTTGGAGTGACCGCTTTTATGTCTGTCTGCTGCTCTTAAATAACCTTTATTTTGCAGCGTGGAAAGGAATGCTCGATTTGTGCCTGAAATGGGGCGGAAAACTAACCGGCGCTGGGGTATAATACCAGTACGGCGCATTCGGGATCATTCGAGTGGATTAGCAGGGCCTCGCGTGAAAGCTTGGCACGAGCTAAAGGGTGGTTTTAGAAAGGTGATCACTGCACTCCTGTGTTTTTCAGGGCCAGTGGTTTTAATCCTCCAGGGCCACAGACTTGGCTCGGGTGCGTGTGATTAATAGCCAGGTCCTGTGGTTTTTCCCCACCGAATGTGGAATGCATCATATAAGGGTGATATATTCAAGTTGAGAGAGCTGTTGAGTTAGCCGAGCGCTGCGCTGCTCAGAGTCTGACAGATTAGAATGTACTCCTGAATACAAGGAGTCCATCGAGGCAGTGGTTTGCAGTGCGAAAGGTTTATGAATAGTGTAAAGCCTGGAGATTAAGTGTCTGCAGCTTGGCTGTAAACAAGTTCAGTCTGAGAAGACGGATCAAACAAGGAACAGAGCAATAAAACTGAGTGTGTCTGCCATGGTGGCTAGATGGGTAAGGATTTGTAGTGCTTGTTGGAGTGGACAAATGATCAATTCATTAGCTAGTCCACCCCAGTGTGAGTGCCCCAGTGTGCGGCCCAGTCTCATGTTTTGCCTGGAAATCAAACGGACTCGGCTAAAGAGTGGTAGCAGCATGTAATCACACACAGCCAACGCAGTTTCCAGGTTAAGCGCATTAATACAGAGTAAAGGAAATGTTCATAGAGCAGATCGTGTTTGCGCCCTGGTCAAAAAGTCATCAAGCGAGCTGTGGTGTTTTGGCCTCACATCGCTATGAGTCTGGCTCGTGTCGTTACGTTTTTCCTCATGTTTAACCGTGAGGTGATTGGAGAGTTGTACTCTCAAGGTGCGTCATGTCACTATAACGTGTGTTAGGTTTAAACATACGTAACAAATTAAAGCTTTTATTTATTTATGTTTATCAGTCAAGTCAAGGAGTAGATTTTCCTTCTCTGGTTCATGGAAGGTTCTTGTCCTCTAAACAGCTACACATTAAAAACAGTTGCCAAAATCTGCATGTCCCAGGCTACTGATTTTTCCACCAAGGAGTATGGATCTCTTACGCCAATTTGTAAGTGTAGATTACGCACTCTTTTATATATTCATCATCCAGGTAGAAACACACCATCATTTATAGTCCACTCCAGATGAGCAGTTACTGAATGGGCGAAAACATTACCTGCCTTTTACAGGCAGTGATGGATATAATGATTGAAACCCATTTAAATAGCTACCAGAGAACTACCTATGTTTATGAGGGGAGTGTACATGGGAATCATAGGCAGGGTGCAGGATCTTCCACCAGCGTGCTGAGGGTGTTTGGGGTGATTAGTGTGCGCTCGCCTCGGGCCTTTTTCAGCAGGTTCCTAGCCACAATGTGCTCCATAAAAACAGGCTAGTCCTGCTCGCTTTCAGTACCCCTTAGCCTCGCTGCCATTATTCATAGTTTCCGACAACCTGCTCACGCGCTCTTTTAAACGTCTTCCTTCTGAGATAAACGGCTTTTCCCATTCTCGTTCGGAAAAAGTTTGGCCCCAGGTAGTCCTCTGAGCCGCCACACGTACTAAAGTGATCACAGATGATACTCAAAACAGCCGCTGTTGTATTTAATAAGGAACTAAATTTATATACTGTATCACCTTTCACACATTAAAATGCAGCTCAGCGTGCTTTAAAAAACGAGCGTGTAAGAGAAAATGGAGAAAATAAAAATGTAATGGACATTCTTAGAATAAATAATTCTCAAATATAAGAATAAATCCATCCGTCCGTCCGTCCTCCATGCTGCTTATCCTTTTCAGGGTCACACGGAACCTGGAGTCTATCCCAGGGCTCATAAGGCGGGGTAAACCCTGGACGGGGTGCCAATACATCGCAGGGCACAATCACGTACACATTCACACACCCATTCATACACTACGGACACTTTGGACATGTCAATCAGCCTACCATGCATGTCTTTATACTGGGGGGAGAAAACCGGAGTACCCGGAGGAAACCCCATGCAGCACGTGGAGAACTCCATACATACACGGCCGTGGCAGGATTTGAACCCTCGACCCTGAAGGTGTAAGGAGAACATACTAACCACTAAACCACCGTGTGCCCCATAAGACTAAATTAATAGTAAAATAAACACAAATAGTAAATTGGATAAAGCAGTTAAACAGTCAAAGGTTAACATTTTAAATGGTAAATATGCAAGACTACATGACTAATGGTGAATATTTAAAATTATAATATATAATAATGATATATTAATGATACATTAATTAATGACATAATAATGATAAATATCATATTTTATCATAATAAATATGTTAGGTTTTAAGGTTAGGTGGGGAATTGTTAATATTTTGAATCATAAATATAAGTACAATTAAACATGTTCCCACAGTGTGCAAACAGATTGCTAAAGCCTGAATCTGAAGCTGTAGTCAGCATAAGCCATATTGCGTAATTAACTAAGGGAACTTTTGATAACAGTTAAAACCTAATTAGTTGTGCGTCCCTGCTATTTTCGTTCTCCCTTTAAGCACAGTGTTATGTCAAAGTGACCGGCATGTCTCATTACTACAGCATGAAATTGGAAATGCGAATTCCCCCGAGGCGCGCAGACCCCTGCTCGCTCATGCAGGAGGAGAAGTGTGTTCCTCTTGGGGTGACTGGATAGAGGACACCGGAGACGAGGCCAAGAGAGGAGAGCGCGCGAGAGAGAGAGAAAGCAGAATGTCAAGGCGTATTACTGGGACAAGAATAAAGAGTACATTTGCATTGCTAAATGTAAATGTCAAATGTTGCTAAGGGCTCAAGTGCAGGGTTGTCTTTCGTTCGTGTCACCTCGGAGAGGACCAGAAAGCAAATCGGGACTAAACAGTTTACAGGCGCACAACAGCGCCACAATGTTTTGCCAGTTAAATAGGTGGCTTTTCTATAAAAACTGCTGGTGGTAGACTAATCTAACGCTCTCATGTCTGTGTGCAGTGCCTGGAGCCGTGCAAAGAATCTTGGGAACAGAGGGACGGATCCTGTCGAGAGCCGTGCGAGGTACTGGCTACAGAACTCCTCACGTTTTCACAGGTTGCTCTTAGTCTACACTTAGTAAGCAGAATACAACCGCGGTCTGATTCAGCACGGCTGATACTGGTGTTGTGGTTCTCCAAATACAGCTGATTGTCTATTGTTCTTTCTGATAGACCCTAAATTAACTTCCTTTTTATTAAACTCCGATTTTTTTTTTCTCCCTTTCAAACAGAGTTCAATTGACATTGTGTATCCTGTAATTGTTCTAAATGTGTGTGTGTGACTTTCCTGTATAATATGTAATGAGTTTGGCGAAGCAGTGTTTCTCCTTTCCTGTTACATGATTCATAAAATCACAAGAACAATGGGATTTTCAAACATCTTGAGATCTGCATCCGTGCCAACGACTTCATCCAGCTTGACTGTTTTTTATATATTAATAACACATGCGGTACCAGTTCGACTCTGGTCATAGATTTACTGCCAAAAAGATAGAATACTATTAGTACCACAGACATCGTGCTTGCTTAATAATTCAACGCTCAGGCTACTTATAAATGCATGGCACGCCAAACCTACAAATAGCCAGAAACAAATACAAAGTTCAGTATTATTATTTTTTTTTTTTCTAGAATGATGTAATGATATGTCAAATTTAGTAATCATCCTTTCCCGGCTATGAGGGTTTGCCCATTTCTTTTACACCAGTTCTCCTAAATCATAAATTAAACTATTTTTACTGGCCACGATTTTGCCTAAATGGCTAAATAGAGACGTTCCCGGACATGAACGCTGTAATATTAATTCCTGTGTTAAAATGCAGAATAAAAGGTCAATGTGCTGCATGTTAAAAGCAAATGTATGTGATTGTGCTGACACAGTTTCCTGTGTCCTCTTTGCCCCAGCACGCGTTTGCCAAGCGTCATGGCGAGTGCGTGACAAGCTGCGAGTTCCTGCGTTCTGTAATGGTGCTGAAACAGGGCGAATGTCCGGCTCCAGAACGAGCCAGCGGATTCGCAGCCGCCTGTGTGGAGAGCTGCGAGGAGGACAACGAGTGCCCGGGACACAAAAAGTGCTGCGCCAATGGCTGTGGGCACACGTGCCAACCACCCAGAAACCTCTACAGAGGTATAACACGACAAAGCTAATCCAGTCACATCATTCTCCACATAATCCCCCACAAAATTCGTCCTGTATATAAATAATTATGTGGGGCCACTCTAGGAGGTCCCCAGACACCTCCGCACACTCCTACGGTTTAAAAAGCTGGATTTCTAATTGGCACTAGTGGGAAAAAAAACCCAACACAAGAGAAAGTAAATGCACTGACACAATGTAACAAGTTTATTCTTTATCGTTTATTCAGAAGCACGAACAGGTCCGGCTGCAAGGCAGTTCACAGGTCTATGTGTAATAGAAATGATCATTACTTTTGTAACAACTAACCCAGGGAATTGTAGGGCGGATGCTTCATCAACGGATTGAAAAAAGGGAAATATGATGATATGGCATGGTTTCTTTGAGATGATGTTCATTTAATATCTTTGGACGGAGCCTCCAGTGTCAGGGCTTTGCAACCGTCAGAGATAAAGCTGTAACTAAAGTTTACTGACACAGGGAAATGTGCACCATGGAGGGCTTTGTGGTCGTCACCCCCCCCCCCCCCATTAACTTCAAGACAGCACAAAAGAGAGACTAGAAAGCGAAGGACTGTTTATCGTCATGGACATATACGGTAGAATAAATTTGGTAGAATAAATGTTATGTCAACAATAAACCGATTTAAAAAGTTCAGTGTGTGTTTTTTGTATATAAAAAATGGTATAGAGAAATAAAGCACTTCAGGGCATGCTGTTATTGGACAATAATCAACTTTGGCGTGTTAACAGCAACTCTGCCTAATGTCAGGCAGACCGTCACACCACCAATTACTCAATCTAACTAATCGCCCAGTCGAATAATCCCACGGAACGGCCCAGAGGAGTGTTTTCACATAAGTGTACCTTATAAATGATTATTTATTAACTTCATAATGACCTGAAATTGATGTTCCTTGCTGACCAGGTGCTCCACTGAAGCCCAGGAAGGAGCTAGTGTTTGAGGAGATGCCGTCTGGCGTGTTAGAGGTGCGCTGGTCCTCCAAGTTCAACGTGTCGGCTGAACCAGTGCTGAACGTGCTGCAGAGGCGCTGGAACTATGGCATCCACCCCAGCGAGGACGACGCGACTGAGTGGGAAGTGGTAGCACAGGTGTGTGTGTGTGTGTGTGTGTGTGTATCTGTGTGTCCATATGAGCCAAGGACAGATATGAACATGCTCACGGTGCTTAGATTCGAAGGAGCAAATACCCTTCCATCCTTTGAGCCAAACACTCACATACTATTATGTATTATGTGTATTCTGTCTATTCTAGCAAGTTCTTTGAATCCAGTGTAAACGTAGCCTCAAAGGTACACAACGGTGGTCCTTAAGACTCAATTGTTTACTTTTTAAATGAGGTTTAAAGCCACGACATTTACATTCCCACATGAAAAATGTATTATATAGCTTTGCACCTGGAAAGGTATGTTTTGGTAGCTGTTTTCATGTAGATCCACTATCCTTTCATCCACCCGTCTATTCATTGATTGATCTATGCATTCTTCCTTGAAATAACTCATTCTTGTTTTGTTTTGGGGTTTTTTTTCCCCCTCACGAATCCACCATCATGCTGTACCTTCTGTTTTATGTTTGTTCTGAATCCTGTGTTTTTGATGTAGACCTCAGAGGAGCGTGTGTGGCTGGCTGATATACGCCCAGGTCGTTGGTACCAGTTCAGAGTAGCAGCAGTCAACGTACACGGAACAAGAGGATACACCACCCCCAGCAGACACTTCAGAGCCTCTAAAGGTAAAGCGAGTTAAGTCCAAACATGTTAAAGGAACAGTTATATGCTCTTTCAACCTAATCTCCATCCACACCATGTGCAGTTACCACTGACAAAAATCTTTTCCTGGACTGAGAAAATAACTGAAAACCAGTGCACTCAAAACTATGAATTATAAATGAAGGCCAAGGGTAGGTGTTGAAAAAACAAACAAACATGGCTGTGTTACACAAACTCAAACCTACAACTGTTAACAATAAGAGTAACGCTCTTGGGGTGAGATAATGTAGACTTGAAAGAAAGAACGTTTTTTTTTCTTCCAAATTCACAGCACTGGAGCAATTCAGTAGAAAGTCATTTCCGTTCCTTACACTATGCGAGCGATCACGTGGACGTGTTTATTTGTTAAACCGCGTTTAACAATAGACATTGTCACAACGCAGCTTTAGAGAAATCTGGGTGTAGATCCAGATCCCTGACGGGGGAAAAATCCTCCCCGAGACAATATGAGGAAGCAGAGCAACCAGACTTAAAAAAGAAACTCATTCTCTTCTAGTGATACTAGATTGTGGGATTATGAGTCTTTACTGTATAAAGGTGTAGAGGAGCAAAGACAGTATGTTGAAAGGGTGATCACTGCATGTAAATATGCTTAAAGGTGTGCTTAGACTTCCATGATAGTAACATGAGAGTTCGGAGTAATGAGATGCAGTAGATATAGATTAGGTTGAATAACATGGGGTATATTTAGACAATTTACAGTATGTAATGCATCCATGTCTCGTGAAAACCACTCTCAAGGAGGAAGAGTGTCAGAGCGAACATTACTCTCCCTCTCATAACTAACCGTCTTGTCATTTGACCCTTACCCTTACAGATCCGTCCCCACCCCCAGAGCCCTCTGACCTACAGGTCAGTCACGTGACCTTTGGATCGGACAGGTCGGTATCGGTGCGTGTGAGCTGGGTGTCTCCAGCAGACCCAGATGTCCCGGTGCACCACTACAAACTGTCCTGGAGCATGATGCTCAGTGAAGGAGGGTACACCATGGCATCCAAACTCAAGAAGAGAAAGACTATCAGTGGGGTAATTCCTACTCACCTTTCTTCCATTCTTATTTTCGGTTCATCGTCTCTCTCTCTCTATTCCGCAAGCCTGGCGTAAATCCATCCCCGACGACCAGAGCTCCACCCCCCCCCTTTTCTTTTTCATTCAACGAGCCACAACAAATGAAG
Organism: Ameiurus melas; assembly: GCA_012411365.1. Lineage (NCBI taxonomy): Eukaryota > Metazoa > Chordata > Actinopteri > Siluriformes > Ictaluridae > Ameiurus > Ameiurus melas. The sequence continues at coordinate 16,122,424 of CM022772.1, forward strand.
TATAACAGTGCAAAGAGGCGTAAGATAAACAACTCGCGGGTTTGCCTTTGATCATGCAAAACCTTAAATTGGATGCCAGGACGGTATCACGTTGCATCAAACCCAGCGACTAAAGGCCGCACTTCACGAGTCTGTCCGGCGCACAGCCAAAAACATCATATTAATTCTCATTGCGTTTGAGAGTGGGAAATCTCTTAATAACAACCAAATTGTTTTCCTTTGAGTGAGATCATTTTCAAGGAGTTTTTTTTTTTTTTTCTCTCCCCCTCCCCACCCCTCTCCCAGCAGCGATGTTTGTGTTTTATGTACAGGCTGCATTTTTTAAAAGAAGGTCCGAGGGGGGATTGTTGACATTTTCTCGCTGAACGAAATTTTTCTTAATAACCACTGGATGAACCGGGACACATCAAAACCGTGGTTTAATAGGAAACCTCCCGCGCTGCATTTGAAGCTTCTATTACAAAAGGAAAATGATGCAATTAGGTTTACCAAGGCCATACCGGAATACCGCATACAAATACGAATTACATCATACTGCCACGTAAATTACTCATCGATGATCAAAATGTAGTTCTTAAAAATAACTTTATTTACTTTACACTTCTGGAAAAAATACATTTAATATATTTATGAATTCAATAAGTTGTGTATTTATCCAGTGTGTATAATAATGGTTCACCCTAAGAGGTCTGATTGTTCTGTCTTGTAGCAGTTATCGCATCTCAGCAGCTCACGGTGTGTGTGTGTGTGTGTGCAGGACTCTGACTCGGTGGAGCTGGAGGGTTTGAGGGAGGACAGGAGTTACACAGTGGAGCTCCAGTCCGTGTCATATTGGGAGCAGCTTCCTCTCAAGAGTTCCAAGGCTATCCTGCGCTTCTCAACACAGCAAACAAAAACCGGTGCGTGACTCACTTAGACACGTATCTAAAGAATTATAAATGGCATTAAGGCTTGCTTAGTGTAGACATCAGAAGAAGTGCCAACATTCGTGGCATTCACTGTTTTTCGACCCCTCGTGGATATGGGACACATCTGAAACTCATGCATTTTCTGCTTTTTATTCAGACCGAACGCAAGTCAAATTTGCCTGGTATAAAAGATGACGTTTGCTTCTGGTAGCATTTACTTTTTCTTCGTGCAGAGAATGTTTCTGAGAAATTTGACCTGCGACGTCCCAAGCCTCGGTCTTGCGAGCCAGTAGAAATCAAGTGGCTTTTTTGGTTGGTACAATAAAATGGAGAAGCTGTTTATTCCTTCTGTTGCTTGGTGCACATCTGAAAAAACATAGCCTTCACGTTCACCAGCGTACACTCTGGTTTTTGCGGTAAAATGCAGCTTTTTCTGCTTTCTGACTCCTAGGATTTTCTTGTTAGCAATGTTGGCACCTTTTTTGTAGTTCTTGCGGATGTGGTTTTCTTTGCTGATGCACAAGGATGAATAACATGAATAGAAGAAATACTTTTTTTTTTGGCAACGTGTTTCAATCTCTCATTACCTTTAATGTGGATCATGTGCATTATATTCAGTTGTCATTTTCTACTTTTAATATCAGAAACCACAGCCAGCCCTGTGCTTCAGAAAGGTCAGTCGGACAATCTGGATGTGGGCACGCCGTTCTACCAGGACGGACAACTCCAGGTTCGAGTCTACTGGAAGAAACGAGGTAAGAAAAGAAAAAAAAAGTGATGGAGCATGCCTTTCATCAGTCCTGGTCTACAGGGGGAAAAACCCTGCAGCGTTTTTGAAAAGGCTGCTACCTCAAAGCACAGTTCTGCCTTTGTGTAAACAAACTGCTTATCATAAAGTTAAGGATCAGGATTAAAGGAAGAACAATGGTGGCCTCTGCACTCGGTACAGAAGTCTATTCAAATCAGTGTCCTCTTTATCATGTGCTAACATGACCGTCTCTACTTGGAAAGAAAAAGCGCAGGGTTGTGAATGATGTAAAACTGACCCTGGAGAGTGTTGTGCCTTTTTAATCTCATCCTTTTATGTAGTGAAAAAAGAACATGCATTGTATACTGATCCAAGGACAGAGTTCATAAATCATTTATATATATATATATATATATACAACTGCACACTTTTCCACAATTGAAATCCAAGCATGAGCTTTCTAATGGATGAGAAACAGATTTGAGCAGATTTGAGAAGTCTTATCACTTTGGTGCATTATCAAGATGGCTGCAGTGATTCTATAAAGAATGAGACACATAGTACATTCAGTATGTGTGATACATATGTTCGGTATTTGGTTCTGTCGAGTACAAGTTTACTGCTCGTCAAGGCTAAAGCCGCTGTGTCTTTTCTTCATCAGACCCGAACGCGAGTCGTTACCGCGTGCAGTGGTTCCCAGAGATTTGTTCTCAGAATGGAACCCGAGTCCAAGAGAAGCTCATTACACAGGTAGCGTCTCAATTTGTCACACCTCACAGGTAAGGGGGGCAGTAACCTGACAGGAATTCAACTCCAAGACAAATTACTCCAGGAAACAGCAATTGATCACTGCTAGTGAAAAACACTGAAGGGGAAAATCTCAGCTGCATCAATCACCAAGAGCTCCATTTAGCAAACTGAATAAAAAAAACATTTATAACCTAAAGCAGTAGTCTCGAATTAGAAAATTAGAATACATGTCTTCATGTATTAACAAGGCTTTTTTGAATATTAGAAACAATATATATATATATATATATTTTTTTTTTTTCAGATTTAAGCATGTCAAGATAGATCTAAACTGTACTGTGATTTGCTGCATGTTTTGGGTTTGGTGAATATTTTATTTGTTGTGTTGTATAGGAGAATTTCGCCAGCTTACCTAGTCTACAGTTTTCCTGCAAGTATAAAGTGATCATCCAGGCTGTTGGGTCCAAGAGCCGAGCACAGGCAGAGAGCACCACTTTCTTCACCCCACCATGTGCAGCCATTCAAGGGAAGAGCTCCAAACCCATTACATGCCCTGGAGATCCTGGTAGGTCGCCATTACTAGATACATTCACGACATGAATAAGACAAATTGTCCAAAATTTTAGCTAAATGATTCCATTCCCATTCTGGTGCTTTGTCTTTTCTATCCACTGTAACATGTTTTTCTCTCGTCAGTTGCTCCTGCAAAAGTCCAGGCAAGGGCGGAGAACCTCACTGCAGCCTTCTCGGTGCATGACAGCAACGTGACGGCTTTGTTCTCATGGGTGGTAGCTGTAACCCGACCCCCTCAGCAGGTCACAGGTTATCAAGTCACCTGGGCGGACGTCACAGCTGAGAGACCCAAAACCAACCAGGCCAACAGCCTGATCTCTCAGTCTCAGATCCTCCCTCCAGTGAGTCCGCAATCCAGCGATACTTGACAGCTTCCTCACTTTGCCGCCAAATGGCTTTTCCCCCACTGTCTTTGTCATATACAGAGGTCTCTACTAAAACCGGGGCTGCTTGTTGAACAACCAGAACTGCAGAGTGATGTATTTTTACTATCAAAAAACGTCCAGATTATTTGTTTGGTTCACAAGTTGGTTGCAGCACGAAACACTTTTTTCTATCGATTCAGGAGGTCTGACACGGCTTTAGGCTGCTTTCTCAACCACCCGCGCACATTTTACGTGTAATCCTATGGGAAGCGACCGCAAGGCAAACAGAATGCAGCTGGCGTTAAAAAAAAAAAAAAGTGCTGCCGTATGCATTTATTTGGGCACAGTGGAGCATCCAAAGCTGCAAAAATTCCTCTTGTTTGAAAAGTGAGGTCAAACGCTTTTTATCTCTCGAACAAGCAGGCCATATCTCCGGGGACAAGCAAGTGAAACCAAGATGGATGATTTATTTTTTTATTTTTTTCTGGTGCAGAAAAACAAAACATGTTTTGTGAGTGAACAAATATAAGGAGATACAACATGTTGAAAATATATGACTACCAATGTTGAAAAATTGCAGTGTGCACAATGTGATGCCCCTTATTTACTCTGGCTAAAGAGGATGGTCAAGTCACACAAGCAGCTCACATTGTCTTGATTTTCTGCCTAAAATAAAGTCAATGTTTATTTAATCATTATTACTGATAAAAATAGATTAGGCTAGTGGGAAAGCAGCATTAGTTTCCTTGATTAGAGCATACATACAGTATGTATCTCACAGTGCCAGATTGTTGTACTGTGTACTATTTGCGTTGCCACTCTTTGCTGGTTCACACATGCCAGTCGCGTCCAGGAAGTAATGCCTGTTGTCATGTTTCAAAAGACACTTATTGGAATGTTTGCAAGCAAATGTCCTACCTGTGCCAGTTAAGCTGCAGCAAGAAAACATATTGGCTCCAGTCAGCCTTGGATAGTTCATATGTTCTGTATTCACACTCTGTCTACCCTGTCTCTGTGTGTTTTTTCTCTAGGAAAGAAAAGTTCTGGTTGTCTCCGGCTTGCAGATGGCATCTCTCTACAGGCTGGAGGTGGGAGTGATCACCGCTGGAGGTCAAGGCCCTACAACATTCAGAACTTTCCAGACTCCAGGCCATGCCAGGCCTGTCCTACACTACCGTAAGGACCTCATTTCTATGTCAGCTCATGGTTATTTCTACACCGTGATGGTCTGTGGGTGTGTGAAATGAATGATTTCTTGCTTGACGATGTAGTTTTAATAACAGTATCTGAAAGGGTTCTTTAAATTAGAAGTCTGAATATCATGCCACGGGGACATAGATGACGAAGTTCATCTAAAAGGGATCGAATCATTAAATAGCTCAGCCTTCAAATATCAAGAGAAACCCGGTGCACAGATGTGTTTTTTTTTCTTTCTTCTTCTTCCTAATCAATTAACCGAACGCCCGCACTGTCTCGTCCATATCTGCAGTACCCAAGGTGAAAAAGCACCATTTGAGGTCAGTCTCTGAACAGCACTGAAGCTCACACTGGAACGTACCATCTTAAACCCCCCCTGAACCCAGCTCCTCAGGAACACAAAGAACAGAAAGAACCAAAGAACATTGAGCAGATCATTCACTGAGCGGATCAGAAAACATCTGGCTCTGGGAGAGTCAGGAGAAGGAAATTGTGAAAGCGATTACTCGATCCCAGACGTTCTCAACGAAGGATTTTCATCCACCAGAGAGCCAGAAAGAAGAAAAGGAAAGGACGGTGATAAAAACAAATCACAGCAACTGGGGGGGGGGGGGGGTTGTAACGTAATGATCATAAATGGATATGCAACTACAACCTGAGTGAGTTTTGCATTGTTTTTGTTTGTTTGTTTGTTTGAAAAATTATCCCTTATGTTCCCTTTCTTTCAATGGCACTTAACTGACAAAGCAGACTGACTGTTAACCTTCAGCCCTGCATAACCTGTGTTTAAAAAAAAAAAGTGTCTGCAAGTCCCGTGTTGCATGTGGTGAGAAGTTTTGCTTTGACCCTTAAATGAAGTTAACTCGTAAAGTGGTGTGTGACTGCATGTTATATTTACACCCCCCATCATGACTTCCTGATTTGTGGGCATGCACCTTTTACTACGTGTCAAATTACACTTATACAAATCGCGATTCATATTCGCTGTGCTGGTTATCAAGTCTGTGTGAGGTCCTTGTAAGCGCAATAGGGATGTTACGGTTTCATTTTTCCAAATATTGATTAAAATAAGATTTTATTTTTGGGGGGGTCAGTGCACCACTTCTCCTTGCAGCCATTTTCTTTCATTTTATAACAACGTGGTATATACGGATATTTGAGACATTTGTACGAATAGTTCCTTTCCATTCCCATCACCGGCTTGTGCTTTGTGTTAAAATACTCGATTAGTGCCGCGTAGGGCTGGGCGATATGACGACAAATATCATATCACGATACTTAAGGATCCATTCAGTTCCTTTGCATTTCTAATTGTTAAAAACGTAAAAAAAAAAAAGATAAAAATTAAATACATCAACATACCGACGACATCTCAGGAAAATTATTTCACGAAATCATTTAGCATATCGATATTACATCGATAATATCGCCCAACCCTAGTACCGTGATACCATGATATTTAAAAAAAAAAATTGCCTAGGTTATCATACCATGCAAATTCCAAACCGTAACACCCCTAAAGCGCAAAAAAAAAAAAGTGTTGTTTTCCGTGTGCTTCTCATGCTGTGGGATTTTATCTGTTGTGTAATTCTTGTATATACTTCATGTCCTTATTTATTTGTATGTGTATTTGCTACAACTGTGTAATATTGGTGTGTGTATATGTATGTGTGTGTGTGTGTGTCTCTTGTGCATGAGAGAGAGAGTAAGAGAGAGAGAGAATGTATCGTGTATTCCTCCTATCATAAACATCCTCATGAGGAGTTTTGTATAAAATAGATTTGTAAATGCCCATGGATTTAAAAAGTGTACTGTACATATTTTTTATTATTAAAAAAAAAAAAATCCCCACACCCTATCCGTATTGTCCCTCGGCAGATATTATTGCTTTTTATTGAAAGTGATACAAGCAATGAACTGAAATGCTTTCACTTGACTAATGTCTATAAAAGAGTTCCGTACACCTGGAATCCATAACCCATCAGAACAGTGTTCGGAATTGGCACACGGAGATACTGCATTCTTCTACGATAAAGGCAAGCCGTCGTTCCAAGCCAAGCTAAAATCCCATCATGGCTAACACATTGCGCTATCTGTTCTCTATATAATGATCTCACTTGGGTTATACACACACACAAGGGAGAAGTGCTCTGTTAGAGCCTGCTCATTCTCCTGGTTTCTATTTGCAGAGTATTTCTCTGTGTCTGTGTGTGTGTATGTGTGTGTGTGTGTGTGTGTGTGCAAACACAGCAGTGGCAAATCTCCTGGGACATGTGTGTGTGTGTGTGTGTGTGAGAGACAGAGACTACACATGTATAGACACCTGGGGCTTCAGTAGTCAAGCCTGTGGCTTCTTTTCATTACGGTTCATGTGTACATGTGTGTTTACAGCAGTATGCATTTCTTTCTTCAAGCCCTGAGCTTTAACGGTGTAATTAGGATTTCTCTAGAGGTGTGTGTGTGTATGTGTGTGTGTGTGTGTGTGTGTGTGTGCTGCGAGTGTGTGCATGTGTCACTCTATACAGCACACTGGCTAAAATCAGTCTATTGTTTCCACCCGATCGCAAGAGTGGTCGGTTTACACGCAATCCAAAAATCCTCAACGTGATTCTTTGATATAAAGCAATAACAGCACAGACGCAATTAAATGCCTTCTCCACATGATGGATACGGTCTTAGGATGGATATTACACATGGTCCGAGCAGATCGTATGGCTTCCATATGGAGCGCCTGGGGTTCGTGTGTGTGTGTGTGTGTGTGTGTGTGAGTGTGTGTGTGTTTTGAGCATGGACTGATATTCTGATTAATTTATTGCCCATGTTTCTACTATAAGCGATGTTTTATGGCTGAAGGAAACTTATCTGACTCGGATCTCCGAGGGAGTGTTTCGAAAAGCGCTAAACGAAAACAACTTTAGATTTGCACAGAAAGGGCGAGAGTCTAACCCGAAGAGCGCTACCTCAGTTTTCCGTAATTCCCGTAGGAATGCAATTTAAAATCTAAGGGTCTCATCTGATCTTATTCTAGTAGTATAGGAAAACTGATAGAGAAGCGCATTACTAATCTCGATACAAATCACCATCTTGGCACATTGAGTTTGAATCTGACAGCACAGCTTCTAACATGTTATTCGAATGTAAGGCCTAAGTGTGTGCATGATTAATTGGGCTAAAATGGAGAATGATTTTAAACAGATGCACTTCACGGCGCTCTGGAGTGAGCCGAGAGTGCATTAGAGAGAGGAATGGTACAGCTGGGAGTGCGCAGCGATCCTCTCTTCTCGGTGAGGTGTCAAACCATATGCCTGGATTTATTAGCATCGAGAGAGAGAGAGAGAGAGAGAGAGCTTGACTGGTTCAAACATGTTTATGATGCTCTAGAGAAAGCAGGGCGGGGGGAAGTGAGAGAAAGAGATTTGCAAAGAAAGAGAGAGACCGAGTGAGAATAGATGTTCTCTGGATGAAAAATTGGGAGCAGATGAAATATACATCAAAATAGTTTGCGCTCTTCGGGCCTGAAAAGGAAGCGATATTTCCTCCCCCCACCTCCCTGCACCTTCTCATGAGCCTCCCTGACAAGGCGCTTCACGACGGACCAATCCCGTCAGAGACATTTTCAAGAATTAATATCCCTCTGCTTAACATCTTTATGGCGCAAATCCCCATTTATCACATATTTATCGCATGTAGCAGCCTAGCTATCCGCTCAAAGTAACGACGAAATCGGTTGCGTCGGTGTTAATCGCCGCGGTACCACATGGTTCTCGTCTCGCTGAAAATGTCCCAAAAGCTCTTTTGGTTTTCGAGTTTTCATTAAAGCCAGCTTCTATACGAACACTTCAAAAGCCACCCATGGGGAATGCATGTTCGAATGAATCAACACACATTGACAGTGCGTTGAGGCCGTGGAGTGGAAATGGTTTATAGTGCGCTCTCTGGAGAGGAGAGCAGTGCTGTGATTACTCAATAGTTCTCACATTATAGGACTAACATCTGTGCTGAACAGGGGACAGTATGTTTGTGACTTGATTAAATTGGCGCAGATGTTTGAAACCATGTCACATGCTGCTTACATGGTTATTGACATTCTTGAGAATTACTTTGGGCCCAAAACACTGACTCACGCACACGATAGATCATTTTCCTCCAGGCGCTCGAAAACTGCCATGCTCGACAGCTTTGGTGCCATTTGTTCAGCATTTTGTCTTCCATAAATACAGAGGTGCCTACATTGTTCACAAAAATGTTTAGCAGGCAACGAGAATAAGCAGGATTCTACCACAAACCTCCCTTAGCATATGTCAGATGTGGAAGCAACAGTAAGGCATACTTAATGAGAGTTGCGCTGAGACAAAATCAATTGTGCGAGCTTACAAGCGCACATGCTCAACACATACAGTCCAAGTGCTCCAAGTGGTGTCATCTCCACCAATATAGAGTGCCGAAGGGATGACCGTATTTTTGTAGGCCTACCTGGAAATTAGCATCACCATGGTTCCCTCGACAAAAATCCAACGGGATTTTTAGATCGGCTTTTAGATTATTGCAGAAAATCAGCTCTGTGACCAACAAACGTTTAAGATTCTTACGTGTTTTGTTCGTCAAGATAATCTTCACAAATGCGCACAACTTTTATGAATTGTTAAGCCTTAATACGATCACCAGAAGTACAAAGCTAAAGTTAGTTATAAACGAACAACACCACGGGTGCATGACTTCAACATCACCACTGCCACACTTCCGACAACTCTTTTATTTAAAAAAGAAAACACTACAATTGGAAAATACTGCAAAAGTATGAGTTGCAAAGTTTGAGTTGGAATCGTCCGCAAGAGCGCGAGTATAAACACAAGAGGCAGTAGTATGATTTTCCTGTCCGTCGTGATGACATTTAATGTCCCCGACAACCTCTTTAGTCCCATTTAACCGCTTGTTAGCAAGTCTTAGCACTCTACAGGAAGTACTTTTCCATTCCTATGTAATCGATTTCGGAATCAAGCGGCTTATTTGGAAATTGTTAAAAAATCACAGGCTTGCTAGTGTTGCATGTTCATCCTCTGAGTTTGTGCAGAAGGAGATCATGTTGTTCATGGAAGCCAGCTAAACGGCATTTTTGTACCATGAAGTATGAAGAAATAACCAGTTGTTTTTTTTTTTTTACTCAGCAAAGGAAACACGGCTACACCTACTTTTCCACTCATGGCTGTTTTTTTTCTATCACTGCTCCCAAATGCAAATGCACACCTTTTTCATATCATGCGTCCTTTCCCCTTCAGTGAATCGGCTGCTTGCGCTCAGGGCTATGATGGATTTCTGTTTTGAAATAGCTCGATTCTTGCATCTTCGGTAGCAGTGTTTACAGTACAGTAGGATAGCAACATATAACGTTTGTCTTACAATAGTGTCATAGTATTGGGCTAACATTTGGGTGTTTGTTCTATTAATGAGTATTTTCTGACACCTTTCTCCAGCTTACTACAAGGAACTTCAATATATGTTGACTGTCACTGACATTTATTTTCACAAGCTCCTATAGACACTGGGTGTAAAATAGCTCCGTTGGGCATTACACTGGATGATCTGGAAGCAGATTCAGAAGTGCCGTTTTGTTATAATGTGGAAGTGTTTGTGCAAGTAGCCCATTAGCTCTTCCGCCAGGTGAATTTTTGTTATTTGCCTTTGGTCTGACCGCTGCTTTATTTTCAGGTGTTTCCTATATTACCTTAGCAAGGGCCTTAAAAATCATAAGTGCTGATAAACCACAGATTTTGGCAACTCTGTAAGTAAGAAGCAGTGTATTGACCTGGTTTCGAATAGTCTGGACCTGCCACGTTTAAACATGTGGGAACGTACTGTTTCTCCATGGCGTTCGGCATTTTAAACACACAGACACACAAACACAAACCATTTGGAAATATTAGGGCTGACATGATTTTGAACACTGCACAATTGTTCAGAGGACGTGCCTGATCTGCTGCACGTCATATCATTTACACAGCATTCAAATATGACGGCTTAACAGCAACGTTTCCAGGGTGCAATTTCACAAGAATTGGGTTTGGCAAGCGCACCTCTTGAGTCACCTTAACATAACCCTATTGATAGGCAAAAAAAAAAAAAAAAAAGCTTGCTCAAACGGGTCGTTTGATTTGCGTCCGGCTTTTCTGCCCGTGTCTCGTCACGGGCTCAATATTTCCACATGCGTAATAAATAAACTGTAGTCACTTGAGTCATTTGAGGTGATGAATTGGTGATGATTCAGAGTAAAAGACTAAGATCCATTGGCTAGTCCATTTCTTGCTCTTGTGTCTACTGTATGTACCTTTCTGCGTGATTCCACATATGGTGCTTCATTTGTGTTCCACTGATATTATATATATATATACAAATATGGACATCAAGTGAAGTTAAAATACATTTTAAACACGTGTATGCTAGCTATACACATTTTCTGTATTTGCTCATGGCTGCAAAATGCAGACATTCTCAGCAAAGAGATTTTGTATGAGTAAATACATTGAATTTCTGGCATTTGGCAGACGCCCATATCCAGAGCGACTTACATTTATCTCATTTGTACAGCTGAGCAGTTGAGGGTTAGGGGCCTTACTCAAGGCCCAGCAGTATTAGCTTGACAGATGCTGGGATTTGAACTCACAGCCTTCCAATCAGCAGTCCAACATCTTAACCACTGAGCTACCACTGCTTAACAAACAAACAAACAAACAAACAAACAAACAAACAAACAAACAAACAAACAAACAAACAAACAAACAAACAAACAAACAAACAAACAAACAAACAAACAAACAAACAAACAAACAAACAAACAAACAAACAAACAAACAAACAAACAAACAAACAATTTACCATTTATGGAATGAGTCTCCAGTTCCCAGAAGATTTCCAACATGGGAAACTCTTCATGACAGAGTTGATATTTTCTCAGTAACGTGACAAGCTGCATTATTTTATTTATTTTTTTGTCTTTAACTTCAAGAAAGAGGCTGGAGATGGAAAGGCTGCTTATAGCTGCTATTGCGTAATTATGACAGGAATTAACTTTCACAGACATTCCACATTACATACTCTACTGTATACTGTAACTACACATGGAGATAAGTAGTACAGTTTGTTTAATTAATTAAAAATATATATTGGGGGTCAATTTGCTGTGGAATAAGAAGAATAAAACATTCAGGGATATGTAGTTATAGGAAAATCATCCACTTTGCGGTGGTAACAGTAACTCTACTTTGTCTCTGCCCATACCACGCACTCTGTTGTTGATTGTTTTCCATTTACTTCATGCCACAAGAGTTTTATACCTTACTTACAGTATCATTTGTTGATGTGATGTAGGTTTTACACCATAATTATAAATAAGGTAAAACCGCTGAACCCTGAGGGTCAAAATATTATGGACGAATATCGTAAAATGACAAGATTGTCAAATCATCTCAAGGTCTGTCTTATTTCTCTTTGGAAATGTGTCATGACTAAACTGTGATATGTATAATAGCATAAATGTTTTCCAACACATCTCCCCTAATTTGAGTGCTGCATGCTCACATGAGTCGTCTCCGTCTGCGCGGCACTTTGTGTATGAGCTGAAAGGATAATGCCGTCCTTTTTTTTTTGTGTGTGTCTGTCAGTTCATTCTTTCAACCCGATGAAGGAACCTGAATAGGATCGACTGAGATTTAATAATAGGGAAGCCCAGACCACAATGAATGCAAAGTCCCTTTGATGGAATGTAATTTTTCCAGTGTAATCTAATAGGACAGGATGGCAGAATAGGCCTTGAGTTAGTGTGCGGAGAAGAAAAGGAGGGGGAGGCCATTACTGCAAAGCCTGCACTATCTCAACAGAGCTGTTTCTGAATAGTAAGCAGCGTCTTATTTAGAGGCCTCAACACTGTCACTAAGGAGACAGGAGAGACCGAGGGAGAGAGAGGGCGCCCAAGGAAAACACAGCCGATGTGTGTGTGTGTGTGTGTGTGTGGGTGAGGGAGGGAATAAGGGAGAACGACAGGCGTGTGCCTCTGTGTGTGTATATGTGTGTGTAAAAGCAGCAGATGTGCAGTTACGATCGTATTATGTTCAGGGTTATGGCTCCAGTTCTCTTTCTCTCCCTCACTCTCCCTCTCCTATTATTCTATAGACAGAGGTCAGTTATGTCGCTTTACATTTGACATCCTATTTAACTCATCATTTTTTATTTTTTTTTTATGAAGAAATACAGGCTTTAACAAACAATGCGCTCTCACACACATATACACACACAGACACACGTGCAACACATCACTGTCTATATAAATCAACACAACGAAACTCGACTCTGTATCAGGCTGATCATCAAGTCACATCTTGTCATATTCCATACAACCTCACGTGTTAAATATATGTTTTCTTCAGTCTTTTACAGACATTTTAAAAATGGTGAGAGCAGCTTTGTATTGTTTATGATGATGATGAGTCTTTATTGGTCACATATACATTACAGCACAGTGAAATTGTTTTCTTCGTATATCCCAGCATGTTAGGAAGTTGGGGTCAGAGCACAGGGTCAACCATGATACAGCACCCCCCTGGAGCAGAGAGGGTTAAGGGCCTTGCGCAAGGGCCCAACAGTGGCCGCTTGGCAGCGGTGGGGCTTGAATCCCCCACCTTCCGATCAGTAACCCAGAGCCTTAACCACCAAGCGACCACTGCCCCTATGAGCTGCAATTCATACAACATGACTGGACAACTAAAGCAGCATCCCTGTGTGGCTGTTACACAATAGCAGTCGCTAAACTAGTTAGCATAAAGCTTATTGTTTTTAATCGTATCTTTAGGTTAGCATTTTATTTTTAGTCTGGCTAGCTCAAAGTCGAATAGCTACTGCTATAGCGGTTATATTAACTAATCAGACTAGTTAGCTGGTTAATTAGTGTGAATAATACTCTTATTTTGTGCTAGTGATGAGACTTCCGATTCACTTTTACCGAGTCAGTTCGTTCAAACTGTTCGATTCAGTGAATCGAATGTCCGAAATGATTGATTCGGTTTTACTTGATGCAATTTGAAACCTCCAAACTGCTAAACATGCCATTTGTTTAATGAGTCTCGAGTTTGTCTTCCAGTGCAGTGGATTTCAAATCTAAGATGAGATGAAAGAAAACGATTGAGAGTGTTAAGTGATGACAGTTGATTCAGCGAGTTTCCCCCAAAGCGCTGAAATGATTCTTGGATTCGGCACATTCGCTGATCAATTGAAGCTCGGTTTCGATTTTGTGAATCAAGGCTCATCCCACAAAGCTGACCATTTGTATTAGTTTACGCTGTTAGAATTAAATAAATAAATAAATAAATAAAAACTGTATTCCGATTCTTACACCAGTAACACTAAGGCTGCATAGACACCAGTGTTTGGTAAATTACTCAAAAAAAGTCATCCACTACAGATTACTAATTACTCCTTTAAAAGTGTAATCTGATTACATTACTGATTACTGGATGTAAAACGTAATCAGATTACTAATCTGCAAAAATACACTACAAAGTGAAACTCAGAGTTCTTTCAATGATTGTAGCGTGCGTCAATGTATGACATGATCAGAAAAAGTCAGATTTATTATAAAACATGCCTCGTGTGTTGTCACAGTTTGTAGGACTACCAGACAGGTAAAATATGAAACTTTTCTAACTCGGCTAGTTTGGTGTCGCTAGCCAAGGGGAGGCACAGCTAAGCTATCACTGTATGGGTTTAGCTGCTACAGTGCCATGCAAAGTACATTATCTTTCCTTCTGCTCTGCACATATCATGTTCATGTAAACTGGAACTCATATAGACATTTACACACCTTGTTTTCCTGCTCAGTATGAGAGGATGTTAGTGTTTCAGTTTCAACCCCTTTACTGGTTTAAAAAAATTAAATCGGCGTATATGCATTTTTCCTCACACCGACTGTGAGCTAGCGTTTGGCAGAACTGAGAGACTGTCAGCCAATAAGACACGAGTATTTCCACGTATGGTCCTGTAAACCCTGTCTGATCAGTCGCGCCTCCGTTCACTGAAGATATAAATTTACAATAATGCTGTCTTCTTTCACTGGATTTCAGTTACGTAGTGACAAAGCGCTCCAAGTGGTGAATCATTTGGGGCTAAAGAAAAAATCTTAGGGGCAAAACGTGATCTATTTTCAAAATGCATTAGACTTAATATTGTTTTCTTAACAATAAATTTGTAATGCAAGTACAAATAAAACGCATTTTACTGACATCAGTAACTGTAATCAAATTACATACATTTAAAATGTAATGCGTTACATTACTGCGTCATCAGAAACTCTGATAGACACCACACAAAGTTCAGTTCTGATGCTTTACTGAACCGGTTCGACTGATTCATTAATAAGAATCAGCTCATGAGTCAGACATCAGTACTTTTATGCTACGTACTGAAAGTAGCTAGTACCCGAAGCTGAAGTGAAAAAAAAGCTTTTACTGTAATCTGTTTGATAGAAATCCGATGTGTGTGTGTGTGTGTGTGTGTGTTTAATCCCTACTTTTATTAAAAAGAAAGAGAAAAATGAAACAAATATACACCACACTTTCATGGAAATGAATGAATGAGTGAAAGGTGAAAGCAATTTTAGAGCCTTTATAGACTAACTAACAAATATCATATTATATCGTGTCACGTCATATCACATTCTGTTCATTACAGGATGAACCGATGTATAAAATATAATAACCGTACGGATCCTCCATTAGTTTCTTTTTGACTGGAGATTACGCACTAATGCGTGTTCTCTTTAGCTAAGCAAGAGCTGAAAACGCTTTGGCCTCAAACACAAATCACAGCTGATGACATGATCAACTAGCCTGAATTGTATTTGAGACACTTTATCACCTTGGGCCAAGCTCATCCTTGGCATCTCTTGATATCTCTAGGTCTATAAATCCCTTGCTTTAACCGTATCCTTACTGCACAGCACTAATCAACACAGGACTCTTTACCTACTGTTTATTTATGTATGTTCATGAACAGTGGTCCTATGTGGAAGCTCTTTGGCTGAACCTTAGCTGGCAGGTGTAACAGTGTCACAGAATACATTATTGTGTGTGTGTGTGTGTGGGGGGGGGGATGTTCTGCTTTAAAACAACAATGCATAAATATATGAGACTTTTCCCAGTACTGACGTTTCTCAGACATTTTGGCTTTGTATTTCTCCCTCGGTAATGAACGATACAGAAGTGCAGAGAAAAGCTCAAGCACTAATCGGTTCATTGCTCTTTCACATGCTCCCAAATGTATATATATTTCCTCCCCCCGAAAAAATTTTGAGATAATTCAATAAACATTGGTTATTAAGAAAGAATTGACTAGTGTGAAATAATATAAATCCTAAAAGAGAGAGAAAGAGAGAGAACCCTACAAAAACAACCACCATGAGCACTCCAGAGCTGCAGACATGTTGATCCTACAGTGAGCTGAAACCATATGAGACTGTGAACATTTTAATCTCATACAGACATCTGGAGGCCTCGATTTCTCTCTCCGCACGGATTATGGCTGCTTCTCTTTGCATGAGGATTAATGGATTGCGATGCTTTACCACTTTTGTTGTGGTACTTCACACTGCACCACTGATGTCTTGTTTACGAGGCATCTTTGAGCTGTTTTTATATTTAGATTTATTTATTTATGTCATATCTCATATTCATATTCATTATTTCTCCAAATCCTGTTTAATATGGATTATGTAGCATGAGTGTGTTGGGATTTTCGGAGCCCTACACACTCCAGGATAATGCGCCCGCTCCAAAAAAGAAGATTTTTTTTTTTGTGTGAGTTTTTGTTGTGAAGCTGCGCCTCAGATATATAAAGCAGTATTTGACGCAGAGATTAATAACTGCACAAGCTACGCTGACTGCATCTGACCATATGAGATTAAAAACAGCGTGTATGTATGGAACTAGCTGATAATGAACCATCTTACTTTCTTACATCTTACATAAAATGGTCTGAGGTAAAAATTTCAGGGCACAATCATGGACAATTTGGAAATGCCTGCGAGCCTACAGCACATGGCTTTGGACAGGGAGGAAACCACCAAAACACAGGGAGAACATGCAAACTCTGCACGCACAGGGTGTACACAGGATTCAAACCCCCAATCCTGGGAGTACGAGGCAAACGTGTTAATCACTAAGTCACCCTGTCTTACGTTCAAGAAGTAAAGTGTGAGCATTTTATGTAACAATTTGTCGCTACAAAATTGGGGTGCATTTTATATAAAGAATAAAACATTTCTTGTCATTCACTTACAGGAAAACAATAAACAATGGTGTAAATGGTGTGATGAGTTACTGTCACCACCCCAAAGCTGATTATTTTCCTAGAGCATCATGTGGCTCAAGGTTCCATTTCCAGAACTGTCAAACTAACAGTCCCTCAGTGCTGGAATAAACTTCCAACCTCAATCCGGACCGCAGATTCTGTCAGGATTTCCCCAAAACAGCTAAAGACCCACCTCTTCAGTGAGCACGTCACTAACCCCTATAACGCCAACCCAGCATTATTTTAAAAAAATAATAATAAAATCATCCTCTGTACACTTACACCTCAACTCTGTGCACTTTGTTTCTCTAGAACTCAATTATAAATCTTGTATGGTAGCACTACTATTGTTCTCCACTTGATATATCGCTTTACATGTATTTCCTCATTTGTAAGTCACTTTGGATGAAAGCGTGTGCTAAATGAATAAATGTAAATGTTCTGAAGTGTTTTATTGCATTTTGCCAACTATTACATTTGTTTTTACCAATTAAAGAATGACACATGACATGTTTTTGCTTTATGTTTATGCTTAATATCGTGGAACGTCCATGGAACAAATAACTTTTGAAACAGTTTCATCACTAGCCTTTCATTTTTCTCTCTTGAAGGTAATAAGACAAATAAATACAGATTGTCATGTTACTGAGAAACTGCGAAGACCTCCGTCATGAAGACTAAATAATCTCTCATCCCACGTAAGTTAGACTGTAGTGTATGGGTGCTTCATAATCATTCTCAGGGCTTCATGAATGTAAAGACAAAATAATAATAATAATAATAATAATAATAATAATAATAATAATAATAATAATAATAATAATAATAATAATAATAATAATAATAATAAAAATATATAAGACAACGTCTTTTAAAAAAAAGGGAAAAAATATCAAAATAAATCTCATGCCATAATGGTAATTGAGGGTTCTGCTCTCCTCTTTTTCATATAACAGCAATATACTTCCTTATGTCATCTCAAGGGATTTTCAAATAAAGTGTTACAAAACTGCACATGAAACTAGTGCATGTGAGAGCATATTATGTGTGAAATTAAATCTCACCAGGAGTTATATTTAGATTTAAGAGGTAGGAGTGTCATTCTATGACACAACATAAATCATGTACAGCATTGTGGACTAGAAACAAACAACAACAGCAATAATAATAATAATAATAATAATAATAGAAAAAATTCAGCTACCTATCTGCCTTTATATGTCTGTGCATGTAGTTGCCTCACATAATTATCAGATTACAGTATTATACCATTAGTGCAACCTTTCTATATAATGCACTGCTCAATGCTAATAGTTTCACTGTCAAGCTGTTGATAGATGTAACATGTTAGCAATTAGATGTACCATGGAACACAGTGAAGGCCATCAACAGCAACTGGAAAAAATGGGCCTCCACAGTGACCAAGAACATGACATCCCTCCAAAATTGTGAAAAGGACAAGAAGAAAGCGTATCAGCGTGGCGGCCAAGAGACCTACAGCAACATTAAAGGAACTGCAGGAATAAATATCTGGTAAGTAAAGATCACTCCATGCATGTGACATGTGACAACAATCTCTTGTATCCTTTACATGTCTAGGCTACAGGGTAGAAAAAACTTGGCAATGATTAGAACTGACAATGGAATGCATTTTGTAAAATTTTACAGTGTGAACATGGATTTCATCATCATTATGATCACCATTATGCCATGCTGTGATGTTACCTTTCCAGTACTGCAGTACTAGAACTCATAATAGAGTTATATAATACTAAGATTACATATAGACTGCCAGGCCTTTACAATACCACAGTATGAATCCTATACCACCCCCCATATAGTTCCACATTGTAGAATTTCCAGCTTGGTTTAACCTTATTTGTCAAACAAGGCTGCAATTTTCAGTTAGTGTAGAATTGTAACTGAATATGATCCTAAATCAGTTACAAAGCCAGGAAGCTGAGGAGGCAGCCCAGTCACGTTGTAATGACTGGAATTGCAGTTTTTGCATGAATAGACCTGATCTGAAAGTGCTGTTTGTGTCTTCAGGCTCGGATAGCATTAGACCTTGTCAGAGCGGGCATGTGCCAGGCGGTCGGTGCCGGTGTTTTGAAATGCCATGTCGAGAGTGATCAGTGTGGGCTTTTAATGCTGACGTCTTGAATAATGGCCCAGTTCACAGCCAAGAGGGAGATCTATTACCTTTGTGTCAGAGAGAGCGAGAGTCAGAGAGACTGAGAATGAGATGTGTATGTGTGTATATATAGGTGGATATATAAGAATGTGTGTGTGTGTGCGTGTGTGTGTAGAGATACGGTTGGAGAGATCATTGCTCTGATAGTAATGATGAGGGTACAGATCAGCACTTAATCAAATGCAGAGGTTTTGGAATCACACTCCCGAGATGAGATTTCACTCATAAATTAGCCATCGAGGACCCAGAGAGGCGTAACGTTCCCAAAGTGTGCCTGCTCTCCATCACTTTACTACACTTTAAAGAACCTCAGGGCTCTTTTAGTGCACGTTTATGGTCCGCATTTTAAGTGCACATTCGCCCATGAAAAATACATCCATGATAAAGTGGCACGGTGTAACAGCCAGAATGGTTTGATTGACATCTCATGGGACTGCATTTTTTTTTTTAACAAAAAAAAAAATTCAAGGATAAAGATGGGAATATAAATGTGGTATGAATAATTCTGTCTGATGAGACTTGACAGGATTGTCCTGCTATGAAGAGAAACATGTTGAGTATTTTAATAAAGGAATGTCGCGCTCATGAATGCTTTTATTTAAAAAATGACCCAATTTTAATCTTTAGTAACAAGACATTGCTGGATATTTAAAATCATCCTGATAACAATCGACAAGTAGGTCATTCTGATGCTGGGAAGCAGTGATTGACATGTAGATGAGCTCTCATTAGGAAGCTGTTTGAAAAGCTGCAACGGATCAATATTTAATCACGGCCACTTTGTGCTGCCAGGCATTCTCATTTCAGATGCATCTGACTCAAAACCTCGATCAATCAATCATTTGGATCATGACCCTTAGCCTGTTTCTGCATTGTTCATGAAAGCAGCCCTTTACCCTCTATGTGCATTAGCTAAGATATCAAACCCGAGCTTGTATTTAATAATAAAAACGTAATTAATAATTTGTAGCTCTAATATTTTTCTATCTGTTCCCGCTGCTATCAGTTCCTCATTAGTAACTAAACTGTTTCTTATCATACAACAAGTCTAATGTGAGATCTATTTGTGAATTTGTCATACATCAGGTGTGTATGTTAAAATTGTTTGTTTATTTGTTGTATAAGATGCTTGTATGTGATGGTTATTTATTTATTTGTTTCATTTTTTTATTGATTGATTTAATTGTTTCTTTCTTGTATCTGATTTTTTATTTTGATGAATATTTGTTATTTGTTGTATAAGATGTTTGTATGCGATGATTATTTGTTTATTTGTTGTATAAGATGTTTGAATGCGATGATTATTTGTTTATTTGTCGTATAAGATGTTTGTATATAATGATTATTTGTTTATTTGTTGTATAAGATGTTTGTATGCGATGATTATTTGTTTATTTGTCGTATAAGATGTTTGTATGCGATGATTATTTGTTTATTTGTCGTATAAGATGTTTGTATGCGATGATTATTTGTTTATTTGTCGTATAAGATGTTTGTATGCGATGATTATTTGTTTATTTGTCGTATAAGATGTTTGAAAGCGATGATTATTTGTTTATTTGTTGTATAAGATGTTTGTATATAATGATTATTTGTTTATTTGTTGTATAAGATGTTTGTATATAATGATTATTTGTTTATTTGTTGTATAAGATGTTTGAAAGCGATGATTATTTGTTTATTTGTCGTATAAGATGTTTGTATGCGATGATTATTTGTTTATTTGTCGTATAAGATGTTTGAAAGCGATGATTATTTGTTTATTTGTTGTATAAGATGTTTGTATGCGATGATTATTTGTTTATTTATCGTATAAGATGTTTGTATGCGATGATTATTTGTTTCTTTGTTGTATAAGATGTTTTTTATTTGAGGATTATTTGTTTATTTGTTGGATAAAATGTTTGCACGTGATAACTATTTTTTAAAATATTTTTGTTGTATGTTAGTATGTGCAAACTAATTTCTAATGCTTGAAAAATTAGCTCCAGCTCTTAAAAGATCAATTATACAGATTTACAGCTTAAATCACAAATACTTTTGACTGAAAAAAACAACAACAAAAAAAAAACATGATGTTATCGATGCTTCAAGAAATGCCCTAAGACCCATTACATGGATTTTGAGGAAACAGTACATGAAAACGTTTAGGGGTTCTTGTAAATGGCAATCACACATACTACAGACCGGGCAGAAAGAGAGTAGTTTAATAAACTGCTGAGGAACTTATTTAATACAGACACTGATCCAGAAAAATTAGACACAATGTGAGGGCTTTGTAAATGAATACTGTATGTTTGTAAATGAGTTCATATTCCAACACTGGAGCTAAGAAGTAATACAGGCAAGCATTTTTAGACTGCTGGTATTCTTAGTCCCTGACCTAGTGAACTAGCAAGAAGATATGTCATCAGACACAGAATGTGTCATCAATAAATTGCTAGACTTCAAAACCACACACTACAAACAGAAAGCTGTATTCAGCGACTTAAGTCCAAAAGCTACGTCAGTGTTTACGCAGAGAAAGTTATGCCTATTCAGAGTCGGGTTACGCATGTGCTTACGTCAACTTTCTGGGCTCGCCATTCAGGTTATGCAGAGCACAATGAGTAGAAAAGTCCAAGATGGGGTATATCAATAGCGTCTAGACTAAACCACAAACACTTGCTTTTAAGCCAGGAAAAAAATAAAATAAAATCAGGGACAGAACATGCAGATTGAAGAAGGAGACGGCATGGTGTCAAATCTAACAGAACATAACAAAATCAAGAGACAGTTAAGAAATGAAAAACAAAAAAAGACAAACAGAATTATATATGAATGAGAATATGCCAAGCATCGAAATAAACATCTAATATGAATCTACTACATTTCCAATGTATTGCTGCGTGAGAACGTCTTTTTCTAATATCCTGTGCTTACAATTAACCGTGGATAACTTAGGTAGACATGAAATACTAACTTGAGGTCTTTTAATTCACAATATATACACATAAGTTGTCGAATTGATAACACCATGCCATAGTTTTTGTTCATTCAATGCGTTTTGAAGGACGAGCTGACCAAGCACTCATCTGCTACACTTACGTTCAGTTTTTAAGTGTAGCTTAAGTTTATAAAATATCTCAGATAATCAATTTCTTAAGATCATATTCCATTTCCTCCAATGTTCTCTGTGGACAATAAAGAGACAAAACTATCAGTTGATTACTGGTGTCATATGTACGCATTTAATATTGGGATCGAATTTCATTCTATAGTTGTTTTGAGTTTATATACAGCCCAAAACATACATTTCAGTGAGACATATTGCGGTGACAGTGTTCCTGGGCTTGAAACTGCTCTTCACTCAAGCTGATATCACAAGATAAATAGGCTTAAGTCCAACATTCTTTGAAGTCAAGGACTGGCAACAAAAAGCAGCCCGGGAATTTGCTGTCAGGCGGCCCTGATTTGATACACCAGATTCCAACTGACACAACATGTTTCTCGATCAACGACTCATTAATTAAACAAAAAAAAAAAAACCCACACACAATCTGTTCATTTGTATTGTTTGTGTTAAATTAATATGTAAAAAAAGGTTTTCCTTCCCATGTTTGTGTGTACCGAAAGCAGAAATGTTGAATGAATGCACTGATCACCTGAGACCTAATTTGACTTAATAGCCTGCTTTTATTATCAGAATTATTAATAAAACCCCCAAACGTCCGCGTCTGTAAAATGCTAATAGAATAAGACACGCTAAACAAACGAGACACACGAAGCTTACACCATGAAGTAGGTGTGAAGAAAAATCACAGGGTGTGGTTAGGGCAGAGCTGGACCAGGTGTGAGGCAAGCAGCATGTAAACATGTGTTTATGAAAGGAACGCTGGAAGGATTTCTCCTAATCCGATATCAGAATTACGATCTTGGCTCACTTGTTGTAAAGAATCACAAAGCATGAGAGCCTTTCACACACACACACACACACACACACACACACACACACACACACACACACACATACACACACACACTAGATGAGCCATCTGACACGCCATCCATCATTTCCATGATTTTATCAAGAACTCACTAGCAGATGGGCTGTGAATACGAGCAAGTGTGAAACCACATGCACACACACACACACACACACACACACACACACATAAACGCCATTCTGTGTAAAACAAATCTTCCTCAAATGTCTCCATCTAAGTTTAAGTGTAACTTCACCGAACGTGTATCCTTCCTGTAACGTTCTTGACCGATTTCCACTACATGAACCAGCATCTGGCATGTTGTTGGTTAAAAACCAACAAACAAACCAACAAAAAACAAATCAAGCCAATATTCTTCTCATTAAGGCAGATCGTTTTTTAATGCTGTTCAAGTCAGTTGAAGGACTTACTGGTCTCAATTACCTTCAGTGTCTCAAATATGACAGTGCAATTGGCAGAGCGTCTGATGACATTTGGCTGTATACTCATCATATCCTCTGATGATACCAGAAGATATGATTAACCAAAACAAATGAACCAGAAAAGTCAATCATAATGGATTCTTTCCATTCTGTGTCACACTTAAATAATCACACAAAAAAAGATGACAAGTATTAAAGTAATAGCAAAAGACATTTGCCATTTGGTGGAAATTGCCTCTAATTTGAGTTCAGCGTCCTTTGGCTCGAAGTGATTATCCTGGCACGGTTCTTTCACTGAGACAAATGAACGCTTGTCATAATATTGATAGCTAAACAATACTCGGTTCACAAGTATGACATATCCACATGATAATGAGAACAAGAGACCAGATTATCTTGGCACGTCATCTTTCAGGCCCAACTGCTGCCTCTGTCATCTGTGATTAATGCCAGAATGATTGTGTTTTATATTTCTCTTTCCTGTATGCTAACGATGAGGTTTACTGTTCCACAATTCATGCAACGTTTTTGTTTGATAGTCAGCCAGTTTGACCTGGCTTATTCCATCATGTCATTGAACTACCGGGTTCAACAGTGTTAGACATGTAAAGCGACTATGAGGTTTCTATTTTTCATTCTAGCTATTTTTTTTTTTTTACTTTGGGTTTTCCATCTTAAGGTAAAGGAAACAGCTTTTTTGTACAAGTCTGTTGACAACCAGAAAACTCCAATGGATCATGTATTGGTGATGGCAGCATGAAGAAGCATAAACAGACTGGAGACGACCTTTTAGTTTGACACTAAAGAAGATAAACACTGGAAAGATTCCTCTAAGGAATAGGAATAAAAAATGAGAGACACAGTTATTAAGAAGTTGACCAGTCAGGAGTAATGGAGTCACTTTTTGTTTGCCTTGGGCTGCGCTGGTTCATTAAGCCTGTTCAGCTAACTATGGCCTAAAACAGGGATTCTCAAACTTTCGCAGCCAGGGACTCCTTCCAGAATCAGGGTTTCCAGGTCTGGACAAACCAACTGCATTTGAAAACAGTACAAAATGTTAATAAACACTAAAATCTTAAAGGAGCCACCAGATTAAAGCAACCGCACTAATGGAAAAATGCACACCAGGAATTAGCAAAAAGTGGGCGGGGTTAACAGGCTGCGGTAAATTCGTTATCGCTAGCTTGACCCGGCTAAGGTATGATGGAGATCACAAAAAAGCTTTCAAACGCTGTGACAACTGTTTTCTTGTTTAAACCTTCAACAAGTTAACAATTTATTCGGATACTGTTAAACAAGTCCTGTTTAACCAAAGTTTAAAGTTTACTTAAATAGCGCTGATGCTCTGTTTTCAGTTGTTGTTGTTTTTTTTCTGAGTTCAACCGCACCAGTCCTGTTGCATTTTGGGAAGCAGTACACCATCCGGGGATATTTCTCTCCAACTGTTTCTCACCTACTGAGGATTCGGACATACTACTGTACCCCTCTGGCGAAATGCTTTTCGCCCACTGTGTAGTAGCATAATGCATGATTTCAGACTCAGTCACTACAGACTCTCTCACATTCACACTCATCTGATTAATGATCACACACGCCTGGACTCAATTACCATCACAGCCCCACTCACAGTACAAAAGGACTCTCACTCCATGCATTCAGTATGAAGTATAAATGCTGTGTTATTTGTACCAGGCAATACCAACCGTTAATTAATTGATCGCCTTTCTGGTTTTCTTGATTGCTTTTGCTCAGACAATTTTTCAACTAGCCTAAAAACGCCACCCACAGATTTGCTTTTTCCACTCACAGCATTGTTCCAAATCTAGCCCAAATTATTGTATAAATCAGGAACTTACACCAAAGACTCCATTATGATTACAGCCCAAATGTCATTTCAAGAACAACAGAGTAAATATGTACCATCATATCAATTTATTCTAGCCATTGGAGTGTTTTAATTCCTGAAGTTTCCACTCAGCCAGATGTACTGCAGAAACACTATGCATCATATTAACAGCACCACAGACGGTCTGCTCTTGGGCTGAATTTGCCGAGACGGCCAGTCCTGGACAGATTGGCAGTCGTTTGAAATCTGCGTCACTTGTAGATGATTTTCCTTACAATGGAATAATGTATTTCAAATCATTTGGAGATGTTTTTAAATGCCTTGCCAGACTCATAGGCATACACAACCTTTTTTTTCTGAAGGCCTTCCAGAAATCTTTACAGAACCCATACAGTTCTTGGCATGATGACACCACACATTTTAATAGCAAAGGGAACACTAGAGACTAGACATGAGAGGGGCTCAAATAAGACCTTCACGCCCTAAGCAGGATCTACTCACTGGCATCCAATCAGGAACACATTTGTATAGATTTGAAGGTGTGATAAATGAATGGGGTGTACTTACTTTTTTCCATGTGACTGCTCTGTTTGTTTGGCGTTTTTTTTTTGTTCATTTAAATTGTGAAAATTACTACAAAATGTCAATTTTATGTGTGTCATTTGATAGAGTGTATCAACTTGTTCTTGCATTAGCTTGTAAAATTACTATTGCGTTCTAATATATATATATATATATATATATATATATATATATATATATATATATATATATATATATATATATATATATATATATATATATATATATATTAGAATGTTGATATTCAACATGCCCTCGTTGATTTAGATCTATGCCCTCGTATAGTTTTCTGGAACTGAACTTACCCAGAAGACCTTTGGATAGAAAGTTATTGGTCAATGATGGCTGAAACGATTATTGAAACCTGGTGCAGAAAATATGTAAATAAAATTATGAATTTGTGCTAATGTGGCTGGTAGTGCCAAAGAAAGAAGAAGAAAAAAATAGATGACAGATCATTTTGACTACAAGTGCAACTCACTGAAATCCTCCAGAAAATAATGGCACGGCGGCTGAAGTGTGATGGATGATATCTTGGCATGTGCAGGAGTCGAAAGAGACATGTTCCACCCAAACACCTGTAGGTTTGTTTATACAATCCCAGAAGCAGCGCGGTTCGAGGAGGACGGACATGTTGAAACATCATGACAGACTGTCAACACCTGCGTCAGTCGCCCTTCGGAAACTGGCATCCTCTGCAAGCCGTCTCGAAATAAAGACAGCAAGGATAAAGACAGCACATCACAGAAGATTACATGAAGTTCCTCCAGGGAATCTATCACAATGTGGCTTTCAGCTGTTCACACATAGTAGGGAGCTGGATGACTTAATGGACCATGTAGTGTCAACATCTTGGCACAGGATGAAGCAGAACGGGTAATTATCCATTAACGTAAACTTTAAAGTGTTGACATCGCAATACTTTTGGGTGGAATCGTTTCAGCGCCAGTAATCCTTCGAGGTGGTATGTCATCACCTTTCTGAAATACCGAGCTTTGTTTTTTCCTAAAAAAAAAAAAAAAAAAATGGAAATGAGAATTTGACAAATTTCACACCTCAAGGAAAACCCAATTATTGTGCTTACATAAAACTAACAGTGCATGCATTGATGCTCAAACAACCCACTGGCAGTTTGCTTTTCATCAATTCACACCCTTATTAAAGAAATAATTAAGTTGTCATGATAATCTGCTCTGATTACCTCTTTAGTTACTTTGGCATGAACGAAGAAATTAATGAACAAGTCGGCAAAAAAACAAATCACTGACTGACAGGGAATGATAGCTGGTTGGCCAAATAAAGAAGCTGTATAAACCTTCTGATAACTCACTTTCATCCGTTCCTTCGAGTGAAACGTCTCAAACGTCGTTCGGGTTTTCATAAGAACGTGACATCACTCACAACAGCTCGTTCATCACCCCATAAGGATTTACAAATGAACCCTGAAAAGCGAAAACACATTGCGAGTCTTGACAATCTCACTCAAAAACCCATAGCGGTGGATTAAATCTAAAGACTCAAATGTGAAGTCCTTCTTGCACGACGCACTGATCGGAATACCACAGTCACCACAGCATGCCTTCATCTTGCCACATCTTCTCTGGCGGATAATAAAAAATGTCACCGCCTGCTGTGCTAATGGCCTCCATTTGTTCTGCATTACAATGCCGGGACCACAGCCCGACTCGCAGGGAATCAGACTGCTTGTTTTCCAGTGGAAGTTCTGGAAATGGCTCCCCATGTTAAATTGTTTATTTTGGCTCATTACAGACTCACGTTTGATCTCTAGACACGTGCTGCCGAGGCCAGGCCGTCCGTTTGGCCTTCCAGCTTGTGAAAGGCACGTGTGTGGTTCACATATGTCCAGCCCAAGGCTAACTAAAACACATGAATCAGAGCTGTGTTTGAGTGAAAAGCATGCCACAATGAGAAATATATAACCGGTCTCAAATCAGGCCAGGTCTTGATAATCGGTACCTAAATACAAATCACTTATTGTTTTGGAGTTGGAGTACTTTGCTAGCAATTTCAAATTTCTACCAGTAAAAGAACAATTAAAGAATGCTTTATTCACTTATAGCTACGCTTCATGTTGTGAAATGTCCACACATCAAGTTAACTCATCTTAACACTTATGCTATAGCAACTATATATATATATATATATATATATATATATATATATATATATATATATATATATATATATATATATATATAAAGCTCTCTAGCCTGAAGACTGAAGTTAAGGCCTTGCCTCTGACCATTATACAGTCCGTCCAGGATTTAGCAATTTTGCAATCACGGAAATTAGTGCAAAATCGAGCAACATTGGGCCGAGGAGCGTCATGTAAAACCCTGGAAATTGCATCGCAAATGAAAAAAATGTAATAAAAATGCAGCAACAGTCACCAAAACAAAAACAATCACCCCAAACTCCTCTATGGACTGATTCAAAAGCGCTGACACTGGAGACTCCTTTCCTTTGTCAGAGATTTAAACAAGTAAGAAATGCAGGTATCAATGAGAAGAGAATTCCTGGTTCATATGGCACAAAGGACGTATCATGATATAGACTTTTTCCCTGGTCGTCACTATATAGTTATAGGCATTATAGGACAGTGCCATGTCCCAAATGGTGCTCTAAACCTCCTTCAACAGTGCAGTTTGGTGACACAAGTAAAGTAAAAAAAATATATATATATATCATTGCACAAGTCTTCAATGGTACATGGATAATAATAATAATAAAAAAAGTCCAGGCTAATGCTATTAGTCAATGCTAAATATTTATGATCCTGCAGACTAAGCCTAGCTAGTTATACTTGATATAGCTAAACAACCTATCAATCTTCATTAATGTTTCCTTTAAAAAAAAAAAACCTAGCCTAGAAGCCTGGAGTTTGCAGTAGCTTTCAGAGTAAACGTGTCCTACATTCCCACATGCACTCAGCTTACTGTGGTTTAGCCTTGTCAGTCACGAACAACCACTAGAAAAATGAAGCTGCACATTCTGACACGCTAAAGATGTGGCCAGTTGTAGGTTATTTCCCACTTGTCTTCTGTGTGCAAGAATTAAAAAAAACAAATAAATAAAACCATGACAGCTACTATGGCTGATTGTGAATTTAAGGTTTAGAGTTAAAAAAAAAAGATACAGTTTTATTTAAAATGTGATTTTCACCATGTTTAACAACCAGCAGCAATCAAAACCTATGGCTAGGCCAAGCACAGTCGCTGGCGTATTTTCCCTTCATGTCATCCAATATCATCAAGAGTAGACGGATGTGTCGTGGTCATTCAGGAATGTGAGTATTTATGTTAACTTAATCCAGTGTAACATCCTGCATCATTAAACTGACCGTTGCAGAGCTTGAACGCTTGAAGGCCAATTATTATTACTGTATGTGTGAGAGTTTATCTGCTTATACAACCAGTGGTTTGACAATTATATATTTTTTTTTTACATTTAATAATGAATGACATATACATAATGGCTTTTAAAAAAAAAAAATTTACAGTTACATTTAATGTTATGATACGTCTGCCAGACTAGCTAGTTCCTCTTCCCCCCCTTTTCTCTCATGGTTAATAAGACAAAAAAAAAAAGGTAGCTTGTCATGTTAACGAGACACCAGAAAGCCCTTGAATACTTGAATACTGTCCCACATCCTATGTACAAGGCACTGACACTGGAGACTCCTTCTATAAACATTACATAAATATCTCGTTACCGAAAACATCAGCATGTCAACAATAATACATTTTTCTCTGTTAAACCACAGCATTCTTTATTATTATGATAAGCGTCTGCCATACAGCCCCCTTGTAGGCTGTTACTATAGAAACATACTGTATTAACACAATGAAATGAGCACATCAATGTAAACCTGTGATTTATGTTATTGCTGTAATTATTATCAGAACTGCTGTTATTGTAAAATGAATGTGCACCTTGTGATTCGCAAATTCAACCACACTGAGGTATAATTTTCTTATAACGGCAGCTCTGAAAGTAGTTCTGGCTGTGAAGCAAATCACGGGTTTATATTAATGTGCTCATTTTAATATGTCGTGGCTTCTACAACTTGCACAAGAATTTGTATAGCAGATGCTCCACAAACAGATTTTTATAAAGTTGTGTCCTGGAAGCGTTCTGTCAGGAGACATTTATATACATGGATGGAGCCTCCAGTGTCAGCATTTTGTAAAAGTTACAGCTTTCCCTCTAAGTTTTCAAAGGCAGGAATGTCTTCACGATAGAGAGTCTGGCTTTCATGGAAACCCATGGCTGTTCAATCATGGTTTGCTAAGTGCAGTCTGATTTTATTCACACAGTCTTTTCTTAGTTATTTACCAACACATCTGAGGTGAATGTAAACATTTCGGACAGTTTTGTTTTGCTTATGCTTATGCTAGCTTATAATATGCTAGCTAGTGAAAGCATTAGTTTCAGTTATTAGCGAGCTACTTGCTCACTGTCCGTATGTCCCGGTTGCCTAGCAACATGGTTCTCACAGCTTTAACCACTTAAATATAAAACATATTGTACGATGAAGTCATTAAAACAACAAAGTTTACTAGTTATAACGTTTTAGCATTAGCTAAGCTTGGCCTCTTTACAGAATAAACTATCCCACATCCAGTGAACTCTTGTATGTTGACATAACATCACATTTATCAGATTTATCCTGTCCTCCCTTTGAATCTTTGCATAACGGACTATTACATGCCTCCCGATATAAACCTTGACAAGGTCTCAGCCCTTTGTTGTGTTCCCAGCATCACCTGAGGGTAGCAGAATTTCTGAAGCTCACAAATCCCTCATGTCTACAATGTAGCTACCAAATTATTCTCTTTTTTATACAGTGCCTGATGTTTGCCCACATATAAAGAGGAAAAAGAACGTGCCAAAGACCAGCAGTCTTTTTATATATGTATATATATCTTGAATGACTAACTCTTCAGGCCATCAAATAGCCCGATTCTCCAATTAGATGCCTCCAATGCTGGAGAAACATTACAGGGACAATTTAATTTGATGGGACTTAATGGACATTCAACAGAACCATGTCTAGTAATGCCATTTCTGTCTTTTGGAATTGAGGAAAAGATCATTATATATATATATATATGTGTCTATATTCCAACTGCCACTGTTTACATCTGAAAATTGGTGCTACTCTAAATATGTCACTGTGCATATGTTATGCAGTGGCTTTAGAACTGATTCACCCTAGGATTTTGAGACAGCTAGAGACCGCAGAAGGAAATACCTGAGGCATTGTCACAGTTGTCTGCAGAGAAAGAGCCTGAATTTGAAAGACAGCATGTAAATAACACCAGGCTGTCTTGACAGATTAATCATTCCTATTAGACTGCAGACGTCAAAGGAAGTACAGAATTCAGATGGATGGAGTTTTATTTGTGGCAGGGGGCGGGGGTGGAGTGGTGTAGATTATCATCAAAGCACCAAAACTTAAAATGGCCTAAGATGGTTAGTTATTAAATGTTTATCAACACAATGTATAAATGGGTTTGAAGGCGGAGACAGATGCAAGTGCAGATTAGGTTTAATATAAATTCAAACAAAACAGGATCTATAGAACTTGTGGCAAAAACACTAAGGCTAAAAATAGACAAAAAACAAAGACCGTAATCATAGCAAAAGAAACAATGTCAAAGAAAGGCAAAAAAGCAAGACCAGGAATGCAGTGCAAACTGTGACTATATATACAGACACAAGTGCTCGTTAACATGAATGTGAATCAGGTGCAGGTGGCCATGTGACAGTGATGCAGTGGCTGCTGGGAACTGTAGTTCGTTCCGGCATAACCATGACAGGTATACTGAGCAACAGACACCGAATGGGTCGGCCAAGGAAAACAACAATAGCTGATGACAGAACATTGTGAGAGTTGTGAAGAAGAACCAAGATGATCTACAAAAGTTCTGGAACCAAGAATATCCTCTACCAAAGTGATGGAATGGCCAACATGTGAAGAAAGAAAAGATCTGATCATGATCAAAAACATACAAGCTCATCTGTGAAACATGGTGGAGGTAGTGTCATGGTTTGGATTTGCATGGCGGGTTCTGGAACAGGCTCACTAATCTTTATTGATGGTCTAACTCATGATGGTAGCAGTAGAATGAATTCAGAAGTCTACAGATACTGTCTGCTAATAAGAGAAATACATTTAAATGAATCGGGGGGAACTTTGTCATAAAGCAAGACAGTGATCCAAATCACACTGCCAACACAGGGGGAAAAAGTGGAAAGTTTTAAATCGGCCAAGTCAGTCACCAGAGCTTAACCCCGTTGAGCAGTATTTCCCCTCCTGAAGAGGAGATTGAAGGGGGAAACCCGCCGAAACAAAGATCAACTGAAAGAGGCTGCAGTAAAATTCTGGAAAAGCATCACAAAAGAAGAAACCAACAGTTTGGTGATGTCGATGAGTCACAGGCTTGGTGCAGTGATTGCAAGCAAGAAATATGCAACCAAATATTAAGTGTTATTTACTTGGACTTATCCATTCCGATACTTTTGCTCGCCTAAAATTGAGTGGTCTGATACAAAAGGTTCTTATGTTGTTTAACACATCTATATATAAATACCAGGAAATAAATACCGAAATCCTAAACTCTCATCTCATATTCATCTTTTGCTCTCTCTCTCAAACCCAAATATCTTTGGTGTATAGCACAAACAAATGAATTGGCGTCGCCACTCCAGTAGTTTCAGAGTGGACTGTAGATAAGCAAACAGTGACAGTGAGTTAGTGAAAAGAGCTTGTGAAAGCAGAGAAGGCCCACAGTCGTGCTCCTCACTATGACACTATATGGCCTTGAGACGTTTCCTCATGTCTGACAAATTGCCATTTCTCTCCTGATGTGTACTCAGAAACAACCTCTGAACAAGACCAAGACAGAGAGAGAGAGAGAGAGAGAGAGAGAGAGGAGAGAGAGAGAGAGAGAGAGAGAGAGAGAGAGAGAGAGAGAGAGAGAGAGAGAGAGGAAGGTCAATCAGTACACATCTTCATATAAAACCTTACATAATGTACAGCAGGGTGCAAAAGTCTGACTACACCGCCAAACACAGGTTTTTACATAATCGCTTGTAAAAGTGGAGTTAATATAAAGTCATACTCACTTAATTTTATCATTGACAAATACATTTAAAAACATGGATACCAGCCTTTATGTGAATAGTTCACACACAATATATTTTATTTGAATGGTAACACATTTGTGCTCCTCACATACACTGTTAATGATCTCTCAGCCTAGTCCCTATCCACAGTGTCTGTAGCACTGTTGCAAATACCATTTACAATTTTATTTCTTTATATGAAAGTCATCCAAATAACACAAGAAAAACTGCACATACAAGTCTAGGGGCAGTTGTCAAATTCCATCAATAAAGGTCTACAATACTTATCTACAAAACATTAATTCAAAACAAAACCCCCTTTTTTTTTTAGTAAGGGCGCCATAATTTAAAAAAATGTTTTAATTTGGTAAAACGTATTTCAGATTACTTGCTTCTAAAGTCTCTACAATTCTGACATTGTATGTCTTAGTCTTGCATTATGACTGAGTTTTGAGTC
The DNA here is from genome assembly GCA_012411365.1 of Ameiurus melas. Taxonomy (NCBI): domain Eukaryota; kingdom Metazoa; phylum Chordata; class Actinopteri; order Siluriformes; family Ictaluridae; genus Ameiurus; species Ameiurus melas. The sequence continues at coordinate 16,155,934 of CM022772.1, forward strand.
AGAGCCAGGGCAGTCAGAAACAAGAAAATAAATAGTGATGTGGTACATTAAAAATACATAACATTGCATAACTTGCAGAATGCATAACTGTAATACATACTATCTGTATTCATTGACAAATACTGATTTTCTTGCATGTGTACCAGTTTCTGCAGTGTTTCATTCCCAGGCCTGCAGCCCAGGTGTGCTGTCCATCATTGCCCCATAACGATAAGATCTGACCCTGAGTGCGAGAGACGGCTGCGGGACCCTAACCTGATACGCAGTGGGCTCTTCCACCTGGGTGGGCTGTGAGCAGTGGAACGCGCCAAAGACAGGCCTGGAGGGGGTTACCTGTTCCCAGCTGTGATTGGAGCCTGAAGCCAGGCCGCATAGAGGAATCTCTCTGCTGAAAGATGATGGCGTGTGACCCTGGAGGTACAGACAGACGGGAGATGAATTAGCTGGGGGAAATGGAAGCTGTGCTTAGGTGAGGTAAAGAGGGAGCACCGTGGATGAGGTGCAATGTGTTAAACACGTGTCGGACATCATGAAACATCATAGCTTTTGCCAAATCAGAATCTAAATCATGCATGCAGTATAGTGCAGTATAGATACACACCTACAAACACAGCTACTTATGATGATCTACTCACCTTCCTGAAGACTTTATATCCAGCCATAATCGTGTCCACCTGAACGTCTAATTATTGCCTTAAGAACTTCTTGATCAAAATGAAACATGCAGGAAGGTAGATCTGTTAAGGCTCCGGGTTACTGATCAGAAAGTCGGGGGTTCAAGCCACAATGCTGCCAAGCTGCCACTGTTGGGCCCTTGAGCAAGGCCCTTAACCCTCTCTGCTCCTGGGGGCGCTGTATCATGGCTGACCCTGCGCTCTGACTCCAGCTTGCGAAGAAAAGGATATGCGGATATGCGAAGAAAATAATTTCACTGTGCTGTAATGTATATGTGACCAATAAAGACTCATTATCTTATTATATCATTATCTCAAGGAAGAGGGTTGGTGACCCCTGTCTTAAGGCACTGATTAGATGGTCAGGTGGGTACGATTATGGTATATATGGATTATATATAGAGCTCAAGTCTGCAGGAAGGTGGATCTCCAGGAACAGGGTTGGTGAACACTTCTCTAGAGACTGTTGTATAAATCCCAGGAGTTAAGCAGTTTCTGAAATATTCAAACCCTAGCAACAAACATCACAAGTCACCGAGATCCCCCCTCCCCCACACAATACCCCACCCCAAACCTATGATATTTAATGTGGCCATTAACTGAAGTTCTTGATTTGTATCTGCATGATTTTAGGCATCGTGCTGCTGCGAATGATTTGATCATTGTGTGAAAGACCAAGTGTAATAGTGTTCCTATTAAAGAGGACAGTGAGTGTATATTATATTATTTATAACCTACGACGGTCCTGTACTGACACTTAAGGCGACATAATATGCAATCTGCATAGCCAATCTACTCAATTATACTGTCTAGTTAACTTGATGCTTCTCCTGCTGTGCTTGTAGTTAATGTTTGTAATTACACATGCTGTCTCATATACTTATTGTGTCGTGCTGCACTTGTTCTTGTCTTACACTCTTGCACTCTTGTATTATAACAACAGCAAAATTACACCCTGCTTTAAATGTGGACATAAATGGGGTGACAATAAAAAACAGTCTGTGTGTAGATGTTCAACAGTTCTAACAGGATAATACTGATTTACTTAACAGTGTTTCATTTGACCCAATCACTGATGCTCATTTGAGAAGAGTATTAATACTGATTTAATACTATATACAGTATCAAAATGTAAATAAATGAAATAATTCATCCACATCAGAAAGCTACTACTGCCATCTGCTGGTAAGAACGTCTTCTAATAGAATGCATTACCTAATCTGGGGTAAACTAGGGTGAATGCAATTTATTATGCTTAACCTATTCAAGAGAACAAAAATATATATATATATAAACCCTCAGTAATGATGTGCCCTTTTGCTCCACGCACATTCAATAGGATTTTTGATTAAAACAGGTCCCTTGATTGCATGCAACATATGAAACATAGCAACGTCGCCCCCTCATCGATCAGTTTAAAGGTCAATCTATTTTCCTTCTCATGTTATTACCTAGTTTGTGGTCAATGCTTCATTGGTGGGTGTGTGTGTGTGCACGCGGGTCTAATACGAGTCAGTGATGGGTTCTCGCCCTAGCCCAAAACCAAAAATCCATAATACAATATTTAGAAATTAATACGATTTGATGTTTCAATTATGCTCAAATTCACAGCCTTGGGAGCTTACAATGAGACACGTGCTTCATACAGAAATGTGCTTTTTACTGAAGAACTTTTTCCTTGAAGCAAACCTGCTATACAAAAAAGCCTTCGTGACCACTGTATGAACTGAGAAATGATTATCAAATGATTCATCCTTTTTTAATGACTCCTTTTAAAGGAGCAGTGTGGAAGTTTTGAGTGGATGTTTTCTCTCTAGCTGAACCTACCTGAACCTCTGTTGAAACTATGTATACATTTTAATGAAAGGAATCAGGGCAAAGCAGGTGAGCAAATATTTGACTAGGGCTGGAGTTCATTTCAGGGCCAGAAAGAACTAGCTTGATCACTGAAAGACAATATTGCAGAGCACAGTTTATCTCAGCTATTAAATTGAGACGACTTTTCATACTGCCTAACAAGGCTTTTAAACAACTTCAAACAGCACCTTCGAGTGAATTGATTCGCAGGCTCACATATACAGGACATTTGAGTGAATCAAATAAACCGAATCAAAAGGCTCATTCAGCTCATAAACCGAATCAAAATGCTCATTCAGCTCACGTATACGGACATCTGAGTGAATCAAATAAACCGAATCAAAATGCTCATTCAGCTCACGTATACAGACATCTGAGTGAATCAAATAAACCGAATCAAAACGCTCATTCAGCTCACGCATACCAAACATTTGATTGAATCAATTAAACCGAATCAGAACCCTCATTCAACTCATGTACACAAGCTATTCAAAAGGATGAAATCAAATTAAGGAATCGAATCATCAGGGCATTAATGCCCATCACTAATAAAAAGTCTGGTGCTAGTCACAGTGTCAGTAACTGAATGTGTTTGTGTATGACAGCAAGTTGGCCAGTGGGATGTTGTAAGTATATAATTAATCACTTGATTATGCCATTAGCTAAGAGGGAACATTAGCTGGCAGTCTGGTGACTCTGTTGAATTTGCATACAAACAAGGACTTATTGCTACAGTATTACAGAGCAACTGGGACTGTGGTGAAAGACAATTAAAAGAGAGAGAGAGAGAGAGAGAGAGAGAGAGGAGAGAGAGAGAGAGAGAGAGAGAGGGAGAGAGAGAGAGAGAGAGAGAGAGAGAGAGAGAGGGAGGGAGTGCTAAAGGATACCTTTTTTGAAAATATTGTCTTTTTAAAAATGTATTTCATAACATTTTTCTATTATGATGAAGAAACCATAAGAAGAACCCATCATTTGTTGTGTGATTTCATGTGCAATACATTCTGGAATACAAACACAACATGAGGGCATACATACATTTCTCTCCTACATCTTGCGGTGCATTGAGGGATGCCATTAATACATGTGTGTTCCATTGCTTTAGGGTAAAAACTACATCGGAAAACCTTAAGAAATGGCCTCATTAGGTTTACTGCAAATGGGGCAGATTCCAAATTTCCAAACTGTTAACATTTGCCTGAAGACTTGTTTCCGAGAGCATTTAACATTTATGTAGAAACTCTCAGTGTGCCTGTATCTACATTATGTGTATCTAGGTGCATACGTTTACTATTCAGCTTGGTTACTCACTATGCTGTTTATTGTTATTATGATCAGAAATGTAGTAATACTGTGAGAATTGGAATGAGTTTAACATACTCATAACAGACAGTATCAGCTCGTTTTATATCGTATTATTTTATTCGCTGGACCCCAGTTCGTATTTTTCTGTTTAGTTTAGCAATTCTTTCTGTTCGCCCTTCACTTTGCTTGTAGGACTTTGCATTTTATTCATTTCTCTTAAACTATAATACACACTTGGTTACATTTTTACATTCAATATATATATATATATATATATATATATATATATATATATATATATATATATATATATATATATATATATATATATATATATATATATATATATATAAATAAAGGGCAGATGTGAAGCTGTTCTAGTCAGAGGTGAAGCTAATTTATGGGCCAGAGGAATCTAAACAGAATTCTAAAAATAAGAAAGTAGTGATACCCATTGCATTTCGTTCTTGTCAATCACAGCTTTTCTAAGGTATGTTTGAAATGATGTAATTATTATTGGTCTAGAAACACTTAAAAAAATGACAAACTGTACCTTTAACTAGTGTAGGGTACTGACTCTCACATGTGATAACTAGTGATCCTACTACACTGTAATAGCTAGTCTATCAGGATCAGTGCCGTCACATTATTGGAACACAGCCCGAGATTAGAAAGAGAAAATAATGAAATCTGAAGCTATGCTTCAGTAGTGTTTTCAACACTTTATTAACTCATATTCAGCAAGACAAACACTTGAATGAGTAATCAAATTAGTAGTTAAGCAGTTGCCAAGAGTTGCAAAGGCGGTTAAATGATAACACCACTGTATTAGTTTCATGGACGCTTTGCAGTTTATTATACTGAAGGGATTTGGTCTAAACGTCTATATTTTGTATGATCTTTATAGATGTAATTGAACTCTGAGTAAGATTATATTCTTTATATATTATAGTACAATGTATTAATTTCTCCAACTCCAGATTTGAGTTGATTTGGTTATTCACACCAGGTGGCGCTGTTTGACTGTGCAAGTGTTCGTTTGTATAAAAGTGTAAAAAATTCCAACAGTAGACCTTCGATAGCCTATACCACAGAATATATCGAGAGATAACAAGCGACAACCAATTTAGAGTAATGAAAGTAATTAAAAATAAAATGATATTGAATCGTTTTTTTTCTTTTTTGCCTTATTAAGTTTGCTATTACCATGTGAGTGCATCGGTGTCTACACACCTCAAACTGGCCAGTATTTTTTAGCAGGTTGAAAAAAAAAATGACGAATTAAATTATATATATATATATATATATATATATATATATATATATATATATATATATATATATATATATATATATATATATATATATATATATATATATGCATGTTTAAATCAAGTTCTTGACATTAGTCGGTTTCTTTTATTCTAAAGCCGATTTTTAAGATTTTCGACTTAGACTCAGACATATCAAACATAATCATAATCGTAATCATAATCAAGCTTATTTGTTGCAAAAAAACAAAAAACAAACCCAGACTCAGTCAAATTAGGAGGTCAAATAAATATACAAATGTATCAAACTGGGTCGAACAGGTTGTCCAATCAAAACGTCAGGCGCATGTCACGTGATCTTTGCGCCATTCGCGTTTTAACTTCCTTGTTTTGAGCTGTCAGGGTAAATAGAGTAAGTGGAGGTGTTTATGTTACACTACTAAAAGTATTATTTCTTACTCTATGCAGTGAACTTATATGTATTAAAGAAGGTCCTATTTGGTATTGGACACCTTGTGAGGCTGTTTAGAATTCATTTCTCGTGTCAGGTAACCTTGAATACCAAATAGTACATGTGGGCTAGAATAAAACAAAGTGAGATGTGAGAAGTGAGAACAGCCTTGGGTTTGAATGTGGATACTGTTATACTGTTGTTGCTACACACGTCAGCACGTGTGACTTGGATGAGGCTGTGAACATGTGCATCCATGCACATCCTGCAGTCGTAAAGCAGAACCCTGGCACATTGGCCTTGCTTGCACTTTTGGTTTCAGCTACTGCGATACATTGAGAATATTGCCAGAGAAAAATTCATCGTCGAATGCTTTGTGTCTTTTCATTTCACCCCACGCAGAATGAAGTCTCCATGGACTTGGCTCTTTCTCGGCCCGCTGCTGTGTGCTCCTTCGGCTCGGGCTGTTTCGAAGCCTAATTTTGTCCTAATGATGGTGGATGATCTGGGAATTGGAGACCTTGGATGCTATGGAAACACAACTCTGAAGTAGGCTGCGTGGCGTCACTGTCGGCTTTCATTTAAGCCCTTCAGGGACTGAGTGGTTTTTCATACACAACAGCTCAGCAATACAAAGCAGACATGTCTGTATAGAACGCAAGGAAACAGCCGTACGGGAAGGACAACACGAACAAATACGCGAGTCCGGGATATAAATGTTGTCAGGGCAGAAATGGCTTGTTTAATCGGGCACTTCACGGGGTTGTCATAGATGATGACGTGCTCTATGTAGGCAGAGTGATATAGATGAGGCACTCACCTCCCAAAGCCATTCATTAAAGTGCCGTTCCTTTTAGGGGCAGACTGAGAAGGAGATTGAGAGCGGCGAGTGTCCTTTATGTTTGCATTCAATCTGAGCAAAAGCTGTACGAGGAGGCGACAGTGATGGAAAAACTGCCACAAAAAGTTTGCATCCACCAGGGAGAAATAAGTACAGGATAGTTGAGAGCCACAGCCAAACGAGAGCCATATATTAAATGTCACAATGCTGTCAAACCACGACTGAGACCATCTTTCAGGTTTAAGAAGGCCAACTCGTTCTAATAACAGCAATGCGAGCGTAATAGTTATCATGAATAATAACTGATTATTTCTACATGTACTATAGGTAGGATTAAACAAAAAAATTTTTTAAAGCAACAAAATATGGTTGTGTTGGGAAAAATGACAATACTTTATACTATATGTCATCTCAGATACACGAAATGTCAACTTTAGGCATGAAAGAAGTCTGATTACATGGTGACAGTCAGGAGATGGCAGCCAATCGAGGGAGAGAGAGTAAAATGCGAGGTTATTATTAGTATATAATACATATTATTAGCCATTATTTCCACATGTTTAGTAATTATATACTTCGGACCAGGGTCATAAACCAGCCGATCCATCCATCCATTTTCTGTACCGCTTATCCTACACAGGGTCGCGGGGAGCCTGGAGTCTAACCCAGGGGACTCTGGGAACAAGGCAGGGGACACCCTAGACAGTGCACAATCGCACACACATTCACACACCCATTCACACACTGGGCAATTTAGAGATGCCTACCAGTCTACAATGCGTGTCTTTGGACTAGAGGAGTAAACCAGAGTACCCAGAGAAAAACCCCGAAGAATGAGGAGAACATTTATTTATTATTAACATTTACTTTATTTATTTAAGTTGGGTTCTAGGGAGTGGAATGATATTTATTCATTCATTCATTCATTCATCTTCAGTAACAGCTGTATCCTATTCAGGGATCCCCGGAATACTTGGTTTGAGAGGGGAACAGAATGTTTTGGATGCATTTAGGCTAAGATGATGACCCTAACAATGGTAGAGGCAGCCGATATAGAAATATCGTGGCAAAAATGATTATAACAGCACTCGGTTTTGGTCTCTTCTGATTCAGAAATGAACCAAGGCTTTTGGAAGTGCGAGTCTGCTGCGCCACAGCACTTCCCCAGAATGACACCAAATTATGTTAAAGAAAGATTGATTTCCGTTGTCCAAGATGCCGAAGTGTTGCAGCGTTCAGAATATAGATTACAGTATGCCACGCTGTGTTCGAAAGCACATCAATAAGTCAAACTGGATGTGATTTGATGCAGATCTTTTCAGAAATGACTTTGGGTGAGACTGACTTCCATTCCCTTGTTAGCTACGTTGGCCTCATAACGTGAGTGTAAAACTAAAAGAAGACATTGGACGCAAAACATGTACTGGCTGATCGACTCCATTTGGGATGAGTGGGAAATCTGGGTAAATTGTATTTTCTGCTGAAGCATGTAATTAATGCTTGATATGATAAAGTCATTATAACTGAATCCCCCGTCAGCCACAGAACATATTCACTTATTCATCATTCAGTGCAAAGAAAGAGCTAACAGCTCTTCCTGTAATGGATGTGCTTTGTGTTTTGCGCTGCAGGACCCCTCACATCGACAGGCTGGCAGAGGATGGAGTGAAGCTGACCCAGCACATCGCTGCCTCTCCTCTGTGTACACCCAGCAGAGCTGCCTTCCTCACTGGCAGATACCCCATACGATCAGGTCAGCATCAGTTCGCAGACATGCTGTGAACCGGTAGTTACTTCAGTGGATGGGAGGTATGATGTGTTTTACTGAAGAAGATTTACAGGGCACAGTGGTAAAGCTGTCAGACCGTAAGGCTTTTCATTAGGATAACTTACTCTTATGTAGATGGAGAAGATATGCTGTTTGTTCTCAAGCTAGAACTTGTTATGGGCAAGTCTTTAGGCCAGCCTTTTACCATGTTGTTTAAAAACGGTATAGAAAATGTCAATAACGAGGCAGGCGCTTGAACTTGTATTTGTAAACTTAATCTAATCCGTCTAAATATTGAGGTTTGTCATTCGTATAAACGGTCAGTCGTGTTACCATGGGAACAACTCCTAACAATCTATGACCACACGTATGGTAGTTAATCAAAACAAGCGAAATGTTAGTTATGAGGTGTGCGGATAGTTATTTACATAACCCAGGACTGCCGTAAACAAGAGACGTGAATATGAATTTAATATTATGTATATTTAATAAAATAACACAACCAAGTAGTGGTATTTGGAGCTGAAGGGTATAGGGATGTTGTATAGTTTTACTATACACTGTATTGTTTTCAGGAATGAAAAGCTTTCTTTACTAAGTAGTGCAAGACTGTAATATCTTCTTTCGCAAAAGTATAGGCACCCCTTCACTTAATATTTTGGTTGCCGGCAAGGAAGACGCTAGACCATTAAGCATAAAAGTGTGGGTTAAACTGGTGGGGGGGTTAACCAAATCTAGCTTACTTGATGATATTACAAAAACAACCATAAAAACAATGTGCTGATAGAACACATACTTGCACAGACAAACAAACAACACATTCTTATACTAAAAACACACTTAATCCAACAAAAAGACATTAAGGCGCAGCTGCAGGGGCTCATGTATATGCAAATAAAGTGTCAGGCTTCCTGCTTTGAGAAGCTGCACCAACAGTAACAATATTTTACTACCAATAACAACACCGAGCTGTTTTTTGGTATGTCTTAACAAAATTAGGGGTTGGACCTGGGGCCAAATTCCCATATGCCTCACAGATCCCACAAACTGGGCACCATTTTGTCACCTGCACATGTGCACAGAGCTCGATCATCTGTATGTAGCTATATGTTTCAGGTCTTGCTGGTAGGACAGTATTCGGTACTTTACCATTTTTACGGACGCTACATGTGTAGGAGGATGATTTCTGGGCAAAGCAAACTTGCTCTCTCTGGGCGTGAAGGAACTCCTCCATGCATGACATCGTAAATTCCTTTATGTTATTAGGTTTGTGCTTGTAGTAGACTGTCCTCATCAGTTGAGAAAGAAGAGGCTGAGGTGGCCTTTGGAAAACATTGATTTTCTGTTCTTGTAAGCATTTCTGTGTTGTTTTTGAAGTATTTGATTCAAGCCTTTGAGGAATCACATGAATGGCCTTAACCTCTTGGTAGAAGACGCCAAGGTTTTAGTAGTGTTTACTATAACATAAATTAATTTTAGTCTTCTATGATTCCAAATGTAGCTCCAATGATGCTTGCAAGAAGAACAACATGGGACGCTTCCAAAAGCTATGGAGGTGATTCTAATTTAGAATCTTGACAACCCCAAGAATCAATTAAATCAATAAAAATAAACTGTGCAGTTCTGAAACTGGGGTTGGGTGCGGTGGCTTATTGGTTAGCCACTCACCTCCAGGATCCGTGGTTCGATTCCCGTGTTCTCCCCGTGCTGCGGGGGTTTCCTCCGGGTACTCCGGTTTCCTCCCCCAGTCCAAAGACATGCATGGTAGACTGATTGGCGTGTCTAAATTGTCCGTAGTGTATGAATGGGTGTGTGAGTGTGTGTGTGATTGTGCCCTGCGATGGACTGGCTCCCTGTCCAGGGTGTACCCCGCCTTGTGCCCGATGCTCCCTGGGATAGGCTCCAGGTTCCCCGCGACCCTGAAGAAGGAGTAAGCGGTAGAATATGGATGGATGGATGAAAATAAACTGTGCAGTTCTGAAACTGGGGTTGTGTGCGGTGGCTTATTTTTTAGCCACTCACCTCCAGGGTTCCGGGTTTGAATCCCACCTTCGCCCTGGGGGTTTCTCTCCTAGTTCAAAGACATGCATTGTAGTGCCCTGGGATAGACTCCAGATCTCCTGATGACCCTGTCTAGGATAACGGACAGACCCTGTGTAAACATGACAGAAAATGGATGCATGGGTGGACGGATGGATGGAGGAATGAATTCTGAAATCGTCAGCTTTTCAAAACTTATTCTTAATGTTGTTCACATGCTGGAGAACAGCAAATACGGATTAGATAACAAAATACACAGAGAAAGGATCAGGTTTAAAAACACACACACACATCACAAGTGATTGTTTTATCGTCTACACTGTATTTTAGCTCACTAGAGTCCTTGAGCTAGCGTTGTTGGACCTAACAGTGGTGTACTGGTACACTATTTGTGATTACTATTTAAGCATACTACTTAGTGCACATGATGAGTTCTTTCTGACACAGTGCAACACACTCCTCATTACAGTGTTCTTCTGCAAGTAGCTTTCAGCAGCATTTTCTTCATACTTTCTTTTATTGCATTGTGAGTGTATGTGATTTCGCTGCAGGAATGGCCAGCCACGGTCGTGTTGGGGTGTATCTAATCTCTGCCGTATCTGGAGGCCTTCCTAAGGAGGAGATCACATTCGCCAAGATCCTGAAAGAGCAAGGCTATGCAACAGCTCTGATTGGTATGCAGTATATATATCACACATCATGCAAACCATTTCCTAGTGCAGCCAAGACATTCAGCCCGTAATATTGTTTACTCAATGAGTATTGAATAATAATCATTATTAGTATTCATGTTTGGTATGGATCATTTAAAATGCATGGTTCGCTTTTTGTTTTCTTTAAAGAGCATGGAAAACATTTGTGTTTTGCCTTGAGGCAACCGTCTTTACTAACAAGCACCAAGAAAGAATCGTTCGCAATCCTTTTCTCAGACATGTCTGTACTGTCTATTTCCTCGACAGGAAAATGGCACTTGGGCCTGAACTGTGAGCACAACACCGATCACTGCCACCATCCCAGCGTTCATGGCTTCGAGCACTTCTACGGCATCCCCATGACCAACCTGCGCGACTGTCAGCCAGGCCACGGCTCCGTCTTCTACAACGTCCGAGCGCACATTCCCTACGGAGCGCTGGGTACCGCCCTCGCCACCCTGCTCCTCCTCCACGCTAAAGGACTGTTTCACATGTCCCGCAGGCTCGCTCTGTGCCTGGGGACGACACTGTTTATGACGATAGCTCTGTTTTTCCTCTGGGTGCTCATGTTCCCCTACTTCAACTGCTTCTTAATGAGAGGAGACGAGGTGGTGGAGCAGCCGTACGTGTCCGAGAATCTCACGCAGAAGATGACCAAAGAGGCCATCGAGTTCCTGGAGAGGTCTGTGAACGTTGCCTGTTCTTAATTAAAGAAATACTCCGGATTTTCATCGACCTGACCCATCACATTTGTAGTGTATGGTTGATAACCAAGCTACGTAACGTCTCATCTGTTTCTGATGTAGAAAAACTAGTTCATTCGTTCATGACCTCAAGACTGGATTATTGTAACGCACTAATGCAGCTGCGAGAGTGCTTAACAGATCACGAAAATATGATCATATTACTTTATTACTTTATATTATTTTATCATCTCAACACTGGTTACCTGTTAAGTTCCGTATCGATTTTAAAATACTGCTATAAATCGATCAGTTTAAAATTTAGATCCGAAATTTATACACTTCTGTAAAGCTTCTTCGTGACATCGTCCAAGCTGCTTGCTGGAAAATGAGCTACAGTAGGGCAGCTGCATCAATCAAAATTTATGACCTTTTCATTTAGCTCTGTTTATGTTCGTGAGCCTTGTGTCCTTGTGCTGAGGAGTATGTTTAAGATGTTATGGTGTTTAATTTAATCTGTATCCTTAATATACATTTACATTTACGGCATTTTGGCAGACGCCCTTATCCAGAGCCTCTTACGTTTATCTCATTTATACAACTGAGCATTTGAGGGTTAAGGGCCTTGCTCAAGGGCCCAACAGTGGTAGCTTGGCAGTGCTGGGGCTTGAACTCCTGATCAGTAACCCAAAGCCTTTAACCACTCAGCCACCACTGCTCAATATACAACGTGCCTGCGGCTGGCATGAGTGCTGCCGAGCAGTGTCAGCAAGCATGGTCGGTAAAAAAGTGCAGTGAATCGAGAGGAAAGTTTAGACCTTGGCAAGTGAGGAGGAATGAAGCATGCGTGTCTCAGTGCTCGCAGAACTGAAGTGCTCATTTTAGAGCTTCGCACTTTTCTGTGTGCGCAATGCATGGCACATTGTGCTCATTCTCTAATAAATATATACCATTTAAACGCCCTATCGGGTTACTTGTAGAACCTGCTGTAGTATCGCTTCATTTTTTTTTTTCTCAGAACATTGTAGTTTGTAGCCTGTTTTTACTTTGATCGCCATTATTCATTGTGAAATATGCCCTGGTTGCTGTCATTAGCACCACAGTGAACACCAGGCTTACATCACATAGTATCAAGTCGGTATGGGTTTTTTTTTTTCAATTTGTTTATTTTTTAATGAAAACAAGTAAACAAGGATGGTATCGGATCAATACCCGATACCAGCATTATTATCAGTATATCAATATCTCAGATATTTATATTGCAAATGATTGTGCGGTTTCATATTAGTTTGCTTAGCTTTCAAGAAGGTTTGCGTTAATGTCCTTGACAATTTCCCGGTTTTTTCTATCTCGTTTGACAGGAATTCTGTGAGACCGTTCCTGCTCTTCTTCTCCTTCCTCCAAGTTCACACAGCTCTGTTCGCTTCTCCTCACTTCCGCGGGAAAAGCCGGCATGGCCTGTACGGAGACGCAGTCATGGAGGTGGACTGGAGTGTAGGTACTGTGTCTGGACTTCGCATTTAGGAAGGATATGGGCAGTGTGTAGGACAGCTGTAATTATAGAATAGAGGCTGTGAGGAGAACAGCTGTAGGAGGAGCTCGTTTTGTGATGCTAACTTTATTTTCATGTCAGAGCTAGTTACAGCATCTATAATCTCTAGGCACTGCATGAAGACTTCCTATTTAATTGTGTCTGTTGGCTGTTAAAGTCTTACAAGCAAATGAGCATTTAATGGTGGAGGCCACAGTGACTGGCGTTTGTTTTACAGGATGGATTCCGAAAAAGTTGGGACGGATGTCCGATGCAGATATACATGAGTTTACACAGTGTCATGTGAGATTACAACAATTGCAGCACTTTTACCTGACCGTCAGTAACTGGGGACATTTCTGTGTGCAGCATCTTTTCTCACAGCTCATGAGCAAACGTGCGAGCGTGTCTCATTTACATACCACTATCTGTTTGTGGGTGGAGTCAATTTGCACTGTAACCAAGCAGCAAAATCCATTCTATGTGTATAGACTAGTTTGTTATCGATTTTTTTTCTTCCTTGTATGTTGATGATATATCCCATACATATAGACATAATCAATTGTTTTGACCAGTGGCCAGCTGTGTCATCATAATGTATCTTGTTTCTGATGCCAGGTCAGATAATGAAAACTCTGGAGCGGCTAAAGCTGAAGGATACGACGCTGGTTTATTTGACCTCGGATCAAGGCCCACACTTAGAGGAGATATCCATCCATGGCGAGGTGCACAGAGGTTACAGCGGCATATATAAAGGTAGAGAATCTACAGTACACATCAGAGGGAGGTGAGCAGTCCGGAAAACAGACACATTTTTAGTGTGCAGTTATATATCAGAGGGAAGTGAACAGTAGATAGAACAGCCATGTTTATAGTGTGTAGTTATACATCATAGGGAAGTGAACAGTAGATAGAACCTCCATGTTTATAGTGTGTAGTTATACATCAGGGGGAAGTGAGCAGTAGATAGAACAGCCATCTTCATTAGAAATAGTTATAAATCGTAAGGAGGTGACCAACTATCAGCAGAACAGCTGTGAGTTGCAAACTTATACAGTATCTCTCAAAATTGAGCACACCCCTCACATTTTTATGTGGACATAAATATGGCCTAGGCTATAAGAAGATTGCCAAGACCCTGACACTGAGCTGCAGCACGGTGGCCAAGACCATACAGTGGTTTAACAGGACAATTTCCACTCAGAACAGGCCTCGTCATGGTCGACCAAAGAAGTTGAGTGCACGTGATCAGTGTCATATCCAGAGGTTGTCTTTGGGAAATAGATGTATGAGTGCTGCCAGCATTGCTGCAGAGGTTGAAGGGGTGGGGGGTGTTAGCCTGTCAGTGCTCAGACCATACGCCGCACACTGCATCAAATTGGTCTGCATGACTGTCGTCCCAGAAGGAAGCCTCTTCTAAAGATGATGCACAAGAAAGCCCACAAACAGTTTGCTGAAGGCAAGCAGACTAAGGACATGGATTACTGGAACCATGTCCTATAGTCTGATGAGACCAAGATAAACTTATTTGGTTCAGATGGTGTCAAGTGTGTGTCGCGGCAACCAGGTGAGGAGTACAAAGACAAGTGTGTCTTGCCTACAGTCAAGCATGGTGGTGGGAGTGTCATGGTCTGGGGCTGCATGAGTGCTGCTGGCACTGGGGAGCTACAGTTCACTGAGGGAACCATGAATGCTAACATGTACTGTGACATACTGAAGCAGAGCATGATCAGTATGCAGTATTCCAGCATAACAACGACCCCAAACACACCTCCAAGACAACCACTGCCTTGCTGAAGAAGCTGAGGGTGAAGGTGATGGACTGGCCAAACATGTCTCCAGACCTAAACCCTATTGAGCATCTGTGGAGCATCCTCAAACGGAAGGTGGAGGAGCACAAGGTCTCTAACATTCACCAGCTCCATGATGTCATCATGGAGGAGTGGAAAAGGACTCCAGTGGCAACCTGTGAAGCTCTGGAGAACTCCATGCCCAAGAGGGTTAAGGCAGTGCTGGAAAATAATGGTGGCCAACAAAATATTGACACTTTGGGCCCAATTTGGACATTTTCACTTAGGGGTGTACTCACTTTTGTTGCCAGCGGTTTAGACATTAATGGCTGTGTGTGGAGTTATTTTGAGGGGACAGAAAATTTACACTGTTACACAAGCTGTACACTCACTACTTTACATTGTAGCAAAGTGTGATTTCTTCAGTGTTGTCACATGAAAAGATATAATCAAATATTTACAAAAATGTGAGGGGTGTACTCACTTTTGTGAGATACTGTAAATAGAAATTATTATTTGTGAAAACAGATCATTTTGTATGTAATCACAACCTGAAAAAGACTGCTAGCTGTGTGTCTCTGTGATGAGAGATGCTCTGATGATAATTAAGTATTTTGAAATGCCAAGTGTCCACTAAGAGCACTCATTTTCTAGAGTTCTCGAAATGAACACTAATTAATTATTTATTTAATTCATATATATATACACAAATTGACCTCATCTTACATCACACTCTAAATGCGAACAGCGTCTCAGTGATGACTTCTCTTTTCGAACAGGAGGGAAATCAACCAATTGGGAAGGAGGGATTCGGGTGCCAGGGATCCTTCATTGGCCGGGAGAACTTCCTGGAGGAAAGGTTATCGATGAGGTCACAAGTAACATGGACCTCTTCCCTAGCATGGTGAAATTAGCTGGAGCTAGCATACCCAGTGATCGGTGAGTCTGTCATTAAGTGGCATCGCTGTCAGTCAGAATGACAGCTTCGATAAACGTGGGGTGATAGGTCGAAACTAGAATATGTTTTCAGAAGGAATGTAAAAAGTTGTAAAAAAAAAAAATAATAATTGCACCTGCTGGCCAACAGGTGAGACTAAAATGTCTGCATTTTCCCACACAGAGGTTCTGAATACTACACTCTATACACTCGTAATGCGAACTAGCGACATAAATATTGCAGCTCTCAGTGTGTGTGTGTGTGTTTGTGTATTTTTCAGGGAGATAGATGGACGTGACCTCATGCCATTGCTGCAGGGTCGAGTGCAACGTTCAGAACATGAATTTCTGTTCCATTACTGCAATGCCTTCCTGAATGCTGTGAGGTGGCACCCTGCTAACAGTGAGTCTTAACACACACACACACACACACACACACACACTACATTTATTTTTTGTACTTGCCTGTCTCCTTTCACTAGGTACCTCGATATGGAAAGCCTTTTTCTTCACTCCTGATTTCTACCCTGAAAACTCTACCACCTGTTTCCACACGCACGTGTGCTTCTGCACTGAGGCCTACGTGACCCGTCACGACCCTCCGCTGCTCTATGATCTATCGAGGGACCCATCTGAAACTAACCCCCTCACCCCGGATACAGAGCCCAACTTCAGCTCCGTGCTGGAGGTGATACTGGAGGCAGAGAGGGTGCACACGCTGGGTATTAAAGCCACCGAGGACCAGCTCTCAGCCAAACACATGGTCTGGAAGCCCTGGCTCCAGCCGTGCTGCTCCTCCCTCCAACAGCTGTGCACGTGCCAACGAGACTGGCAGAGTGGGATTGTGGTAAACGCAGGAGAGGGGCAGGAAGAGAAAGAGAAATGAGTCAGTAGGTGTGTAATGACACCTACCTTGCCTATTGGTGATATTTTGCCTTTTGCAGAGTTTACACAAATGGAGCGAGGGTGTAATGAGGAGCAGAGTATTTACACATTACTGATTAAATCTCTCTCCAATTTCTTTTTGTTGAATTTATTAATGCGATCAGATTTTTAAAAATTTTAAACTGCCAACAAACTACAGCACAGGGTTTAGCAAGTGAACGGCCAACCATTCTTTGCATAGTTAGATATGACCTACTAATTAAGATATTCGCATGTTCAAACCTCTAGTTTCAACCATATACCCTGTGAACCTTTCCAGCAAGCTTTCTAAAATCAAAAACAACAACAACAACAAAAGTCGATAGTGCACATCTGATTTGCATCTGTATTTGTATCCATTTAGAACACAATATCTATGGTGCATTCACACCCCTAAATGGCAGTCAGGATGTATTGTGTGGGAGGTCCCCCGTCCCCGTCCCCCCCACACGCACAGGTCAGCTCCAATTGGTGTGGACAGATCTGCGTCCTGTAACTCCTGGGCTGAAAATGAGTCCTAGTCCAGCTCTCCACGGTTGTCATGTGTAGATGGAAAAGACAGCTGTGTATACACCCAGTATTGGAAAAGCACGACTTAGTTCAGTGTAAGTTAAATGTGAAATGAATGGAACAAATGTGGTTGGTTTTACGCTTTTGCAAAGAAACAAGCCAGCAAATCCTGCCTCATGATTAGACAGACTGCTTGAAGAGAATGCCGTGGATGGTGTAGTGCCCCAGAAATCTAGGAATATAAGGCTAAAATATCCCATTCCTAGGACACGTAGATCCTTAAAAAGAAACCCTGAGTTCTGCACCTGCAAGTATACTTTGCAAAATCCTGACAATGTGACTTTGAAAAATGGGGGGAAAAAAAATGTGTGAAACTCTCCACCTCCTGCAGTGTCGCAGTCTCACCTAATGATAAAGTGCCCTAGAAACCTTGGAACGCAACACTAAATATCACATACTTAATCCCACGGCTAGGATTTAATCCCGTAATCCCGTGGCTGGACCTTATATTGGACCTTGAGTTCAGATGCTAATATTAAAATCCCTTGGCATGCTGGCAAGTGTTGGAACTTGCATTCCAGCCTTTCCTGCTGATCTGCGGCACTGCTTCAGTCTCAGCGGATGAAAGAGGATGTGAAAGAAAGGGAATCTCGCTCTTCTGTTGAGTTTGGATGATTTATGAAAGGCCTTCGGAAGCTTCATCGATTTCTTTGAGGTGCACACAGATGCAAAAGATCCAAGCTATTCCATCACTGTATACACAAACCCGGGCCTTTTCACAAGAAGTTGCTTAACAGAGCTATTAAATCCAGTCTCTGCCATCTAATTTCAAAACAAATACCTCAATTAAAAAAAAAAAATGTAGCTTTATTGGCAGTTTTTATGGGTCGTACGCTGAATTCAAATTGGACGTGTTGTCAAGCATTCTTCAGTCAGTCCACACCGGTCGTGTCACTGCTACTTACAGGAGAAAGAACAACAAGCCACTTTGATTTTAATCTGTTTGGGCAGCTCTAGCATTCGATTATCAGTTAGGAATTGGTGAATTGACATTCCTTCACAATTTCTTCTTTGTATTAAGAGCGATATTATGACTGGAGCTGCTGTAATATTGCTGTTGGTGTCAACTGGCGATTATGATTTTGAATTAAACTCTGTGATTTACACTTCACTTATGCATATACAGTTGCATCCAAAATCATCTCCTGTGTCGCTCAGCCTTTAGACTTTATTCACTCCTGCTGGATACTGCATATGATGATAAACATCTCAGGTATGGATGAAACTTCCAAGATGGTACTGATTCTCTCTGGTCCAGGATGCTTGGAGAACCACAATCCATTTATGACAGTGAGTTGGTTTGACAGAACTTTCATTTATCTCTTTAACATGATTATTGAGAATTATCTGCAGCATGAGGTAAGACACTGGCGAGGCTGGCTCACTCACTTAAGACCGTATGCTTGGAAAAGTGGTAATAGTTTGGCAATTTGGAGCCAGGGAGCACCTGGCAGTGGAGTAGATGGTTTATTTAAAGAGTAGAGTTTCTGTTGCCAACATCACTATACAGCCATCCTTTTTCTCACTGCCTCGAGCCAGCTGGTCCAGTTCCATTTGAAGAGAGAAATGCATCCCATCTCAACGTCTTTAATTTCTCTCTGCCTTGAACTTCATTAAGCAGTTTTTTGATAACTGTTGGGGAATAATTGCTACTTCCAGTCAACAGTTAATGAGACTGATGCGGGTTTTGTTATTCATATTCACAGCGTAACAACTAAGATTTACTTTCCTCCAAATGCCTCAACGTGCTGTGCGGCATATAATTAAATTAGACTCTGTTTTTTGTAAACACTTTGCTTTATTAATTAACAATTAAGTGCCAATTGTGGTGCCAGAGGTTTGATTGAACCTTTTTGTGTTACCAGCCGCTTGAAATGGGGCATCAAAGTGATTAACCTGAGTGAATGTTGTGTGTGTGTTTGTGTGTGTGTAGAGGGATGGATCTAACCCTCTACTTCTTGATATGTAAGATCATCTGCAATCCAGATTACAGATACAATCCCACAGTTTGGCCACACAATAATGATTAGATGTGAAATATTTTTGAATTATTGGCATGCCGGCGAGTTTGAAAGTAATAAACCCCAGCTTTTATATCTATGGCCATGACCACGTGTTTACTCTGGCTGGCACCACAGTGAAATCACACTCAATGCCTGGACCGTGCCAAGCCACAGCATATGTGCTGCAGAGATACACTCCCTGCCCTCAGTCGCCTAACTATTGCTCCAAATAGAGGCTAACCCACTCCTGAAGGAACTGTGATCAATCACACCCATCCTTAAGGTTAAATTTTTAGTATCTGCCTGCAATGCTTTCTAGTGAACTTAGTTGGATCGGTTTTCCAAAATATTAAACCAGTTAGTAATTTATACTAAAGTGATTTTACTGAAGATGAATGAATGAACATCCTGTGTGTAACAGCAATCTGTCATGTCCAATAAAGTTTCTATAAAATTCATATCTGACCACCTGCGGGACAATAGAAGCCTGCTCCTGAGACTTTTTGTTGGGTCACATGCAATCCAAATCCCAATACACACCATTAGTATCAAATTCCAGTCCACCACATTGAAGACCTTTGCCATTTCCATGCTGTTTACCCCAATTGTACCCAATACGATTAAAATATAGACCCTATTCACAAAGAATTTTTGTTCCACATCTGATATTCCAAACTCTTTTCATCCTCAAGCAAACCCTGAAATGATTGGGACACTGTCAGACATTAACCTTTTCTCTTTACAAATGAACCCGCGCTGCTCAGCTGGGCTCAGCTTGGTCCCATTTGTGCAACAAAATGGTTCTCGCACATCTGCTAGGGACAAACTTCAGTGTTCAGGATAGCCGTCTACCCACAGCAGTTCACGCTCTCCTGTTTTTTTTTTATTCCACACTCGCTGCCTCGAGGCCCATGACATGGCAGGGTGTAATTACATAAGCAAATGAATACACATGTTGGAAAGCTTCTAGAAAACAAGCACACTAGGGCTTCCTCTATTCTTGAGGCCACATTTCCACTGGAAAGAACGAGGAATACCAGGAGTGTGAGCCAGGGAATCTCTAGCCCCATGTGTTACAATGTTTTCCCCTCTTAACACAGCATCCAGCTGTTCTATGAGTGTAGATTCTACAAGGGACATCTTACTAATGATGGTGGATGAAGTTATACTGTCTCATCTACTGACTTATTTATTCATTTGGCAGACAGATATACCCAACTAACAAGTGAGACAGGTTTAAATTCAAGCATAGAGATAAGCAGTCAAGGGCCTCTGATACCTGTTTTCCACCAACGAGGTATCAGTGATCTGGTATGATCTCCTTTTCCTTGTGTTTCTGCCATGAACCCAGTTCTCCTCTGCTGTGGAAAAAAGAACCAGTGACATTAGTTGTTCGGGGGTGACATCATCTCATCACTATGACAAGAACTGCTGTTTACATGACTTCCATTAAAATATGAAGTGAAGCTAAGAAAAATACTGATGGAAGCATAGCTTTGTTCTAGTGGGTTGGCTATTAAACTCATGAAAATATGACTCGGTTCTAGCAGTTTGGCTATTACACATGTGGAAATGGGTTGGTTCTAGTGGTTTGCCTAATAAACTGGTGGAACTATGGCTTGGTCTCAATGGTTTGGCTTTAAACTGATGTAAAAGTGGGTCAGTTATAAAGTTGGCAATTAAACTGGTGGAAACATGGCTCACTTTTAGTGGTCTGGCTGTTAAACTGGTGGAAACATGGATGGGTTCTAGTGGTTTGGATATTAAATGGGTGAAAACACAGCTTGGTTCCTTTAAAGGCTCCGGTTTCATGGTTGTGGAAAAAGTAGCATGGCAATCCTGGGGATTGAACTCATAACCTTCTAATTATACAGCACATTTTTCAGCTTTGTTCTTAAAAATTCTCCAAAGAATTACGTCAGGGCTTCTGAGCTGCAAAACAGAGAAGTTTTCGCCTGATTGTTGGGAGATTCGAATTCCAACAATTTCACTAACATATGTAGACTAGGCCTTAATCTCTAGGTGGAATGGCTGGCGTTACGACACTAGCACAGTTACTGTACTGTCCTGAGTTGTTAACACACGTCTGCACATGCACTGTATGTAGAATGTTTGTAGATCTTATTTAGTTCTGTGTCATTCCATGTGGTTAGTGTGCTGTTTTACGTAGCATCATGGTCCTAGAGGAATGTTGTTTCGTTTGACAGTGTACTGTACCAACTGTATATGGTTGAAATGACAATAAAACTACTTGACCTTGAACTAGCCATTTGTGGCTGATTACCCTGTGATGTTGCATAAGACCATTGATCAATCGAAGATCACATAGCAGGGGAACTGAAAACATTTGGATGGAAGTGGATAACTGGCTTCATGTCTCAGAGGAAGCAAATGTGTTTAGAAAATCTAAAATAAATATATCTAAAAAATATAATGTATAAAAATATCTAAATATGGCATGTGCTTCATAATTACCCATAGTAGACGCTCCAGGGAATCCATAGCATGAATAATGTCTCAACTACGCTTTGTCTTGTGTTTTAAAAGACAAATGGGATATCATGTGATGCCAGTGATCCAAAAAGCTGATTCATTCATCAGCATCAACTTAATGGTGCTCAGTAAATAATATGCAGCTCGTGTCTAATGGATACTAATTGAAGCAGCTGCAGTGTTAGCATCTAAACGCTGCCTTCATGTATCTCTTCTGGCGGAACTACTTTAAAAGGTTTCATGTTAAACAACAAACAACCCAGTGACTAGTAAATTGGTAGAACCATGGCTCAGTTATAGGTTTGAGTATTAAACCTGTGGAAATGTGTCGGTTCTTCTGGTTTGACTACTAAACTCATGGAAACGTGTAGGCAGTCGCGGTTTGGCTAATAAACTGGAGGAAACATGGCTCAGGTCTAGTGGTTTGGCTACTAAACTGGTGAAACCATAGCTGGTTTAGCACCTGGGTTGTAGTTATATAGCTGTTAAACTTGTTGAAACATGGCTCATTTCTAGCAGTTTAGGTGGAAACATATGTTAGTTCTATTGAGTTGGCTGTAAACTGGTGGAAACATGGTTCAGTTCCAGTGGTTTGGCTATTATACTGGTAGGAACGGATCAATTCTATCAGTTTGGTTATTATACTGGTGGAAACATGGATCAATTCTACTAGTTTGGCTATTATACTGGTGGGAACATGGATCCATTCTACTGGTTTGGCTAGGAGGGACCACGGCTCAGGTCTAGTGGTTTGGCTTCATGTGTTCCAGCTCAAGCACACCTGGTCTAACTAATGAAGCCCTTGATTAGTTGCATTAGGTGTGCTTGAGACAACACCTGTTTTGCATATTTGTGCTGTTGTGAGGGATTCTATGCAGGAGGTTGAATAGTTTTGAGACTGGAGAAATCACTATAAGTTGCGTTTGCTTATTTCTTAATGGGGAAACCATTGAAGCGTTCATTGTGTTGAACTATTTCAATTGCTTTTGTTTGATTTGTTCATTGCAAACAGCTGAAAGTCTGTACATTTTGACAATAAACCTGATTTGCAATGGGGGTGGAATAATTTTTCTTGCAACTGTATATAACCAGAGCCTGGGTTTCATAATTACCCACAATACACGCTCTAGAGAAACTATAGCATGAATTTGGTGTAACTTTCATTGCAGGCTACCTCGTGTACAAACACATCTTATCAAACAGGTATGCAAAACTACTGCAGGCTCAGTGCACAATTGTTTCTGGTGGAACAGAGTTCTATCAGCCTGTTTGAAGGCAAGTTGAAGGCGTATTTATGCCTCCTCATCTGTTTCTCTTACTTTGTCGTTAAATCACAAACACACATAGGGCACCACGAATCTTTCACCCTTCCCTGGGGAAACATGATAACGGGCTGGTGATATCAAGGCCAAGCAAAATGGCTGTTCAGAGAGTTCAAACGGCCTTTCTCGTGGTTACGCTTGTTCTCTGAGCATGAAACCGAGGACCTGCAGACAAATTCCGTTACGGTGTTGTTATAAAAACTGGTGGCAGGGATCCTGCTGTGAGTTTTAGCTTGGGTAGATAGAGTTCTCGAATAAGACAGGCTTCATCTTTGATTCTGCACTCCAGTAAGAGTTCGGTGAGGGCACGTTCTTTCAAATTCAACCCCCACTTATTTTTGCTTCCTGCTTTCATAATGTCATGCTTAGGCTAAGCCAATTCTCTCTACATTGGCATCTCGGTTAAATCCAGAAATAACCTTCAAATATATTCAAACTTCAGCTGCCAGACTCGAGGCTCCTCACACATAACATTACGCCCATACTTCAACAGTTACACCAGCTGCCTGTTTTGAGTTTAGCACACTTTCCAAAAAAGCAGATCAGCCTCCACAGGAGACATGCAGTACCTCGAGAATAAGACATGATCTCACAGGGACTGTTCTTCTGACCTGCTTCAAAATATAACACCTCTCTTCTCTCAACATTATCTCACGTAAAGAAACCTTAAGTATCAGCAAGGTGTAGAATTATTGCTACTGCTATCATTGCAGTACAGAAGCCCTAAGCAACCTTGTACTGTTCATTTCTCTTCTTTGTTGTTTTCTTGTGATCTCGAGTAAATTTTTTCGTGATCTTTACATAACCAAAAGCTGTTTTCTCATGGTCTAATTTAACCCGAGAAAATCTTGCACCTTGTGAATGGGACTGGTGCTCCATGCACGTTGGCATCTTCACCATCATAAATGTATGGATGGATTTTTCCATCGGCTTTTAGATTATTACAGAAAATCAGCTCTGTGACCAACAAAAGTTTTTGATTCTTACACATTTTGTTCATCAACATAACCTTCACAAATAAACACCATTTTTATTAACTTTGAAGCCTAAATACGATCGCCAGAAGTAAACTACACCATGGTCGCATGACTTCAACATCATCACCGCTAAACTTCTGACAACTCTTTCGATCTTTTTTTTTAAAAACACTTCTATAAACTGATAAATCTACAAGTTGGAATAGTTTTCAAGAGTGCGAGTATAAACACAACGAGGCTGTAGTAGATGAGTTTTCCTGTTTGGTGTGATGGCGATTCATTTCCCAGACAACCTCTGTAGTCCCATTTAACCACTTGTTAGCAACCGCTATTTTCCGAGACGCGTAAAAGCTTTAAAAAAAAGCAAAAGAAAAAAAGACTGATTACTGGGGTATTACTGATGTATTTTATGTCGTAGAATACACAGTGAGAATATCTTGAGCTTCGGATTTAAACTCTAAGGGAACTGTAAATCTTATTTCCGAGACAAACATTTCAAAATCATTTCCGTTGCTTGTTCATTGCTCACAGGCTGACTGTTTAACGCTGCTTGCTGCTCATAAGCAACAATAGACCGATCAAACAATAGTCCATTCTGCAAAACCCCCTGCATGATACCAGGACCGTGCATCAACCTGATTTCTATGGAAGTATAATAGTGCCAAAAGTCCTTGAAACTTGAATTACATAACCTGAAAAAAACATGTCACAATAACAATACTTGAATTTTTTCTGCCCAGCAACTTCACACAAATCGAAAAATAAACCCCATAATATCAGTGCTTGCATTAATTTCCTCACAAATTCAGGCTGCAAAAATTCAGGTCTTAAATTCAGGTCTAAAAATTCAGGTCTTCACATCCGGGTCTCACAGGAAGAGCAGTGGATTGCCGATAGTATCATTACTCGCTGCTCAGAACTGCCTCAACGCCCTGGTGGTTGTGGTGTGAATTGCACTTCCGTACCGATAGTGAATCAGAAGATGAAACAAGAGGTAAGTGAAACTATTCTTTATTTATCAACAGCACAGCGGGATATTTTACTACACTGTCGAATTACTTTTCATTTATCCTTTCGGAAAAAATGGTAGTCATTCATTGTAACGAAGTTATGTTAGCTTTTTGTGAGCTAGCTAGCTAACGTTAGTTCTCCCCACAGCACTTGCTCTTGGACTCTGTTTTAGAGCGATTCCGCTCACGCCTGAACCATGCTGTTGGGCATATTCCTTTAGACATGGATTATATGGAGATTATTTGCTCATATAGTCATTAATTGTAGCGAAGTTATGCTAGCTTTTTTTGAGCTAGCTATCTAGCTAACGACGTTCTATGTTGAACACCTGCACGAAGTCATGGCTTGGCTAGCTACATCCTTACTAGCTAGCTGTACTGGGAGTCCTCAGGGACATGCGGAGTCTGTAGATTCCATGTGCGGAAATGTCCAGGTATCACACTACCTTAAAAGTACATTGAAGACCCGGTTCCCAGGCTGTTTATGGATTTCAGTAGCCCAAATTCATTAAATTTGGCTACTAACTATGGCAGTGATAGACGTATTCTCCTACATGTTCAAGCCGTTTAGGACCCTTAAAAATGTTAAATATGGATAGATGCTGCTTTCTCGAATATTGTGGCCTGATGATGATGATGATGTTGAATACCCAGCTGACACACACCAACTTATCACTGGGTACTTGAGGCAGTTCACTGAGATGGGTATGGTATCAGCAATCTACCTCTAAATCTATATTGGCTTCTTTATTTACATTAAATCTAAATAAGATTTTAAACATGTTTGTCATAATCTGACATTTGTGTGTCTTCATGTCTGTGTAAATGTTTTGTTGTTCTATTTTGCATTTTAAAATAAAGTGAATAATGTGCCTTGCCCAAGACCACAAATTGTTGCGGTCATAAATGACAAAATAACTTTAAAAAAACATGTTGAATAAGATTTTATTTGTTCGATTTCAGCATGTAGCAAGGACCTGAAGGACCTGCTCAGGTTTTGGGTTGGATGGGAAATTGCTAAAGAAAGTATGGCTGTGGAAGTTGTTAATGGTGACCTCCCAAGAGCCCCTACCTGCTTCTGTATCCTCAGATTACCAGGGCACTACAAAGATTACCAGTCCTTCAGGATGGACTTGATTATGTGCATTGGGTTACATTGGATTATTTTGATTATTCAGCAGCTGGAACTGCATATTTCTTCACTAGCGTTCACCCTTTCATTGTTGCCTTATTCATGCAGCGTAAATGTTTCAGTTCTACTTTAGCATATGCATGAAAGTGCTGTTACTGTTTGTAATGTTTAAGTCTGTTCTGTTTGAACATGCATGGCACATGCAATATTTGACAAGATGGCATGTAAGTTTCTACTGTACCCCACCACACTATTTTAGATGCAGTGGCTACTGAATGTTTTTGGTGAAAATGAAACCATGTTTCCATGCTTTATGTTACTGTTATTATTTCAAAAAAATATGTACATTTTGTACTTTTTCCAATTGTGAGCAATAGCCGTGTCTTCTTTAACAATATATTTGGCTCTATTTATTAACCTGCTGTACGAATGTCAACTAAGACTGAATTAACTCCGTTAAACTCG
>CM022772.1:16187665-16270165 GCA_012411365.1 Ameiurus melas
GCCAGAAAAAAAATCATAGCATAATTACCTATAATTAACAATAAGTCCATGTTTTTCCCTTTGTTACACTAGGAAAATCTTCATATTTAATGAAATATCCTTTTACAAAACACATCATGAACAATCTGAGATTTCTTAAGACAAACATGTGCAATTTACTGGTCACGGTGTAATAACAATCAGCAGAACGCGCATTGCTGCCATCTGCTGTTCTGTCTGAGTCCCAAAGTTGTACCGCCTTCTACTCTGACTAAAACAATGCGCCCCTAGCGGATAATTTAGGCATAGCATTTTATTAAAAATGTCTATTTTGTGTCTTTCATGCATTTTTTCACTGTCAAAATTCATTCTGCAGGCCGGATTGAACCCTCTAGTAGGCTGGCTTTGGCCCGCGGGCCGTACGTGTGACACCCCTGCACTAGACAGTATAGTACATAATGCGTAGTGTAAGTGTATAGTACGTCATTTGGAACACAACTTTAATATTTATGCGTGTAATATAATGCGTGCTTTCGGAACAGAAGTAATGTAATGAGTGAATTTTGCACAGACCAACTAATCGATAGTGAGATTCGTTGACAACGTTTTTCATCATCGATTATTATCGATTAGGTTTTGCAGCTCTAAATCCAATTAACAAAAACTGTTAAGACTAACCTAACTGAGGCTAATCCTTAGATTAAAACAGCAGAATAGTTACATTATAAGACCAACAACCACAATCACAATCCGTTCTATACTCAAATGGCATCTGGAGCTCAATCTGCAGAGATTGACATTGTTTCAGACATTATCACAAAAACATAAGCAAGGTGACTGAAAACTCCATTGA
Organism: Ameiurus melas; assembly: GCA_012411365.1. NCBI lineage: Eukaryota > Metazoa > Chordata > Actinopteri > Siluriformes > Ictaluridae > Ameiurus > Ameiurus melas. Next base: position 16,188,498 of record CM022772.1, read on the forward strand.
CCTCAGCTACATGTTACACTCTACTGGGACTCGTAGGTATCTAGTTGTTATGGTAACGGAAACAAAAGCAAAAAAAAAAAAAAAGCTAAAAGCAATTCCCTGCATGTGCTCAAAGTTGCTTCTGGCGATTTCAGTGAATGTCTGTGCTTTTGGTGAGGTGTCACCAGGTATGCTTGCTCTAGGTAGCTAATATTTTAGCCTGGCAGTTCTATTAAGAGCACTGTAGTAAAACTATGGTTTATTTTCTAATAAGTGAGCTATATTGAGCATTTACAAATTAATGTAATCATTATACACTTATAAAATCTAAGGAGATGGCCTGGCTAGTGACCACAAAAGGGAGGACAATTCAGCCATCTCAATTACAGCTATGTTTAAGTCGACAGTAGTGGGAAAATTCATTTTCAGCACCATCTTCCATCTTACTGTAATCATTCCACTGCTATTGAATAGAAGCTTTCAACCCCCACTGACCCCTGGTTTAAAATCATAAAGTGTTCATGTGCATTCTGTTTTCATAGCGCATGCTATTGAATGCTGTGTAAGCTTTCATAGACTCATAACAGGTCCATATAATTAATTAATAATAAAAAAATATATATATATATATATATATATATATATATATATATATATATATATATATATATATATATATATATATTACATACACACACACACACACACATACATAGGACTGTGCAAAAGTCTTGCTGTAAAGACTACTGTGCAAAGAAATGCTGTAGAGCAAAGATGCCTTCAAAAAAAAAAAACTAAATTAAATGTTTCTCCAAAAAAGACAATAAAGAGCATAAATGAAACAAAGGTATAATATTTTGTGTGATGACCCTTTGCTTTAAAAAAAAAAAAAAGTCTCCGGTAGAATTAACGCAGTTTTATAAGGAAATTATTTTTTTTAATTTCCTCTAAGATATATTGAGCATCTTGCAGAATCAGTCACGGTTTTTCGGGAGACTCTGACTGTCGCACATGCCTCTTAATTTTGCAGCAAAATCCAGCAGCCTCCATTATGTTTTTTTTTGTTTTTTTTTGTCTGAAAAGTGGTCTCTTTCAGCACTTCTTGCTGCTTTCTTTACTCACATACAAACGTTTATCCGTAACATTTCATTTTGAGCTGGAAAACTAGCGTTTGGAAATCTAAAAATGTTTTTGTACTGAATCGAACTGTGTAGAAGTCATAAAACAAAAATCAAGGTTTGTACTAAAAAAGAAAAAAAAATAGGGCACCTAAGACTTTTGCACGGTACTGTATAGGAGTATGTGATACTATACACATACAACACATGTATATATGTTTAATGGCTGCTGTTCTAGAACAGTCCCGACCTCACCTCAGCTCCAGCATGAAGTCATATCCAGGCGTCATCGCACCGAGCTTCTGTTTTCGGACATTGCTGGCAAATCTGTAAGTAAATTCTATACAATGCTAGAGGAGAAGAGAAGACAACAGTGGGATGGTTCAGGCAAAAAGTTTGATCAAGAGACAACATCTGTTCCTCAAACTGAAGCCTTATTTGAGTTGGATTAGTTGCATTATAAATCAACGTGTTGTCACTGTCGTTATCGTCATTGTCAAGGTAAATGGTGCACTTATATAGCGCTCATTCACACACCAATGGTAGTAGAGCTGCCACACAAGGCGCTAACTTGCTATCGGGAGCAACTTTGGGGTTCAGTGTCTCGCCCAAGGACACTTCGGCATGTGGAGTCACGTGGTACGGGAATCGAACCGCCAACCCTACGATTAGTGGACGACCCGCTCTACAACCTGATCCACAGCCGCCCCAAGGTCATTGGTTGTCTTTGTCATCATTGCTTCTGCTGCTGTTGTCACTGTCGCGTTTATCGTTGTCATCACTGTCAATGTTGTAACCATTGTTTTCATCGTCATTGTCGTCATCGCTGCCGCTTTAGTCGTCGTCGCTTTCCGACGTTGTCGCCGCAGTCGTTACTGTTTAGTTCTCATCGCCGCGGTGATTAACTTCACCTCCAGCTTGTCAGGAGCCGTGATGAGAACAGCGGCGACCAGAGCTCCAGCCGAGGCCCCGGCACAGGCTCTCGGACGCGACAGCAGCCCGTGTCCGTGTGTGAGGAGAGCATCGATCGTGCCAAGATGATAGATACCCAGAAAGCCACAGGCAGCAAAGGACAAGTTGACCACCGCCATGACTGCTGGGAAATCAAGTGGGATTTACAGATTACTGTCAGCTTTCAATCAGTCCACCTCAATGGTATTGTCATTCCATCTAATAGGCGTATAGGTGAAATATCGTGCCTCCAGGCATCACTGGGCAATATACAAGACCAGACCAGACCAGACAGATGAGCTGTATTCTGGACTCGACAGTATATAGTGTAAATATTGCAAAACTGCAGTTCCAGTGCAGCAGTTGCATGACAGGAAATCACCATGTCTACATTTTAAACTTGAAATACAAGTTGTTACATGGAACAGTTTAAATGATTATGAAGTACACACTTCTACCCTGCTCAGGTTCAAGTCAGTGGCAACTGTATGTGTAAAACTTTACAATAAACAAACCAACCCCCATGACTTGTGCACCTTGGAGTTGTCTTCAACTTTGAAAAGTCTCTCGTGTATTAATGCTTAAGCGACTCACCTTCACTGCACAACAGTGGCAGCACAGCGGCCTGGCTGCACTCAACGATGAAAACACGCACCCGACGCGTTTCCGCTTCACTTCCGGGTATGAACAGGTTTCAAAATAAAAGCTTGAGCTTAATGGGTTATCACATGTGTACTACGTGATTTTGCTGTATGCTAAGTGTTAGCACATTTACTAGAAAGTATAAATGTAGTGCACCATATGTTTGATAAATAAATAAATATTTCCAAAACGCTTTGAATCTTATGTTTCCAGTACATAGACAACAACAACAACAACAACAGTTCATACAGTGCAAGAAAAAAAATATGATTGATTGAATGATTGATTGATTGATTGATTGGTTGATTGATTGATTGATTGATTAGAAGGCAAACGACTAAAAATGAGGAAGTGAAAAGATCTTAAATCCGGAACAGCTAGTGACACAAATAGCATACATGGCTACTTTTCTCTATCATGTATAAGCAGTCAAGAGCTTTTATTTATTCATTCATTCATTTTTTTTTTATTTTTAAAGAAAATCTAGGAAAAAAATCTGAATATTACATTTATTCCTCAATCATTTGAACACTGAAATGAATGATTTCCCATCTATGGATGAGCACAAGTCATAGCTAACAACCATCAAATGGCTGCTTTTCTGTACCATGTAGAAGCGGTTGAATTAACATTTCAAACATTTCATTTGAAAGAACAATTCAAGAAAAAATACTTAGGTTAAATGAATTCCTCAATCATTTGGACACAGATATACTGATGCTGATCATTTCCTATCTGTGGATGAGCAGGATCAGAGCGGCCTTCCCAAACTAGAAATTTGTAAGCTGTATTTCTGTAATTTGTGCTTTCATTGTGTCATTAATTATCATCATGTGTATTAATTATTCACATAAATTTGCAGGAAAACCTGGCAGCCTAACAAACTAGTGGCCAAAGGTATGTACATATCCGACCATTCACACATATGTGTTTTTTCACTGACTGTAGCCGCTGAAGGTGTTTTAAATTTTTTTTTTGCCCAGGCCTGTGTATGATTGCCTTTGCATGAGACTGTACCCAAGCAATGCCCACCCCACACCTCATGACATGAATGACCCACAACCTTCCGAGAGTGATGGTTTATTGTTTTATGCAAATGAGCACGTTTAAGGCATGTGATTATTATGGTTTGGTTGTCCACAGTACACTTTTGACCGCATTCGTATTAATTCAACTAATCAGCCGAAGGACATTTAAGAGTGTGATATCATCATCATCATCATGATCATCATCATCATCATAAAAAGGGGGAAAATTATAATAAAAAAAATGTGTGTGTTTGTTGTTTTTTTAAAAATGGGGGATACTAGGCTGTGTTCAACTAATTTCTGTTTCTGCCGGATAGTTTTGTATATTACAGCTTGGCTTCTTTGCTACCATGTGGTCCGTATCCTACAGTGCGTGTCTTTTCAAAACGTGTTAGTGGAATTTGAAAACTCGTTAGACGAAGCTAATGCCTGTCCTTATAAAAAGTGCTCGATCTTCAAACTGGATGGACATAAAACAAATTCCCTCTATCTCAGTCAGTTGAACCTCTTGGCCACACAATAAATAGACGTATTAGTGTGACACTGGGTGCAGCTCTTGAGAGACTGACAACACATCCTTTATAAAGAAGCATGGCCCGCTAAAGATCCATTAGCCCTTTGTGGTTTAGCTCTAATTGTTCTCGCCCTGACTGGACTGAAGTTTAATCGCTCAGCGTTGTCAGTGTGTAAGGCAACAGCCAGTGGGAATGTGTATGACCAGATTCATCAAGAGTCCTGGAGAAGCTGTACTGCACGGTTTTAGTGGTCAACCTGCTATAACCCGTCTGATTCATGACAGCTCTTTGTAAATCTCAGAGGTAGGTTCCTGTCTCATGTCTTATTTATCCTGCTATCTGTGTATGAACCTGCTGTCAGGTGGATCTCCAGGCATGTGAACGGTTTTTGAGTTTTTATAAATATGAGAGTTAAATGTACTAAATGTACTAATGTACTAAAATACATCTTTTACATTAAATACAACAAATTATTTTACTGTGATACACTACGGTTTTATTGTGGTAAGTATATGGTAGGCCATAATACTATCATTCTGTTACTATGGTGCTTTATGGGAATTGTGCAGAATTATTCGCACCATTCCAGAGAATAGGCAAAAAAGGGCAAGTGAATAAGCTATGTCTCTAACAATAATCATTCTCATAAGAATGTTAAAAACTAATAATAAATACTAAATAAAAAATAATAAATAATAAAAACTCTAGCAACTCTACCTATATTTCTATTAAAGTTTGTCTGATTCATTTAATAATATTAATATTGATGACAGTAGTACAAAAACTAGACAGATATATCATGCTTTGCATTTATGTCCCATAAAACCATGGTTAAGTTGCCTAGAAATGTAAAAAATGATAATATTAGAATAATATTTGAAATTGGATTTTTAAAACTACAGTATATGAGCTAAAGGTTAAGGTCATGGTGGAGAATGAGTGTCAGATTAGTTATGAGTTTGTGAATTTGTACGTCTGGCGCTAGATCTTTTCTCGCCATTATGTTGCAATTAAATTGTGCAGTGCGAAATTGTTTACCCTCAGGGCACAAGTATTGGTGCATTACAATTTTTTATTTGGCAGGCGCTTTTTTATTCCATGCAACTTACAAGAGAGGCGGAATCCAATTTACGCATCGGGTTATTAAAGGAAATGGCACAATACATTACCATCAGTTGACTAGATACAGTATAAATGTGGAGAGATCAAAGAGAACATGAGGGATGGAGTAAGGTGCAGTGCTCAGAAGCACTACAAACGCTAGTCAGTACATATTTCTACCCTCCTGTGTAGACACCATATATTACCACACAGGCTTTATTTACTGACTTTTCGCTCTGACTACCCTGGAGCTCAGTGCGAACTCCACATGCGAACTCCCGGAGAGCATTTAACACTTCCCAGCATGCTTATCCTCAGGTCTCTGGCGTGTCACCACAAATTTACCATTCCTTAAGTTCCTCATGCTTCTATGTAACACGGAATGTAGTTATAGTCTCGACAGGGAATACAAGTCTGTGTGTGTTCAATTGTTTAAATAATGGAGACAAAAGAGTCTCTTCAAGGTGTTGGTGCACGTTGTGGTCTACATCGTTTCTGTTATCGCTGCTGGGGTTCAAGAGACAGAATCAAGAATGATTTATTTCAAACATACATCGAGGCTTTTTTGTAACAATCCCTGCGTAAGAAAAAAATGCCTTGAATTTAACATTGATTAGGACACGTTGAACCTTTAAGCGATGCTTGTTAATGCTTATTAAATCCAAACAGATGCATACCATTTTATATGGCTTGAAACAATGGAAAAGTTTCATTAAAAAAAATATTTTATCGAATATTATATAATGTCAGGTATAACTACAGATATTTCATTGTAACAATTGAATTCAGCTTACGTAAAGGTAGGATATGAAGTAACATTACAAACACTCATCTGTAATTGCATAAATATTTTTTATATTGCTAATAAGTAAGATAATATGCAAGGAATAAAGAAAGTTCTTGGAAAAGAATCAACAATGTGATAATGAGAAAAATATTCTATTGCTGCATTAAGAAAGTACAAGACACTGATTGGTGGTCTAATTGTAGCAGGGTTGGAGTGTTCCAGTTATATTTAGATTTTTCTTTTGGCTTGGTTAGGAAGGTTTTTCTTTAAATGACTGTAAATGCCAAAATGGCAATTACATAATGAAAAGAAAAATAATAATATAGAAATATTGATTCTTTTCTGATTATGACTAGACATTACACTACAATGAGCACATTTCCCTTGGACCTCCAGGGTTGTGGGGTTCGATTCTCACCTCAGCTCAGTGTGCACAGTGCTTGCATGCTAACCCCTGCTTTGGGGTTTTCCTCCGGGTACTCTGGTTTCCTTACCCAGTAGAAAGACATGTATTGTAGGCTGATTGGCATTTCCAAATTGTCTTTGGTGTGTCAAAGTATGTGCAATTGAACCCTGGGATGGGTTGGCATCCCGTCCAGGGTGTTCCCCCGCCTTGTGCCTCGAGAAACTAAATGTGCTGGATTGATGGTAGGCTTACATGTAGGTAAACACTAAAAGATTAAATTCCCACAAAAATCAGGTGATGCTGATGTAAGTTCTTTTGGTCTACATAGATGACAAAGTCATTAATCAAGAATTCTGTTCACCACCTTTGCTTGCATAAAATCCGACAGTAAACCGTCTGACTGCTGTATTTTCCCTTGTTCCAGGCCTTTCGCTGTAATTTGGTTTTATTTTGGGATTATGCTCCAGGATGATGCTGTAATGAAGTCGCCCAATTTGTCATGATATTGAGTTAATAAGGACAAAATCATAAAAGGGCGAAGATGCTCAGGAACAAAATGAGCTGGGTTCTGACTATGGCCTACTGACGGAATGAAATGATCTTCGGTGTTACGCTTAATCGCGGCTAATTAAACGCCCTCAAATCTCAAAGTTTGAATAATTCTTATGATGGAGAAAGTTCTTGGGTGCCATGCAGAAGCAAGGAAAAGGCCCAGCTAAGGTAATTTGCTGTAGATAGTGCAAATCGGCGTCAAAGATCAAACAGTGTCCATAGATAGAGTGCAAAGCCAAGGCACAGACAAGAGGGATGAAAGGGGGGAAATATCAAAGATGTGTTTTGAGTGGGGAGAGAGATGAGAGAGAAGAGGAGAGGGTTGAATGACAGGTCGTCAAAAGAGAAAGGGTGACGTGGTTCAATCTCATGTATGAGTGAAGAGGCCTGTGCTATTGATAGGGATCTGTAGACATGAGAGAGCAGAACAGTCAATGCAGAAGAGGTGAAATATATTCCCTTCCTGCTTGTATGCGTCCAGCGTTCAGACTCGGAATACACAATGACGGCTGGGGTACTCGGTTACGAGACCGCCAGACTTTTTTTTTTATATTTACTTTGTGTCACATTCTTACATTCTCAATCTTATTCTTCAGCGATTCAAGGACATTGTCCAATTTATAATCCAGCATTTGTGTCAGTGCACTGATCAGTATGAAGCATAGCAGTAATACACTAGTTGGTGATATACATGAACATTCATAATATATTTCTGGTGAGACATTTCATCTTTGGTTGTCATTTAAAAGATGCCGTCAAGCCAAAAGAGCAATATTCAACTCTACAGCTGCGAAAGTTTTGTGTAAAAGTGTTACACTTGTAACACATTAGCCATGAGCTTCGCTAGTCAGCTTGGAGGTGAATGTTGAATATTCAAAGGAGAAAATGCCAAAGGAGGAAAGATGGATATGTTGCAGTGGTATTCACTGCATATTCTGCATCATCCATCGGTGGAAGATCTCACCATGCGTTCTCGTGTGCACAAAATGCTATCCAGGTGTCTCACACTATCCCAAGCGCTTAAGACGGGTGAAATAGAAGTGTATCCAAGCATGCTGGTGGATTCTATGAGCCATGGTCAAGTATGTGCAACATCCATCCATCTAACCATTTTCTGTACTGCTAATCTTAAATAGGTTCATGGCGGGGGGGTGGAGGTGTTCATGGAGCCTATCCCAGGGAATTCAGGGCATGAGACAGGGGACACCCTAGACGCAGTGCCAACCCATCGCAGACTATGTGCAATATCATCAAGGTTATTAAGCTAAATCTACATGCTGCATGATTAGATTAGATACTTAGCACACTGTGAAATATTGAGGCTCCTTATCACTGATGATCTTTGCAGGATGATAGCAGAGGTAAGATAAAAATAAATAAATAAAACACTGGCATGTCATTTTGGTTAAATATATTTGCGGTTTCTTAAAATTGAGGTCTCAAAGTATGTTATAGGACAACAAAAGATGAACAATGCGAGATTTTTTTGTCTTTTTGTCAGTCATGCCAGAATTCAGTCCTAGACCACCACACATACAGCGAGGGAAATAAGTACTGATCGTGTCACAGATTTTTTCAGTAATTATTTCCAATAAGGCTATTCATATGAAATCTTTACCGGACTTTTTTATAAACTCAAGAAATCCACACATGTAAAGAAATCCATGAAATTAGTCGGCCTTATTCAGTATTCAGGTGTGATTTCGGTCCATTCTTCTAAACATATCGTCTTTAAATCTTGTTCAATTGTATTCGAGTCAGGTGATTGACTGGGCTATCCTAACACCTTGATTTTTTTTCCTCTGAAATTGAGAGTTTCCTTTGCTGTATGCTTTGGATCGTTGTCCTGCTGAAGGTCCACCCATGTCTCATCTTCATCATCCTGGTGGATGGCAGCAGATTCTTCTCAAGAATCTCCCGGTAAAGAGCTCCATTCAACGTTCCTTCAATTATATGAAGTCTGCCAGTACCATGTGATGAAAAACCACCCACACCATGACACTTCCACCTCCACACTTCACAGTTGGTGTAGTGTTTTTACGGTGTTTAACGGCAGTGCCATTTCTTCTCCAAACATGGCGTGTAGTATGACAGCCAAAAATTTCAATTTTGCTCTCATCTGACCGGACAACACTCTCCCAGTATTTCATAGACGTGTCCAAATGAGTTGCAGCAAACTTTAAACAAGTTTCGACATGCCTTTTCTTTAGTAATGGAGTCTTGCAGGGTAAGTGTATATTGTGAGTGTCATTGCCTATTGTTTTCTCTGTGACGATGGTACCTGCTGCCTCCAAGTGTTTCTGGAGCTCTTTCTGAGTGGTCATTGACTCTTTGGGCTACTCTTCTGACTATTATAATATTGCGAGGAGCTCATGTGCGTGGCTCGTTGATGATGGAGTGATGTTGCTTCCACTTGCGGATAACGGCCCCAATGGTGCTTACTGGAGGATTCAGAAGTTTTGAAATACGTCTGTATCCGATTCCATCAATATGTTTAGCAACAATAAGGTTGCAAAGGTCTTGGGCGAGCTCTTTGCTTTTACCCATCATGAGATGTTTCTTGTGTGACACATTGGTAATGAAAAGCTGTTTTATAGACCATCATTCTACTAACCTAGCTGATATTAATTTGCAAAGATAGCAGTATAATTACTTTATAACTACTTACGGATTTCAGCTGGTTCCTTGCCTTATCTTGCCTTTATCGTAGCATATACAATACTCTTTTCCTGTGTCATTCTACTTTATTACACATAACTTTATTTATGCACTTTAATATTGTGAATTCTTTATATTTGCAGATTTCTCTAGTTAATACTGATGTCCGTTGAAAATTTAATGTGAATAATCACATTGAAAATATCATTACTGAAAAAAAAATCTTGACATGTTCTATACCCACTGTAATAAAGTCCAATCCTGTGTATTGACTTGAAGTATTGAAGTATTTAAAATCAAATTGCCTTTAGCTGACTATTTTCACACAGCTGAAGAAAAACCCAGGAGTATAATTGGGAATGTGTGTCTAGATGAAAAATGACTCTAAAGGCTGTCTCAGGTAATCGTTCATTTGTATTCAATATGATTTCCAGATGAGTGAAATGTTAAAAAATGCAAGAATGCTAACTCCACCGAGATGGTTAAAGGGAAGAGTATTCGAAAAATGTTAGAAAGGGAACTGGATACTGGATTCTCATTGAGTACTCTTTATCTCTATCTGTCTTCCACGCACTCTCTCTCTTTCACACACACACACACACACACACACACACACACACACACACACACACACCACTCTACAGTGATACAAATAGCACAGCAAGGTTCACAGCATCATGCCGTGGAGAAAACCATTTTGTGGCATGAAAGAGGTAAAGAATGCTGATAGGTGGGCGAATTGCACACACAAACAAGCTCTCAATAATGTCCATTTACAGCACAGGATGAAGGTCCAGCAGGAATCTGAGGTTCTTCTGCCAAGCTGTGTTACATTATCACACCCGAGAGAAGAGTGAGGAAAGAGAATAGGTGGTGAAAGACACCCACACCTAATAGGAAAAAAAGAAAATCCCACTTCTGTGGCCTTGGCTGATCTGATATGAATCTCTGTGTGGATGTATTTCTTTTTTTTTTTTTTTTCATGGAATAGTATGAGGCTGAGTGGATCAGGTATGTCAAACGTCCCAAGAACGACAACAAAACAAAACTACGAACAACAAAAATGTTTGTATCAGTGAGTCACATTGTATAAACCAGAGCTGGTCACTTGCAAGATCATTTTTCTAGAAGCCTCAGCTGCTCCGAGAGAGCGTGTATGCGATTGTGCCCTGCGATGGGTTGGGACCCCCGTACAGAGTGTCCCCCGCCTTGTGCCTAGAGTTCCCTGGGATACACTACAGAAAATGTATGGATGAAAAACCAATGCCTCATTTTTGTAGCCGTTACATGATCAGTTCTTCATATAACTGCATCTTCTTTAACAGCTCTATGCTTGGATTGTATTTCACCTCAGTTGTGAGTCACTTACATAAAAGCACCTGGAAAAAAATAGATACATATAAATGTGTCTTAATGAGAAAGGTAAGAATGTTAAACGCTAATATAAATATGTCAGGCCAGGTCACAGTTCTTTTCTTTTTCACACAGGCTTTTCTTGTCTGTTATCGACGTCCTCATTTACACTAAATGTGATATACCCACTAACACTCTCTCTGTCTCACTCTCTCTCTCATCTAATTCCTTCCTTCCTGTCCACTTCTCCTCCATTTTAGGAAAGTATCCAGTTTTCCTCAGTTACTTTGTCCTTCTTTGTTAAGGACATAAAGGAAAAACAAATAATTTAAGGTGGATTATGTTGGATTTTTGTGGAGCTGAGCTCAACGGCACCGTTATTGGTTGTAGGTAAAATACAGAGAATGGTATGAATGAGCGGATTTCTTTCTAGTGCAGATGATGACCAATTACCAGTGAATCTTGTTTTAATGTCATAAGGGAATTCAAAGACGACAGTGATGATTAATTGTATCAAAGCCATCGCCAATAAAGCAACACTGTGCAACTTCTTTACACCAAATAATTGAGATGCAGACTTTATTAAAATTCTGTCTGACAAGGACAGCCAAGGAATTTCACCAGGGGATGTTTGTCAAGGTAATTTCAGGTCTCTTATGCAAAGGTTTAAGACTTTTATTCATATGTGTGGCAGTCTGAGAAAGAAAAAAAAACAACAACATTGAAGGTCACTGTTGCTGGGGAAAAAAAAACCTTAAAAAAATATCTAAATGAATAAAAATTCTATTGACCACAAACGCTAATAAACTCCTATCCCTTAACTTTTAGAAACCATGAATATGCGTAGTTCACCAAAATGGTATGGAAATGTTTTTAGGCCTAGGATATCTATCTGCCTAAAGATCTTCCTAAAATCTTCCTAGCTAGCTGTAGTTTTCTCACATAGTGAAAGTCAGGCTTAGATAAACTTGATGGAGAGCTGCATGCAGTAGTGAAATGGACATAAGTTTAATTCAGCTTATATACAGATACCAGCTGTTATGATATCAGTGACGTTCCTCTGCTTCCATCAGAATGAAATCTATAAATGCAATTTTATCCCTTTTCACTTTTTAAACAGATTTTTTATTTTATTTTTTTAATGCTACAGCTTCACTTCTGCATGAGATGCATACAAAAGGGAAACACATTTCAGTTCAGGGAAGTCTAAATAGCGACGGGTGAAATAGAATCATATATTTCTCATTCATTTCTCTCCCTGCCATAAATCTTACTCCATGGACAGATATCGTTTTAGTATCAAATTCCATTACCGAACGAGTAATACACTAGAAAAATGGTAGAATCACTGACAGAACACACAGCAGTAGAAGATTCATTTAAATACGAGAGCAGGATGGTGAACGAATACTGTGCTGTTTGCAACATCAGTTGTTCCGTGATCTTTTGGCAGAGGGTCTGACTGCTTTTTAAAAATTGAATACAGGGGCTAGAGAAAAGCTGGAATCAGCATGAAACGCATCTAGTGCATGAAAGAGGAGAACTGATTACACAAATGTCTGAAGGAAAACAAAAGAATTGTTCAGATCAAGAACACTCGTTACATTATTAAAGGAAATTCTGCACATTCGTATAGATCAACATCTAGATATGAGTTAAAACGTTTTTTCTAGTATAAAATCTATATTTTAGACCAATATCGAATCTCCCCTTCATCTCTAAGATTCTAGAAAAGGTAGAAGCAAAGCAGTTATGCTCATACTTAGAAAGGAACAACATTCATGAAATGTATCAGTCAGGATTTAGACCTTATCACAGCACAGAGACAGCACAGAGACAGTAAATGACCTTCTTCTGACCTCTGATCAGGGTTGTCTCTCGCTGCTTGTGTTACTCGACCTTAGTGCAGCTTTTGATACTATAGATCACACTATTCTCCTTGATAGATTAGAAAATGTTGTTGGCATTAAGGGAACAGTCCTCTCCTGGCTCAGGTCTTATCTGACCGATCGTTATCAGTTCGTAGATATAAATGGTGATTTCTCCATGCGTACTGAGGTTACTTTTGGAGTTCCACAGGGTTCTGTTTTAGGCCCACTGCTTTTTACTTTATATATGTTACCCCTAGGACAAATTATTCGTAAACATGGAATTAGCTTCCACTGTTATGCTGATGATACACAGCTGTATGTGTCAGCGAAGCCAGAGGACAGACAGAAGCTTAGTAAAGTGGAGGACTGTGTAAATGACATTAGATGTCGGATGTTAACTAACTTCCTTTTACTTAATTCTGATAAAACAGAAATACTTTTATTAGGCCCACGTGTAGCTAGAAGTAATCTTTCTGACTACACAGTAACTCTGGATGGTCTTTCTGTTTCATCACGTACAGCAGTTAAAGACCTCGGAGTGATTATTGACTCCAGTCTATCATTTGATGCTCATGTAGATAATATTACTAGGATAGCTTTCTTTCATCTCAGAAATATCTCTAAGATAAGAAACATAATGTCACTACATGATGCAGAAATACTGGTTCATGCATTCGTCACCTCTAGATTAGATTACTGTAATGCCTTACTGTCTGGATGTTCCAGTAAGAATATAAATAAACTCCAGTTAGTCCAGAATGCAGCTGCTAGAGTCCTTACTAGAACGAGAAGATACGACCATATCACCCCGATCTTATCCACACTGCATTGGCTCCCTGTAAAATTTCGCATTAAGTTTAAAATACTTCTAATAACCTATAAAGCACTACACGGTCTTGCACCACAATATCTAAGCGACCTTCTGGTTTTATATGATCCGCCACGCCTACTCAGATCAAAAGATGCAGGCTATTTGATATTACCTAGAATAGTGAAGTCTACAGCAGGGGGAAGAGCCTTCGCTTATAGAGCCCCACAGTTATGGAACAGTCTTCCTATTAGTGTTCGAGACTCAGACACAGTCTCCGTGTTTAAGTCTGGGCTTAAAACATATTTGTTTACTCAAGCTTACCCTGACTAGATTATATCGCACTACTTCACAGTCCTAATCGTTTTCTCCCTCTCTCTCTCTTTTTGCCGAGCCCCACACGAATTTATGGAGATATTGGAGATCCAGATCCCTTCTGCCTCTGGATGAGCCCAAATCTTCTGCTGGGACTACGGCTGCTCCTAAGGCCGTACTTCTCATTTTTCACATTATCTGTGTTACCTTCACATTCTGTGTTACCCAGATGAGGATGGGTTTCCCTTCTGAGTCGGGTTCCTCTCAAGGTTTCTTCCTCAAAAAACATCTTAGGGAGTTTTTCCTTGCCACCGTCGCCACTCAGTGGCTTGCTCAGTTGGGATAAATTCCATTTGTTTTATACCTGTTTGTTTCTGTTTATCTGTTCCTGTTTGTCTCTATTTATCTGTTTCTGACTGTTTATACCTGTTTTTTTTTATTTCTGTAAAGCTGCTTTGAGACAATGACTATTGTAAAAAGCGCTATACAAATAAAATTTAATTGAATTGAATATATTGATCCTATAAATATCCTGAATTAAACTCCCCGTAACGTGGCTTGAAACGTACAGTGTTATTCAATGTGTTGATGAAATTTCCACTGAAACAGGAAGTCAGGGCGGGGCATAAAGTGTGGCTTTGCCCCCCTTTTAAATAGCCAATAGCGTTTAGCTGATCTCACAGCAAGGAAATTTAGAACTATTGGGACTATGTGAGAAACTTCAGATTCGAGAGAACATTTGATTGACAGAAAAGATGATGAGAAACCGACGTACAGAATGATGTCATCAAAATTGCTGCTCCGTATTGGTGGTAGAAAGAGACGATAAATTGTGAATGCGTATGTCTTCTAAATGCTTTTGGAGCACACTAGCTTATAGATAACTTTAAGATTAACATATTCATACTAAAAACCACAAAACGTCCATTTTTGATTTCATGCCGACTTTAAGGTACGTTCACACATACAGTGACTTTAAGACCGTTCGTTTTCAATGAGAGCTGGCGAATTTCCGGCGACATGAGCGACAGCGACCATTGGTGATTAGATGTGCGCGACAAAGTTGAGAAAAGCTTAACTTTGCTGTCAAAAGTGGGATGCTAATCGAGCCGCTCAGTGCTAAATGTTACTATGGCAACCAGTAGTGGGAACGCCTAGCGCACTGGTGACTTCATAGTACAGCGACTAGCAACTTGCAGCAAGAAAATTGCCGTTCGTGTGAACGTACGTTGACAGAGAAATGGATGTGAGTAAAGGTTGATTATTAATAGTCATGTGATCAGACTAAAATTGGGCAACATCGAATTTATTGAGAAGTTAAATATATGAACAAGGATCAAAACCAGGAAGCTCATTCATCCTTTGCCGCTTGTATGTCATATTTAATAACTGTGATGACTAATTTGTTTCTTTGAACAAAATTAGTTCAGTTGTTTGAGCTCACTGAAAAAGGACTGATACTGTATATCAAGACTGAAAATCATGATCCAATACCATGCACCGATTTCCGACAGGGAACAAAGGATGCTCTGATCTATCGTGAATAAAAAATGCAAGACGTAGACATTAGATTAAGAAAAAATTCATGTTATTAAAATTTATTAGAGACTATGGCAGAGTTCGAAAAAGGTGGTGAGCAAACACGAAAATGTCAACGTTTCCATCATTTGTTTTCCTGTTAAAGCATTTTTGGGGACATATTTGGTAATGAAAAGCACCAGACTCGGTAGAAAAAGCCAGAGTTGTGATTTGTGAGAGATCTAAGCTTGAGGTCGTTCACTGAAAAAAGTGCAATGCTGTCATCGTGCTTGCTAGAAATGACCTTCCTGCCACACACTCCTCACACTGTGTTGAATGTGGCCATTTGTGGTGTAGGTGACACATTTGAAAGTCATGAATTGCAGCGAACACAGCGAGTTTGAGAGCTGTATTGAAACAGGGCCTCTTTTTTTTTTTTTTTTTTTTCCAGAGCTCTGAAGTTTCTCTTGCACCGAACTGAAAAACTGAGCTCGCACACCGTAATTGAAACATCTCTGTTTGTATTTTCTTGCCTTCTTATTTTTTTTTTCCATCATGCCTTCATAAATAAAGCACTGGCAAAAAAAAAAAAAAAAAAAAGTGATAAAAAGAATGAATTATGTATCAGCCTAACGCAGAGTCCCATGGCGTGCCTTTGCGTTCTTGGCTGTGGATTTTGACCTGATCAAATATTAATCTTTGTTTCCAAAAATACGCAGGCACGTATATCAGAGATTCAGATGATTACCAGTTATGCAGGACATCTGCTGTAGGCGCTGAGGGGGAAAAGCATACCGTCTAATTAGCACAGATACATAAATGTTATTGAGAAGAGCTTGCTTTTGGAATGCATTAGCCTGTGTGTGTGTGTGTGTGTGTGTGTGTGTGTGTGTGTGTCCCCATGGCTGATTTTTGTTGTCTCAATTGCAGTTCTATGTATCAGATGTTTCAAACTCATACTGTCTGATTTATCACTAGTGTATTCACAGTCAGTTTTTGTTCACTTGTAGTATATGCAATCACTGTCACGTAATCAGATAATAGAGATCATATCCACACTTAAAAGTCTTGCTGTCTTCGCGATCTATTTATACAAGCGCTTTATGCTACCATGCACATGTGTTATTGAGAATGTCTAAAAGTGCAGAACTGCACTACAAAAACAGGAGTTTAACCATAACTGTTAACTTCAGATGACTTTGATGAGATGGACCAAATACCTACATCCTATTACGTCATCTTTATAGCCACAAAATTGGTTCGGTCACTATTTCAGAGATCATTTCAAATAAATATTTTAAGTAGATTATGACAGCAATTAGTTAGTGAGTAGTTTTTTACTACACATCATATGTATTAAAATGTCTACACATCATATGTATTGAAATGTAAAAGAATTCTTCATTTTGGAGCATAAAGATGGAGTCTTAATTTTGAAAATTAAAGCTGGAGATTTGTTTTTTTTTTATTTATTTACTTTAAAGATGGAGTCCTGCTTTTAGAGATTAAAAATGGAGTCTTCCTCTTAGAGATTACAGATTGAGTCTTCGTTTAGAGATTAAAGGAGTCTTCGTTTAGAGATTACAGAAGGAGTCTTCTTTGAGAGATTAAAGATGGAGTCTTCTTTTAGAGATTAAAGATGGAGTCTTCGTTTAGAGATTAAAGATGGAGTCTTCGTTTAGAGATTAAAGATAGAGTCTTCTTTTAGAGATTAAAGAAGGAGTCTTCTTTTAGAGATTAAAGAAGGAGTCTTCTTTTAGAGATTTTAGATAGAGTCTTCTTTTAGAGATTAAAGAAGGAGTCTTCTTTTAGAGATTTTAGATGGAGTCTTCTTTTAGAGATTAAAGATAGAGTCTTCTTTTAGAGATTAAAGATGGAGTCTTCTTTTAGAGATTAAAGATGGAGTCTTCTTTTAGAGATTAAAGATGGAGTCTTCTTTTAGAGATTAAAGATGGAGTCTTCTTTTAGAGATTTTAGATGGAGTCTTCGTTTAGAGATTAAAGGAGTCTTCGTTTAGAGATTAAAGATGGAGTCTTCTTTTAGAGATTAAAGATGGAGTCTTCTTTTAGAGATTAAAGATGGAGTCTTCTTTTAGAGATTAAAGATGGAGTCGTCTTTTTTGGAGATTAAAGATAGAGGCTTCTTTTCGAGATTAAACATC
Organism: Ameiurus melas; assembly: GCA_012411365.1. Lineage (NCBI taxonomy): Eukaryota > Metazoa > Chordata > Actinopteri > Siluriformes > Ictaluridae > Ameiurus > Ameiurus melas. The sequence goes on from CM022772.1 coordinate 16,206,261, forward strand.
GAGTCTTCTTTTCGAGATTAAAGATGGAGTCTTCTTTTAGAGATTAAACATCGAGTCTTCTTTTAGAGATTAAAGATGGAGTCTTCTTTTAGAGATTAAACATCGAGTCTTCTTTTCGAGATTAAAGATGGAGTCTTCTTTTAGAGATTAAAGATGGAGTCTTCTTTTAGAGATTAAACATCGAGTCTTCTTTTAGAGATTAAAGATGGAGTCTTCTTTTAGAGATTAAAGATAGAGTCTTCTTTTCGAGATTAAAGATGGAGTCTTCTTTTAGAGATTAAACATCGAGTCTTCTTTTAGAGATTAAAGATGGAGTCTTCTTTTAGAGATTAAAGATGGAGTCTTCTTTTAGAGATTAAACATCGAGTCTTCTTTTAGAGATTAAAGATGGAGTCTTCTTTTAGAGATTAAAGATAGAGTCTTCTTTTCGAGATTAAAGATGGAGTCTTCTTTTAGAGATTAAACATCGAGTCTTCTTTTAGAGATTAAAGATGGAGTCTTCTTTTAGAGATTAAAGATGGAGTCTTCTTTTAGAGATTAAAGATGGAGTCTTCTTTTAGAGATTAAAGATAGAGGCTTCTTTTCGAGATTAAAGATGGGGTCTTCTTTCAGAGATTCAAGATGGAGTCTTTATTTCTGACTTATAATACATGCAGAGAGTAAATGCAACAAGCATGATGATTCTATTAAATAAAAATGTACTAAAAATGAAAGACATCCTTTAGGTGTTTTCAGAAAGCTGAAAAGGTCTTAATAATATGCATAGAAGTTTCAGGCTTCATCAATTCCCAAGTTTTCGCTCGCAAGCATATGGACCCAGAGCTCATCTGTTCCTCTGCAGCTTAATGCTGTGCTCTGTGATTCAGGATCCAAATGAACTCAATTACTGAGGCTCTATATTAGGCAAATCCTTTTAGAGACGTGTTGAGAATGGAAGGTCCCATACCTTTTCACCTCATGTCATTAACCCAATGAACTGAAACATATGGAATGAAAGAGAAAGTTTGAAAGAGACAAATAGACAGAGACAGAGCGAGAGAGCAACTGACATATTTGGAGTCATCTAATTGGTTAAATTGTGCTTACTATTTTCAGTGGCATCACATGTACAGAGGCATTCTGCTGTGATGGAGTCAGCTTCTCTCAGATTCTCTTCATTTACAACAGATGTACATACTATGTATACTGTATGAACACTCTTTAGTTTGTCACTCAGTGGAAAACCTTTCTACACAGGTTCCATGTAGATAGTTAGAACATTAACCAAACCAAAGAATCCTTGAAGAACCCTGTTTTTCTTCACTGTTCAGCTACCTCTACCACTAGTTTGCTGAACTGTCTCATTATCTTTATGAACTATTCTATATTGCTGCTTCAGAGTTCCTTTAAAAAAAAAATAATACAAAATTGGTGTGTTGTCTGTGTGTTTTTACCTCCCAAAAGAGTTTTAAGTCTGGCGGTATCCTTAGTCCGTGACCTAGGGAACCAGTATCGGGATGTATTTATTGATAGAGACTTCAAAGCACTTCTGTAAGTCGCTCTGGATAAGGGCGTAAAGCCGTAAATGTAAATGTGATGTAAATGTCCTGTGGAAAACTTGAATGTATTGAAATTAAATGAAACCTTTCAAGGGCAGTGATGCCGAATGGCATCATGGATTTCAGAACTGATTTCCTACTGAAATTCTATTTCAATAGATCTCAACAACATTGCTAATATCGAGAGCTCTAACTGGATGAAGAGTAAGTCAGTGTTGCAGAATTTCCTTCAGTTACATCGTACATGGTAGGTTCAGGAATGGAAGGAAGTTTGATTTCCAGAATCCTACTCAAATACTCAATGATGTGTTTTTGCATTTTACTGTTATGTTAGATGTTGGTTATTGTTTTTAAACCATTTTAAATTATTGAATATTATTGAATTTTTATACTATTTCATATGGCCACAAAAGAGTGATGTCATATGCCATTACTGGGAGTAGAAAGTAATTATTCTCTCACATTATCCTGACAGCATTATGCTTTACTGCAATAAAAAATAAATGCATACACTGCACAGATTTTTTCAAATGACCAGAAATATTGTGTATATTAGAAAGTGTACATATGTGTGTTTCAAGTAGACAATATAAATAAGAAACCAATAATCAGACTGTGGCATTGTTAGAGCATGTGAGCATGTAGACAGATACTGAAATAGAGTGAATACAGAGGTCATTCAGAGGTCACTTAAAACCAGCGGTGTAATTTGGTATCATTTATTTTCTCGCACAAAATATATATTTTTCCTTGTTTTTTTCTTCTGCCTTGTATTTTTTGCAAGCATTTAAGCTTGAGTAATAAGCCATTTGTTTTCCTGAGAAGTAGAAAGTAATTTGGGGTGTGGGGAGGTTCTCTATATTGCAATGCAGTGGACCTGTGTAGCTTCTTCAGAGCTGTTCAGCTGTGTCTCTTCCTTAAAAAGCTACTTCTTTAGGCGAAGTAAAATGTATAAAGGATAGTTGTTGGAAGCGGAAAGTCTTTTCATTTTTTACTGCCGTTGTAATTTACCTAGCAGCCAACTGCTCCTTTAATTTGAAGAGAAAAAACACTGCTTTTAATGACCCCATATTTTTTTCTTCCTGAAAATAAATCCAGTTTGATAATGGACAGATTAATACCTGGCTAGAAAATTAAGAGGTCGTATTATACCAAAGCACACACTCTCGCTCGCATACGTAGAATTTTACAATGTAATATCGATCCTGTCCATGTCTGAAGTGAAGTCGCCTGAATAAACTCTGCTGGAGCACATTATGGAACTGTACCGATGTTGGCTTTGAAATATAGAGTTTTAGAGTATGAAAGCAATTTGTTTCATCTCCAAGAACAACAGTGAAGATGCTCGGATCAATGAAGACACAGCGCCACGCAGTTGTTTCTTTCTATGAGGCAGTGACATTGTGATTTTCTCTCAGGCTCTCCTCTCTAAGACGGATGTGGGCTTGATAATGTCATTGATCCCTTAATAGGAAAACAGAAGAGATGCATCACTACCATTTAAAGCATCCAGTCAAGGTGAACGATCGCCGTTGTGTTTGTAAACAACTTTAAACACATGGGCTATGCAATGCATTACAGTAAATCTCCGGAATTAGATGCAATACTTGTATGGTGTGTGCTAGAGTCTTAAATCTTGTAAGATTCGTTATTATTCTCAGTTGCTATTCTGGTTTCCTAAAGCACCAAATGATTTGCGTATATCTACTGTACGTGGTAGGGTTTTACTGCGAATCAAATCCTTTAGGGTCCTATCTTGCATCGAGTTTTCCAAAATATGAAGTACAATATTTTGGGAAAAGTTGCCTTCTGGTTTTAAAATGGAGTCTTGGTTATTTGGGACAAATGTGGGTTCAGCATCATCTTCTTGTATCCCATAATTATATTTATACCACAGCTCAGTGGAATTCTCAATTCTGATTGGACAGAAAGTGTCGATTCATTTTCTATCACAGCAGCTAATAGGCTAATAATTTGTGAAATATGTTCAAATGTTGTTGTTTTTTTATTTTACTAATAAAAACTTATAATCATTGATATAGTTGCAGTGTCTATGAGACGTTCAGTCTCTAGTGTCAGCGCTTTGTAACAATTAAAACGCTTCCTTTAAGCTCTCCATCACTGGACTGTTAAGCTGCAAGACAAACTGAGGGAGCTGCTGTAGTATAACAGGAACTAACTGGTTTCAAAGACTTTCCACAACATTAAACATAACTATGGATGAAAAGTATGAAGAATAAACACTTCAGACATGTTGTTATCTTATTCCTTATTTACCGAACCAGAGTTTCATGGAAGCTCCATTAAAAAACATGTTGGAACAAGCTGTCGTTGCAAATAAAGAACTTTTTGTAACACAAAAGAAACAGATCTGGCATTTTTTTGGACTTCAACACAGTATGTGAAGAATAAGGATGCTTAATAGGGGATGCTATATGTAGGGGGGTTTAGTTCATGGTTTTAGTAGAGCCATTTTAAATTCAGGCATACATATATATATATATATATATATAAAAAGTATCAGTGTGAGATGGTTACTGTGTAGATTCTGTACTATAAATATTGTCACAGTAGCAATCAACCTTATTAAATTTGCACCTTTGGCATTTTAATTAAAGTGTAAATTATTCATTTGTAACAGATGTGTAATCGGTTTGAACTAAAGTGAATATAATTCAAATTCAACAGTCAGGGTTCAACAAGATGATATTTACTGAGCCCAGAACAGTAAAGCACAGACCGATGGTAAATAACTAAAGACAACAGATCAGAATCTTCTCACTATGACAACGGAGAATGTGTGTAAGTGGTTTGTCTAAACATACATGTGAGACTAATTGAGAGACTAGGAACTATTACTACACAAACACCATTACCATTACCTTTTGTCTCTCCACTATATATGATGTATGTATGATGATATATGTGATAAGATTTTGTACTCTATATAGTTTGCATGTTCTCCCCGTGCTGCGGGGGTTTCTTCCGGGTACTCCGGTTTCCTCCCCCAGTCCAAAGACATGCATGGTAGACTGATTGGCGTGTCTAAATTGTCCGTAGTGTATGAATGGGTGTGTGAGTGTGTATGTGATTGTGCCCTGCGATGGACTGTCCAGGGTGTACCCCACCTTGTGCCCAATGCTTACTGGGATTGGCTGAAGAAGGAGTAAGCGGTAGAAGATGGATGGATGGATGGATGGATGGACAAACCCATATGTTATTGACAATAGAACATAGAAAACATCTCAAATGTTTAAACTGAGTAAATGTACCATTTTAAGAAAAGTATGAGGTAATTGTTTTTATTTGATGGCCGCAACACATCCCAAAAAAGCTGGGACGGGGGGCAACAAAAGGCTGGAAAAGAAACAGCTGGGCGTTTCTTAGCAACCGGTCAGTAACAACACTGGGTATTAAAAGAGTATCTTAGAGAGGCGGACTCTTTCAGAACTAAAGATGGGCAGAGGCTCACCAATCTGCCATAAACTGTGTCTACATTTTGTTGAACAATTTCAGAATAATGTTCCTCAATGTAAAACTTATTCCGAGTCAGAATTTCCACTCAAGTTATGAGTAGAATACTAAAGGCACATCTTCTTAAAGGCAGAACCAGGAAATTGTTCGTGAAATTGTTAAGAAGAGGTATTGTATTTTGCAACACAAACATGTGAAAGGCTTATCGAAAATGTTATCGTCAGATCAGGGGAATAAATGATGAATTACAAATCATTTAGTCAAAGTGAGCCTATCAGCACTTTAAACAAAATAGAGGAAAACATATCACAGTACCTCAGGGAATGTTGTCTCTCAAACATGAAATGAAAAGGATAGGCAAGAGCTGCTCGATCACAAATTCTGTGTGTGTATGTGTATAGCTTTTATTCTCATGACAACAACTTGGCCTTTTTTATGACACCAAACTTATGATCTATTGTACGCCATGCTCTTTGTGGTTGTCCTTCTTCGTGCTATCAGATCCATTGCCTCTTTCTCCGTGCAGCTGCCTGCTTTTTTTTTTTTTCTTCTTCTTTTTTCTTTTGTGCACGAGTCGATCAGTATCGTCTGTCTCGCAAGACAAATTCAACTGAGGGCTTTTTTATTGAGGTCTGGCTGGCTAGACAACCATTCATGGTTATAAAAGGCTAGGGGCATGCACATGCAGAGAAAGCGAGAGGGAGGCACTTATATCCATAGCCTGCTCAAGGTCGTTTTTAAGGAGCATTTTAATGAAGCTTTTGTACTGGCTTAACCATGATGTTCTCAAATCAGCTTTGTCTTTGCCTTTCATGTTGCGTACACTGCTCAGGAATTGCTTTATAGTCGTGTCAGACTGTGTTTTTAGATTTTTATAGCACAATGTACTTGAAATATGCGAGGTGTCTAAATAATCAGCCAGATCAAACATCCTCCTAATGGTACATTTCACATGCTCTACAGTCTGAACAATGTGTCTGTAAATGTCAATCACCTCTTTTACCCTCACATCCCTGAAGAGGTGCCATTTAGTGGACGTAGCGGCTTCTAGATGGACTCTTAGTGCCCGCATGGACACCCCCCACCCCCAATCCCAGGAGCCTCCTGAGATTCCTCCGTTTGACATTTGGCTTTTCAAAAGCGCCTCAGTCTTATAAGGACCATTGCAGAGATTCTTTTATGTGACCTCCTCTCATCTGCGATGGAAAGAGACAGCATAAAGTGAAGAGACAAAGAAAACGAAGGCAAGAGAACAAACAAAAAGACAGGAGTATAATAGAAAAGAGAGGGGGGGGGCCAGAGAACAACAGGGTAAAAGCTAAAGTAAAAAATAAATAAATAAATATAAGAAAGAGCATGCTGAGAGCAAGAAAGGCAGAGAACAAATGAGAGAGGTAGGGAGGAGGAACGAGCACAAAAAATTAACGATAGCAAAAGAGTGTGTGGGGAAAACTGACAGAGAGATAAACACAGGGCACAGAGAGTATGTAAGATATAGAAGGAATCAGACAGAGTTTGAGAGAGAGCAAAAAGCAGATGTGTATTTTCCTCCTTCACCCCTCTCTCTCTCTCTCTCTCTCTTTTACCTCTACACTGTGTGAGACTGGTGCAGTTACCAGCTCTGACCATAAAGGGGAGCAACAGCTCCACAACGCCACATGAGGATTTTCCTGTGTCTCAGTGCCATGCTTTAATATGCAACTCCGCTTCGATCTCATGCCTTGAACAGTAAATTCTAGGTATAATCAAGACTGTGTTATACAATCAAATAGGCAAGGACTTTCCTTTGCTGTAAATCACCTTGAAAATGCAGATGTCTTGGCCTTGTGTGTCGTACTTCATAACATATACTGAAGTGTTTTAGTGTTGAAAGGGTGAGTCTCTTTAGAGTTCAGGATCAGGACGGTACTCTGTAAACGACTACTGTGGATCAGGATTAAATGCAGTCTTTATTTTCAAATAAAGTGAACTCTGTAGATTAGGATCAGAACTGTACTGTAGACATTTGTTTTACAGCTCAGAGTTGTAAAGATTCTGAATTTTAAAATGTAGAGTATACACTGCAAATTAGGATCAGGACTGTACTCTGTAAATCACTCTTATGGATTAGGATTAAAGTCAGTCTTTGGTTTCAATTTCCATTTATTTATTTAGTTAGTTCATTATTTAGTTTATTTCTTTAAGCAAACTGCAGAGAACTGCAGAGAACTGCAGCTGAGGTGGGAGAGTCTGTCCATAGGACAACAATCAGTCGTACACTGCACAAATCTGGCCTTTATGGAAGAGTGGCAAGAAGAAAGCCATTTCTCAAAGATATCCATAAAAAGTCTCGTCTAAAGTGTGCCACAAGCCACCTGGGAGACACACCAAACGTCACACCAAACGTTGAGAAATGGCTTTCTTCTTGCCACTCTTCCATAAAGGCCGAATTTGTGCAGTAACACTGATTGTTGTCCTATGGACAAACTCTCCCACCTCAGCTGTAGTTCTCTGCAGTTCATCCAGAGTGATCATGGGCCTCTTGGCTGCATCTCTGATCAGTCTTCTCCTTGTCTGAGCTGAAAGTTTAGAGGGACGGCCAGGTCTTGGTAGATTTGCAGTGGTCTGATACTCCTTCCATTTCAAAATGATCGCTTGCACAGTGCTCCTTGGGATGTTTAAAGCTTGGGAAATCTTTTTGTATCCAAATCCAACTTTAAACTTCTCCACAACAGTATTACGGACCTGCCTGGTGTGTTCCTTGGTCTTAATGATGCTCTCTGCACTTTTAACAGAACCCTGAGACTATCACAGAGCAGGTGCATTTATACAGAGACTTGATTACACACAGGTGGATTCTATTTATCACCATCAGTCATTTAGGACAACATTGGATCATTCAGAGATCCTCGCTGAACTTCTGGAGTGAGTTTGCTGCACTGAAAGTAAAGGGGGCCGAATAATTTTGCACGCACCACTTTTCAGTTTTTTATTTGCTAAAAAAGTTTAAAAAATCCAATAGATTTCGTTCCACTTCACAATTGTGTCCCACTTGTTGGTGATTCTTCACAAAAAATTAAAATTTTATATCTTTATGTTTGAAGCCTGAAATGTGGCAAAAGGTTGAAAAGTTCAAGGGGGCCGAATACTTTCGCAAGGCACTGTATGTGTGTGTGTGTGTGTGTGTGTGTGTGGGTGGGTGGTGTGAATGTAAGTGTATCTAGGTGTGGGGGTGGAAGCATATAAACAAAGAAACATTTAGAAATGTATAACAGACATAGCAATAGTAAAAACAAATGATCACAATAACAATAAACTCATTTCATCAGGAATGGGGGGTGGGGTGGAGGAATAGGACAAATAATAATAGCAGTAGTAGAAGTAATAATAACAATATTAGATTATTATAAGACCACGTCCATGACCACGGACATGAAGCGTAGAACCAACCCAGTGCAAAGCCCAGGCCACCACACCCATAGTGGTAAGTTCATCCAGCGTTGAAGATCATCAGTTATTGTGTAGTGAAGTCAAATTAAGTCCAAACAGCTCTGACAGCCCGGGGGTAACATTAATGCCGAAGTATGTGATGTGATTGGTGCATAGAGGGATAGGTGGTGTCTGAGATGTCACGTCCGACCTGTTGGAATGTAATGAAAGAATGGAAGCTTTACTCCAGTTGATTGAGTATTCGGAAATATTAGAGAATGAGTCGATGAGTTTAAGTGTTTCTTCTAATGATGATGGTGTGGGGGGGGAGACGGACTTGCAGAAACAGTAATAAATCATCAGTGCTGATTTTGTGGTGTATGTTTAGTCTTTGAGTTCCTTTAACGTAGCTGTTTTGACGAATGGCTGCTGCTAATGGCTCAATGAAAATGGTAAATAATGAAGGGGAGAGTGGGCATCCTCGTCTAGTCCCCCGGCGCAGTGTGCAGCTACGTGATGTTAGTCCAGTGACGATGACAATGGCTGAACGTGATGGATAGAGAAGTTTGATCCGTTTTCAAATTTAAAGTATACTCTGCAGATTTAGGATGGGAACTATATTCCGTACTATTGTTTTACGGCTCAGAATTAAAAAAAACAGTCTGCATTTTCAAATTTAAACTATACTTTGCAGATTTGGATCAGGACTGCACTTTGTAAATTAGTCTCGTGGCTCAGAAACTTGAAATATTCTGTGTTTTTAAACAATTTGAGTATACTCTGCAGATTAGGATCAGAACTGCACTCTATAAATTGCTCGTGTGGATCAGGATTAAAAACTATATGTATTTTCAAATTTAAACTGTACTCTATTGATTAGTATTGGAGCTGCTCTCTATAAATTGCTCGTGTGGACCACGATTAAAAAGTCTGCTTTTCAGAAATTTTTACATATACTCTGCAGATTAGGATTGGAGGGAGCTGTATTCTATAACTTGTTCTTCTTGATCAGGATTAAAAAAATCTGCATTTTAAAATGTAAACTATAATGTGCAGATTAGGCTCAGAATTGTACTCTATATATCACTCTTGTAGATCAGGATTAAAAGCAGTCTGCATCTTCAAGTTTAATGTACACTTTGCAGATTAGGATTAGAACCATAATCTACTGTACATGTTGAGATCGGAAATATCCTTTGCAGTTAAAGACTGGAACTGTTCTCTGCAGCTAGTTAGTGGAACCCATTGGTACCCATACACTGAGAATTAAGATTAAAGCTGTAGTCTGCATTTATAGGATTATAGGAGTATTAAACTGTACCATGCAAATTAGGTTTAAAACTATAGAAATTAAGATTTGAACTATATTCTGCCTTTTTTAAACGAATAGAGTATTAGGATTAGGATTAGGAATTACATCAGGATACTGTTCAGAAAATAATAAATGGTACCCTTGCTACTTTTTCAGGACTGATGCATAGTATGAATTTTTAAATGTGAACTATACTGTCCAGATTAGGGTGTGTGTGTGTGTGTGTGTGTGTGTGTGTGTGTGTGTGTGTGTGTTGTTGCCTGGTTGGATTGTTCAGAAAGAAACAATGGTTTGTTAATGATATTGAGTCTTTGCACACATCGCTATTCAGAACTCAGAATTAACTGCTGCAATCCAGTTATTTGTGATAATCACAATATTTCCATCTGGGAATCCTTAGTTTGGGCTATGTAAATGTAGAAAAAAGTCTATAAAATGCCACTTGAGTGGAATTAAATACATAAATATGACATTTTGAAACAAACGGTGTGTTGTGTTTCTTTGCTTGTGGTTTCTGTCACGTTTTTGTTATATTTACGCCTCGTTTTTTTTTTTTTTCTCCTATGAATCATCCACGCTGTCTTAGCCAAACAGTTCTGCAAGCTTAGTGGAAACCTGAGTCTACTACTTCTTCATTTAGCCCGCTACTCTGTTATTACTAGCACATTTTATAAGGTATTTTGGTATCAAGTGCTATTTTATAAGCTGACAGACAGTTCATGTGGGTGGATCGCAGACCTACAGAAATGGCAAATGAGTGTGATTATTGCAGCTAAGATTATTCATGACAATCAACATGAATAAACAGTATTTACAACATGGGAGGTGTGATGGCTTAGTGGTTATCAGGTTCGCCTCGCACTTCCACGGTTGTTGATTCAAATCCCACCTCTGCCATGCATGTGTGGAGTTTGCATGCTCTCCCCATGCGTCGAGGGTTTCCTCCGGGTACTCCGGTTTCCTCCCCCAGTCCAAAGACATGCATTGTAGGCTGATTGCCATTTCCAAATCATCCGTAGTGTGTGAGTGTTTGTATGCGATTGTGCCCTGCGATGGTTTGGCACCCCGTTTAGTGTTTTAGTGCTGAGCAGTTTGCACCAGTGTTTCTTTTAACTCACGAACAAAGTCACGCATTCAGTGACTCACGCTCAAAAAATGCTGTACACGGTGTACTCGTTTTTACTATATACAAGCATACCAGTGCAACATACAGTATAGCTATGTAGTCTCAAAATAAATATTCGAATCAGGCTGGATGATGTTTGCTGGTTGTGTTTGAATGTGGAGAATTATCATCATTTTTCTAAACATGGCCATAAAAGCATAATGTATCAGATAGTTATGCTTAATAGCCACGATTACTAGTAATCTTTACAATACCCAAGCTGTTTACGTATTGATGAAAAAGCCTTTTTTGTACATTTGGGGACAACTGGAAACACAGCTTGTAGACAGACAGAGTCAAATGATTCACTCAAGAGACTTCAAGTACACAATTCTAAAGGAGTGTGCTGTTATATAATCAATGTTGGGGAGCTGTGATGTCGCCCAACGTGAAGCAGAGATACTATTACCACCTATACGTTCATTATTTTCTGAACACTTTTTCGCACTTCCTAAAGTGTTTGATTCTTCTTTAAACTTATAACGATTCCAATTTTTATTTATTAAAGAATGGCATTGTGTTTTTATCCATTGCTAGTTGCATTTAACGTTGCGGATGGTCAATGAAACAAGTCAGTTCGTGTTAGTTCCTCATTGTGATCAGCAACGAGCGAAAACTGGCAAAAGAGAGAATTGAGTGAAAAATGCGAGTGATGATAAACATAATTGGGAGCGTCTGACTTCTGATACATTGTGCCAAAAGGGATTGTGCTAACTCGTGAGCTGCAATTCATTGTTATGGCCCTTATGTACGAGGGAAAACAAACGTGTGTGTGTGTGTGTGTGTGTTTTAAAGTGATACAGTGATAACTGATTCAGAGATAAACACTAATTTCCAATTTCTCAAGTCAGAGCAAATGGAAGTTCAACACTGCACTCACTTTAGCACAAGTATACACAGATAAACACATAGCAGCACAAATATGCTCATGCAAATGTCCTCACACACACACACACACACACACACACACACACACACACACACACACACTGGTATTTGCTGTGCAGTGGTGCGAAACAAGCTCTCACACCTGTCGGAACACAAACTCCAATCGCTCCTGCACCTCCTCCTACAGGACACCTATGAGGTGAGAGAATCCCCACAGACTCTGTCTTGCTCTTACACTCTCTCTCTCACTCTCTCACACCCACAGTTTTGATTTTGCTATGTTCTCATGTAAGTAGGATACCCCAAAGGCTTGTTCTATTTCTCATGCACTTTCTTCTTCACCTGCCCTCTCTCTCTCTCTGTCCATCCACCTCTCTTCCTCATGATAGTGCAGAGGACAACAGGCAACTAATGAGCCACATTAGTGGTCATTCCGGATAAATGGAGAACACTCCGCCACCTGGTTAAGATCCTTATCGCAGCACGAGAGGGGAGGAAAAGGGGAGGAGATTCACTCATGCATTGTAAAAAAATAAAAATAAAAAGTGATCTGCCTCCTTAGGGCAAGCTCACATTTTTGTTGATTTTGGATCATATATATTATACATACACACATATATATTTACATATACATATATATATATATTTATATACAGTGGTGCTTGAAAGTTTGTGAACCCTTTAGAATTCTCCATACAGGTGCATCTCAAAAATTAAGAATATTGTGGAAAAGTTCACTTTTTCCCATAATTTAATTCAGAAACTGGAACTTTCATATATTCTAGATTTGTTGCACATAAAGTGAAATATTTTGAGCCTTTTTTTGTTTTGTTTTGTTTTAATCTTGATGATTACGGCTTATAGCTCATGGAAATCAAAAATTCCAGTATCTCAGAATATTAGAATAAAGAATTTATAATACAGAAATGTCAACCTTCTGATAAGTATGTTAATTTTTGCACTCGACACTTGGTTGGGGCTTTAATCCTTTTGCAGGAATTACTGCATCAATGTGGCGTGGCACTGTGGCACTGCTGAGGTGTTCTGGAAGCCCAGGTTGCTTTGATAGCTTGTCTGTATTGTTGGGTCTGGTGTCTCTCGTAGATTCTCTATGGGGTTTACTTTAATTGAAAGAAAGTGGGTCATGCCGCAAGACAAAGACCCTAAGCACACAAGTCATTCTACCAAAGAATAGTTAAAGAAGACTAAAGTTAATGTAGAAAAAAAAAAACAACAACCCAGAATTTTTATAGACAGATGTAAATATGGCATCACTCATCACAGCTAACTGGCTAGCTTTTTGCTAACAAAAAAAAAAGGAACATTACTGCATGATGAAGGTGTTTAAAGTTTAATGTTTGGAGATTTACATAAGAGAAGTGAAGAATTCAAAAGCAATGATAAAAAAAAACGAAAAGAAAAAAAACATGGCATTTAAAACAACAAAGTCATCAAATAGGTATTATTTTCCGTCTGCGTCATCAGACTATTCACTTTAGTCAGCCATGAGAGAGTTTGTTCTCTCTATAAAATAGAACCCTGATTAGCCAAATAGTTTTAAGTATTTCAGTTTTTAGCTATATTTTCTCTAGACCGCTCATTGAGACCTGTGTGTGATTAATTATGATTAGTAGCAACTTCTGAAGTCAGTAAATATTCTGAAGTATCAGGAAGCTGAGAGAATGATATGAGGAGGAAGAGCTGAACTTAGCATAGCACTCATCTATGTTTACGTTTATGCTCACACCTACAGTAGCTAGCATTGCTCAAAGCCTCAGCTTTAGAAACACTGAATGTTTCTACTCATATTAAAGCTCATTACCACAATTGTTCCCTCAGTTATATGTATGAAGAAAAAAAAATGCTAACAAGGGATGAGATAATGTAGCCACATTCCTGTAATGCTAACGTACTCTCGTTAGCATTGTTATTCATTAGTATCTATTCCTTTCAAATGAACTGTGTGGGCCAATTCATAGGAATTGTACTGTTATAAAATTCAGCATGATTATGGTGGGTTTTAAATCATGGAAGTATTCATGAGAGATGCTAAAGTCATACTAATGACTGCTAAATTTTCATACAAACTGGCTTGTGAAAACTGTGTTTCAATTAGACTAAACATTTCCAAAAGGGTGGATTAAACACCAGGTTTAGCTTCTGATCCACATTTATATGATGTGGTTTTGGTGGTAAAACTATAAGCCATGGGTTCATGAGCAGTCCAGGATCATTTCGCTAACACTGTATGACAGGATTAGCAAATGCCAATTAGGGCAAATAAGAGCAGTGGTATTTAATGAGTTGCCCTCTGAATTCCCTCACATAAAAGCATCTTTCGCTTGCTCTGCTTTCCTATGTGGTTGATATTCTTCAGTTCCCACTCCAGTACATATAAAAGCACTGAGCTTTGAACAAACACCTTTCTTTTTTTTCCACTCCTCTTCGACCCTAGAGGCAATTTATGCACATAAATGTCATATTTTCCAGAAGCTTACATATTCATCTCTGAATTTGCTTATTAGCTAACTGGCCTATTAAAAGAGAACGTACACACATACACACGCGCACACACACACACACACACACACACACACACACACACACACTATTGAATAGCAGTACATAACCAGGGTATGGATCTGATCATCCTGTGCTTTATTGATATATGTCATTCCGTTTAAGTCTCTTTTTATTTTTATACTGGCAGAAAGGTGCAGAAATGGTTCTCAATGATGTGGGGTCTGTCAAGGGGTCTGTGATTTTCTAACTTTGTTACAGTGGTGGAAACCACAACCCACCATTATCAAAGATACTACTTCTCTACAATTAAAAATTAATCAACCACAAAAGGATTCTTCCATTGGTCTCTTTGGAATCACTTTTATGGTATTTCCAGGCCTGTGATTTGTTCCGAAACGTTAACAATTTACATTTTTACTAAGTTGCGTTTTTCTCCTTTCACAAGGCAACATGGCAAAGTGTACCAGAATGTGTTTATGCAAGTCACATGTGAGTAAACTGTCCTCTCATTGGTTATAGTGCAACTGTTTAGGTTTCAGGGTTCATCCATCAAGATGGATAAACAGCAGCTCCTCGAGCTTATTGTGTCTTTCTTTTTTTTTTAGCTGTAGTCATTATAATTGATCTAATTTATATGTTCCATGAAGTGATTAAAGCCCTTATCATTGAGATGCTTATTAAACACCTTGTAAACCTCTGTGTTTTTATGTGTTTTTGAAAGTTGTTCTGAAATATGTTCATCAGACCAAATTTAAATGAGGCATTTTACCTCATCTTTGGTTCAAGTTAAACCGCAATTCATGTTAGCAAAATAAAACACGCCTTTTACTTGACACAGTTCCCATCATGCATTGCTGTACAGGTTAGCTTGCTGGTCCACTGGGTCAGATTGTTTGCAGTCATGCTGAGACAAACTCGCGGATCCGAGTGTAATTGTAATGTTTATACAAAGTGAACCAAAGGAGAAAACACACCAGGTCCCAAAACAAACGAGCCACGTGTGAAAACACCCTTAAAGGTTCTATGTAGCCTACAAAGGAAGGGTTTACTCTCAGAATAGGTTCAAAATAGAACCTTGTTAAAATGGTATATTCATAAACCTACAAAGAATGGTTGAACTGGTAATGATTCAAAGACCGCCTAAGGAACCTTTGCAGTGTATACTTGTGGTTTTTCTATATTGTAAGACTATATTGTATGAGTCCTTAAAAACATTGAATGACTTTAGCTTTTTGAATATTTATGGAAATGAGTGACATTTTATTAAGAACACTAACAACCTACAGGTAAAATCTAGGACCCTAAAATGGTGCTTTACTTTTTCCCTCTGTGGAACACTCAAAGGTTGTAAGTAGATCACTACAACAGAGGCTTCTTGTTTCACTAAAGCTTGCAAGGATATCACATTTAGAAAACTAGGGCCACTGAACAATGGTTTGTCTCTTGGGAAGTCTCTTATAGGTTCAGGAAACATTCCAAGTAGAGCACGTTTAGAATGCTGTCAACAATGCAAAGAACCCTCAAGGGTGTAGACATGAGCTGTAGCATTTGGGAAGCACAGTCTTTGGTCAAAACATGTCCTTCTAGCACCCTAACGGGTTGTTTGGTTTGTCCCACTGGGAAACCCTTAAAGGCTGTCTATGACACTGAGTTTTCATTTCCTGAAAAGGTTCCAAGTACAAGCTGATTAGAAATCTGGAACCATTTAACATTTAAAGACAAATGGTAAAACCCTTGATGGTTGTATAACCTATGGAGGAACCCATAAAGAGAAGGTGTCCTTTCAGCAAAGTAGAACTTTATTTGAAAACTAGAGCCATTAACCATCAAAAGCCATTTTTCTTAAAACAAAATGTTTCCTTCTACCACCCTGAATGGTTGGTTTGGGGAATCCTTAAAGGTTGTATATTGAACCCTAGAACAGATTAGTTTGCCTTTCAGAAAGGGCTCTAAATAGCTCTTCTTTAAATATCCTGTAAATAGCTAAAGAACCCCTGAGGAACTCCTTTGACGTTAACTTTTACATTTGGGACACACATCTTTAGACCAAAAAAAGGTTCCTCCTAGCACCCAAAAGTATTATTTGGCTTGTTCCTCTGGGAAACCTTGCTGCTTCTATGCAAAAACCTAAAACAGGAGGCTTTTATTTTTTTATTTTTAGTGTGTGCCTCTGAGGGAACCCTTAAAGTTCCTATACCCAAAGGTCTTCTGAGGTGCAAGTCTTTCACATAAATGTGAAACAATTATTTTCCAGGAGATTTCGGCAGAACTGAAAGATAAGTCCCACTCCCAACAGCTTTCACTACCTTATCATCCAAATACATGCTATTTGAAAATTCTCTGCTGTGCAGAATCAGACTCGACAAAGATGCGTACAGCTGTCACTGCTGTCTAGAATTGGATGCTCATCATCCAGCCTCAATACACTACACAAATATACACAATAATGCATGTCTAGACATCTAGACAAAGTTGTTGTTTCCTACATCTAAAGAGCCCTGTATGTTTGAAATATAGTTTAATCTTGGCAGCTTCAATCACTGAACAGATAAGCATTCCTGAATTTATATATAACACACGTTTAGCCCATTTTTATTTGTCTTGCCACATCTCAACAGGGCTGCAGGTCTCTGAGCCGAGTAAGCCAAATAAAACTTTTTAACAGTCCTAGCGTGCTCCGACAAATAGAAACACTGCTGCATATTCCTCCTGCACTAAAGAAAAAAATGTTGAATAAACCCGGTGACATCTTTTCTCAGTGCTGCCAGTAATGACTATAAATATGCCGAAAATTCACTCACTGTCTAAACATGGCAGAGACTGTATGTGTCTTGAGCTGTGACTATGGGGACAGTAACTTAGGAACCTAGGATTATAGAAGTGAGCAGCAAACAAGATATAGTGAGTGTATCAATCATATTTTCAAGAGTTTTCATTCATTCATATTCAATAACTTCTCCCTGCACCCCACCCCATCCTTTTCTGGTCACCTGCCAATTCCCACCCAATTATCTTCCCCCAATCACACAACAGCCACCAACCTCCTCCTAGACATGTGAAAGTCATCCAAATGCACCTTTTTTTTCAAACCATTGCTTATGCTGCATCGTAACACAGGGACATACTCTAAGCTATCTGCCCTCTTTTGAATTCACAGATGCCCACGATTGACTAGAGTTGTCGTAATTGACACTGGACAGAGAGCATGTCATCCTTCCCACCCTTGGAATGGTCAATTCAGCTCCACTGACTCTTGGCCTTGGAAGGCTTCACACATTCATTTATAACTAGGGGAAATTTAGCATATTCAGTCCACCCAGTAAATTGGAGGAAGATAGAAGGAACCCGGAGAACCCAGAAGAAACCCATGCAAACACAGAGAGAGCTTGGTGGTTAAGGCTCGGTGGTTAAGGCTCTGGGTTATTGTTCGGAAGGTCGGTGGTTCAGGCCTCAGTGCTGCCAAGCTGCCACTGTTGGGCCCTTGAGCAAGGCCCTTAACCCTCTTTATCATGTATCATGGCTGACCTTGTGCTGTGCTGTAATGTATATGTGGTCAATAAAAAAAAGGAGGGATTCAAAACTCTTCACATCAGTAAGCCAAACACAGGATTGAACCAGGACCCGAACCACTCAATGCAAACTGTAATGTGGGCAATCCAGGTATCATAGTCAAAGTCTGTGGGGGGAGTCACGTCTCAGACAGACAACAACTAGCTAAGATAATCCATATTCAACAGTGAAAACACAAGCCAGGAAACATAGAATACTGAATGCAAGGCTTTCAATACTGAAAAAAAGACTTTGCAATAAGACAAACAAGAGGGTGGAAAGATCCGAAACAGTTCCAGCACATGACATGAACTGAAAACAATCAAACAAACGAGAACAGTGCTTGTTCTGGGAAATATGCCATGTGCTTAAAAGGAGGAATTTGTGACACCACTGTGCTGCCCACAAGTATTTTTAAGTTACATTTTGATCTACAGTATATACTTGGTTCTTGCTTTTATTTAAACTGAGGTGGAATCCAGTCCAATTTCTGAGCAGGTACGTAACTTTTGTGGCATTTGGCACACACCCTTATCCTGGGTGACTTACATATATCTCATTTATATAACTGAGCAGTTGGGGGTTAAGAGCCTTGCTCAAGGGCCCAGCAGTGGCAGCTTGGTGTGCTGGGAGTTGAACTCATGACCTTTTTATTCATTTTCAAACGTTTGAAAGTGTAAATGCCAAACCATTAACCTAAACCTTATCCTTTTCATCTTTTCATGCAACATGAGTTGTGCGAGTTGTTCAAAATATGTATTTTTTTCTCCTTCTTCTTCTTCTTCTTCCTCTTCTTCTTCTTCTTCTTCTTCTTCTTCTTCTTCTTCTTCTTCTTCTTCCTTCTCTTATTATTATTATTATAGAAGGTGTTTTCTTTGGAACAAATGCATGAAAGGTCTTTAGCTATGAGCTATGAGTTCTGTAACTAACTTCAGTAAGTGTTGAAGGGCAAGCTCCGCCTGCCAGTCTGACACTGTTGGGCTGTAAGATTGTGTGTGCGTATCGTGAACACACAGAGTTCCTCAAGGGAAGCAGATGGTGTGAAGCGTCATTAACATGTTGATTATGTTAGTCTCTCTCACTCTCTGGTGAATACATGGGGCGGACTCGTGTGTGTATAAGCCCATACGGAGCTGATGTGGTAGAAAGAGTTAGCAGTTTTTAATCACACACACACACACACACACACACACACACACACACACACACTGAATAAACAGCTACAGGTTGCAAATATACTGCCGCTAATGAGTTAGTGTGTGACTGATTTTCACTTTTAGCATGAAAATGGGAATATGGCATTTGGTGATCAACATCATAAGGTTTCACGGATTTTAATTAAAATTATGAAAACTTTAGCATTTCACTATGCGATGTGTTTTCCCAGGCCGCCACACGAATATATAAAACGAATAACCCGTAAAATAAGTGACAAAGACACTGTAAAATTATAATGAATTTTAACAGACTCTTATACAACAGCGCTTTTGAGTTCTCATAATTCGATTGGTCAGAAGGTGGTGATTCATATTCTATAACAGCAGCTCTGAAAATAGTGCCAGCTGTGATTCAAATGACAGGTTTATATTATTGTGCACATTCTTCTAGAGTATGGTGGTGAGGGAACGACTGTATTATAGCTGCTATAACATGAGATACATTGGTTGAAAAGTGATGAGGAACTAACTTGTCTCATAGACATTCCACAACATTAACTGTAACTATAAGTGGCTAAGAAGTGTGAAATATTGTTCATTAATGAATTAAATAAAAAGAAAAAAAGAAAAATGCAATCATTGGTAGATGTAAGAACTACTCACTAGACTGCGAAGACCTTCCTGGTTGGCACGGGCCGCCTCTCTCCAGACTCATGCTGAACTCTGATACTCATTAGGCCTGATTTGTTACACCTGGGTTTTCTCCTATTAAAACTAAGCCTCAGTATTCAGTTTTGAGCCAATGTTACCTGCTGTAAGTGAAGTCTGTGTAGCGCCTGGGTTTTGGGCCCGTGTGTCTGTTTACTTTTCTTTTTTCCCCCCTTTATTATTGCTCTTTTTGTCAGTAAAGACTCTGTTGTGGATTATCTCTGCCTCCTTGCCTCTGCTCTTGAATTCATTTGCTGGGAAATAACTCTGCCAGTAAACTCAGTGACTCTGTACATGAGAGACCTGGGTTTGAGTCCCACCCAAGACTGCCTTGTTACAGTACGTTGCTGCAGTATGAGAAGAATAAAGCAATTCAGGATGTGCTGTTAGGGAAATAATCCACATTGCCACGGTAACGGTAGCTCCACTTCGTCTGCCTGTATCATGTCACAAGAGTAGATTATTTTCCTATGAAGACACCTCAAATTGCTATTTCTTACTTATCTTCAACATCAAAGACTTTGTCAGGTATTCAGTTTGTTCTGCAAAAACACTGGTCTCAAATTTATTAGCGCCCCCACGGTCAATAAAGGTGTTCAAATTCAAATACTTAACATGTAAACAAACTTTTCCATGTCCAAATCCAGAATGGCCTTGGTGACTGTAAGAAAAGCTGGAATTTGCTTTTATCAGCTTTCAAATGGCTAATTTTTGTCTTCTGTTTCTTTTTGTACAAGTGCTAATTGAACTGCGTGTCATCTCCCACCTTTCACAAAACCGTTTCTGCAGGGACGACAGACCTTGTATGCAGTTCTAATGAGAATTTTTACTCACCCTAGGCTTCACATACAGTGTTATGGTGACATTGAAACCTGCAGCAACTGTCAAGACGCAAGCCAGCTCAGTGAGCTAGATGAAGACGCACACTTCAAACGGCACTTGAGGAAAATCAATCACGGCATAATGCTTGCTGGGAGCTTGATCTGAGCACTGACCCACATGCGTCAAGTACCCTGTCCTGACCTTCTCCATCTTCTGTTTCAATCTGACCGAATGAAATGGAGTGCAAATGAATGTTGGTGTTGGCTGATTCGAGACCAGACCTCATAAACTTTCCAAAATCAGGTCTGACCTACCTGACTGGAAATTGTCGGCTGATCATAAATCTGTGTTTTGAATGAGAGAAGCTTTTGAAAGACGCATTTTATTCATTCGTTCATTTTCTGTAAGTGCTTTCTTCCTTTTCAATGGTTCCGGTGTGTATCCCGGATTCACTGATGTGTTTTATTTTTCGTTTTTTTTGTCTTTTTAACTTTAAGAGAGAGAAAAAAGAGAGAGGCTGACTGTTCATAGCTGTTATAATGTATGAATATAACATGTAATGTAAATATATAGTGTGTCATCCTTTAATAAATAAAGGTGTCATTATTGGCAAATATCTGTGGTATGAGAGGAATAAAACAATTTGGGATGCTGTCGTTAAAAAATAATCGACATTCTGATGGCAACAGTATCCTCGCTTTGTATCGGGCTGCATCACATTACTCCAGCATTGATTATTTTCCTATAACAGCATGCTTCATCATGTTTTATATTATGGATTACAGTACTTTAGAAACCAAACGATCTATTATTTAAAATTCTCAATTAATACTTGTCTTTACTTCTTTTTACAGTGCACTGGCTGAGTGTCCTCTTTAAATAAGCTACGGCACACTCTCCTAATACTGATAACCACTGGCTGGAATTATATCACAAAACCACGCTCGCTCACTTTTATCCACGGAAGGGGCTTGCATGTGAGGCAGAACACGGTAGGAATGTATAGCATGAGCTGATTACCATCACTTGCTTTCATTTTCTTTTTATTTACACCATTACAATGACTGTCTGAAGCTCGTCTAAACGTTTTAGTATAAGCCTCATGCTATTCTGTGGCTATTTGGATATTTGAGTGCTCAGAAAAGCTGTCAGTATTTCATCTATCGCTGGAAATGTAATATTAATACAGGACTATTAATATTTATACGTTGCTTGAAAGCTATCAAAAGTTGAAAGCAGATCAGATTATTGAGAAAGTGTCACTCAGCATGCTGAGTCCAATCAACTGCTGGATTTAAGTTCTTCCACACGTAACCGAAGGCTATAGTAGGATAGGATAGTAAGAATGCAGTGATAACTGGAGTGTTTCAGATACTGTGCCAGGAACCAGAAGTTCATGAGCTTAAATCCCAGGTCTAACAGAAGGCCACTGTTGGATCATTGAACAAGTCCGCTAAACGTCCAGTGGAAAACTGCCAGAACGCACAACAATATGTGCAAAAGTATGGGGACACCGGACCCTCACACCCATATGTGCTTGTTGAACATCCTATTCCAGATTTAGTCTCCCTTCGCTGTTATAATTACCTCCATCCTTCTGGGAAGGCTTTCCAATAGATTTTGGAAAGATTTGTGTTCATTCAGCCACAAGCATTAGTGAGGTCAGGCAGTGATGTTGGGTGAGGAGGCCTTGTGTGCAGTCTGTTTTCCAGTTCATCCCAAAGGTGTTCAGTGGGGTTGAGGTTGCAGGACACTCGAGATCCTCCACTCCAACATTTGACAAACCATATCTTCATGGAGCTCACTTTGTGAACAGGGGCATTGTCATGCTGGAACAGGTTTGTGCCCCTTGGTTCCAGTGAAGGGATATTGTAATGCTACAGCATACAGACATTCTATACAATTTGTAGCAACACTATGGGGAAGGCCTAGATTTGGGTTTGATGGTCAGGTGTCCACAAACATGTGTCCATATAGTGCAACTATAAATGGATAAGAAGTTGGTGTAACTGATGAGAATAGACCACCATCCAAATAATATCTGGTTAGAGGTATATGGTAAATGGTCTGCACTTATATAGCGCTTTTATTCAAAGCGCTTTACACTGTGTCTCATTCACCCATTCACACACACACCAATGGTAGTAGAGCTGCCATGCAAGGTGCTAACTTGCCATTGGGAGCAACTTAGGGTTCAGCGTCTTGCCCAAGGACACTTCGGCACGTGGAGACATGTAGGCCGAGAATAGAACCACGATACGACAACCCGCTCTACCACCTGAGCCACAGCCGCCACATCTGGTTAGAGGTGAACCTCGTCCATTAATAGGGAGTGCAGGGATGCTAACACATAACGTAGCAACATACAGTATGCACAATAATTGTGCCTCTACTTTCTACAACTGGGTCACTGTGAATAACTTTCTACCACCGTTGATTTTTAACAGCCATTCCAGTGGCAAATTAGAGTCCTGTGAAAGCTTTGTCGTAACTGAAGATAACAATCAAACGTTTCTCATGCATACATGATGAATATGTCCAATCAAACCACTGGTCCTAGTCATTTGATGAGAGAACCAATGAATGTGATGTAGTCCACCAAGATGTACATTCATAACTGCAAATGAACCATGAAACACACCGTACAATTACAATGACTGCAAGCTGGATTTTTTTTTTTTAACTTGCTAATTTGACACATTTTTTAAGGAAACGGATAAATCAGTCGATTTAAAGATTCACTCCGCCATGTGGAGGGCGGTATGCTGTAACAAGGCTAGAACTAGAGGTCAGATCTTTAACATCATTTTGGCTGTGTGTGTGCCTGAAGAGAACATCTTCATCTTCTGCCATCTGGCTTTTAATTGATTTCCAATTTTGCTGTGCAAATGGAGATCAAGGACCACGGAGGCTAGTTTTCCGAAGATTTTGGACATTTTACTTTAGAACAACCTGGCTAAACAATAGATTGCTGGCTATACTGTATATAATAGCCTAAGTGAGTTTTGCATACTTAAGACGAAACGCAATTATTTTTTTATGTGTGTTTGGAGAAGTGAGGAAGACAATTCTATCTGCATATCTTGTTTTTCTTTATACTGTGGAATCAGCAACCTCCCAGCAGTGCCTACAGTTGTTCCCAATAGTGAAGATACGATAACCACATGCATAATTCAAGGTCAGTGATTTGGCATCAGATGTAATTAGCATGACTTGATGTGGAAATGGCATCTCCCCTTACACATAGCTAAATGTGTCTTTTTACTCATCAGAATGCAGATCACACACTGAGAAATGATTTAGAACTGATGCGCCGATCATTAAATGCCCATCATCATTATCTTCCCTTAGAGTAGCAGCATTACGCTTAACTGTTGTTTGTAGTAAAGCTTGACTCGACTGCTAATATGCCATAAATGTCTTGTAAGGAGTATATTGCTAGCAACTGTGCACTAGTATGAACATCCGGGGTATATCTGTATATGTTAAGTCCAGAAGTAGGTGGAACTTAAACTGGAATTTAAATGTTTTTCCAATCCTTCCTCGCAGTACACTGGTGTTCCGTTCCATTGGCGTAATGGAAATCGACTTACCGGACATTTTCAATCGGTATAAACGACTTATTTTATTGCCGCAAGTCTGTTATAAGATGAGTCAGGACACTGTTGGGTTTCTGTGTGTAGAGTATCATGACTCTGTGTGTGAGCCCCCTGCTGGGCAAACAATTCACACCTCTCCACGATAACATTGGCACAACGATTAAACGGACAGCTTTTTTGATTGTAAAACACTATATACAACTGCCACAGTATAGTAATATTATAAAATTTAAACCTAGTAGGCTATGTAAAGAAAATAAATACTAAAAACAAAGGTAGAAATGCCAGCACTGTCAGTACTGTCTTGTGAAATCTGTCTCTAACAGTTCCTATCTGTATTTGTACCTGTTTAGATCACATTATCTCTTCATTCTGAATAATGCATTCATATTCGGTTACATCCGTATTGCATCCGTAGTGCTGTTCTGTCGCGATATTAACACTTGGGCTGTCTAAATCACTGTAAACACTGTTCCACTGTAAACATCGTGATTCCAAATGAGTACTTGGTAACAGAAGTAAAAGGATTGTTGAGTTGTTAAAAATTAGCCCTTTTAACACTCAGCTCAAAGAAACTTCCATCAACTGCTATAAAGTAATAAATAAATCACATCAACAACCAGAACTGAAAGCTGTAATAACCACATTTAAGACTAAATGCCCATCATGTTCAGGCTTAATTGAGCAATTAATCCGTTCTTTTGAACTAGTGCCTGAGTTAATTAGCATGACCTTCAGAGTGAGCTACCCGATGAGGGCAGGCTGACAGAGACAGACATTCCTTGACAGCACATTTGGGAAGATGTGATAATGAAGCTATGAGAACCCTCATTGTGAGTGCAGGCCATGCCTTCAATTTATGGTGGACTGAGGTGTAATTGGGGAATTATAAAAAGGGAAGGAGAAACTCTCTGGATTTAAGATGGAGTTCTACTCGGTTTCTACTTGTGTCCCTCCTTTCAGTTTGAAGACAGATGGATGAGTGGGAGGAGGTGGTAGCTTTGAAATATAGTCTTTTTTAAAACTAGCATTACACCTTTTAAACTTTTCTTTCAGTTAATACATAACATTTTAGAATAAATTGGTAACATTGTTTACTATGATCAAATCAAAAGTAGTAAAGGTGATGAATATTTTGTTAGAATGAAAAATTATATTCTATAATTATTAGAATGACTATATTATTATCAATAAATTAGAATATATGATGTTATTTGTATAAATGCCACTAAACTATTATTATTATTATTATTATTATTATTATTATTATTATTATTATTATTATGTGCCCTGCGATGGACTGGCACCCTGTCCAGGGTGTACACCGCCTCGTGCCCGATGCCTCCTGGGATAGGCTCCAGGTTCCCCGCGACCCTGAAGAAGGAATAAGCTGTTGAAGATGGATGGATGGATGGATTATTATTATTATTATTATTATTATTATTATTATTATTATTATTATTATTATTATTATTATTGTTGTTGTTGTTGTTGTTATTGTATTTTATATTACATTAAAAAAACCTGCAAAAAATGTATATACAAGGAAGTGAAAATATTTAATGTTTAAGTTTATTTAACAAATTTTTTTTTTTTAACTAAATACGTCAAAATTTTTAAATTGATAAATCAATTTCCAAAAGCCAAATACAGTGTTAAGGATCACTATTTGGATTTAGTAACAAAGTGGTTAGTACATTCGCCCCACACCTCCAGGGTCTGGGGTTCGATTCCTGCTGGGGCCATTTGTGTGCAGAGTGCATGTTCTCCCCCTGCTGCGGGGGTTTTTTCAGGGTACTCCGGTTTCCAAAGACATGCATGGTAGGCTGATTGGCGTGTCTAAATTGTTCGTAGTGTATGAATGGGTGTGTGAGTGTGTGTGTGATTATGCCCTGCGATGGATTGGCACCCTGTCCAGGGTGTACCCTGCCTTGTGCCGCATGCTCCCTGGGATAGACTCCAGGTTCCCCCGTGACCCTGAAGAAGGAGTAAGCGGTAGAAGATGGATGGATGGTGAATTAGAGGTATGTATCAGGACCGGGATTGCATTTGATCTTTATTATCTTGGTTAGGGTCAGCCTCCTGAGTCATGCTTACAATAAAAAAAACCTACATGAGAAAAATGTGCACATAAACAACAGCAACAACAACAACAGCAACAACAATAATAATAATAATAATAATAATAATAATAATAATAATAATAATAATAATTATAATAATAATACAAATTATAACAATAATAACTGTATGATTAAAATCTCAGAACAACAATTCATAACAAAGATTTGCTACTAAGGAGGTTTATGGTAACTCGGGGCACATCAGCACAGAGCACTATTCTACATAAATAGATTCACTAGCACACCACAACTAACAGAGTTCAGCATTATACGTGTACTTTAGGAAATGGTTTTCTGTTAAATCATTATCAGTGCAGCATTAAATGAGCAAACCCAAATAGATTGTGCTTTACAGTAAAGTGATGTCTTCAAATTATTCTTGTATTTATAATCAATTTGTGCTTGTTCTGTTCTGAGGTTCTTGTATTACAATTTAGCAGCCAACAGTGATTACGTTTACATGGACAGCAGTAATCTAATTATTGGGCTTATTCTGAATAAGACAATATTCTGCTTAAGGTGTTTACATGAGTCGCTTTAAGAATATTCCTTTCATGTTCCCATTTTACATGTCATAGAACATACGTAGATCGATTTAACAGCACACGTCATTACATCATTACATCACCGCGCCACGCCGTCTGACGTTGCCTCCAGAATTTCACAGTTTTGGGTGTTTTAAAATTTTTTATGAATGCTTTAAGTGCAGTTAATTATTTGTCATGCTATACGTGCAAATAGACGACTGCTTGAAGGCGTGGGCTGCGTCTGAAACCGCGTACTTACCGTCTATATAGTAGCTGAGACATGTATTTCACCTATTATATAGCAGGTAAGGACGCGGTTTGGGACGTAGCCGTGCTCTCTTTTTGAGCACTGCCGTGTGTGATCGTGTCCTGTCGCAAAATGCAGTGAAAACTCCCACACGACGTTAATAGTGTGATTAAGGTGTGTACATGTCTGTAACACACGTCGATAATGCGACTAAAACAGGAATACTCCACATGTCTTAATTCCGTTTGTGTTTACATCGAGGATGACTTTAATTGGATTAAGGTAGTAAAAAAATGCTGTTTACACGCTAGTTTCTTAATCAGAATATCGTCTTAATCGGGTTCATATCGGATTATTGTTGTCCATGTAAACGTACTGTATTGCAGCAAACGATAGATGTTTGCATCTGTAATTCAAAAACTTGTCACACACAATTGATGAATTGAGTTTTATCCTGTTGCGTCATCCTCGTTCATATTTCAGGACATTTTTTCCCCCCGTCTCTGCCAGTCCTCGAGGTCTCTGTTACAACCATATTAATCAAGGCTGCTCTTACTCTTCTCCCACATTGACTCTGAAATGCCATTAGTGAGCTGTTTTTCTTCTCGCAAAGACCTCTGGCCTTCAGTGATGGACTAATCTGTATAAGTTGCAGGGAACAGTAGGAGAGAGAATCATCACACACATAACAGGGGGGACAGCTGCACACGATGACTGATGAGAGAAGTCGTTTGAGTGAAGATCATTCAATTATAACACCAAACTCTATCCTACAGTCACTGTTACTTGAGATGAGAAATGACAGTGTTATAATTAGCATGCTCATACTGTACCTGCATATGCACATGCATTTTTCTGTCTATTGGCAAGGGTTTGTTTTTTATTAGCAAACATTACAAGAAACTTTTCTCCAGCGAGCCGAGGGACTGTGGGACTAAACTGTTCATATCCGATCATTTTCCAACTCACTTCAAAGTTGTGCATTCTGGGATTCTTTTCTGCTCAGCACGGTTGTAATGAGTTGCTATTTGAATTACTTTTGGCTCAAAACCTGTCTGGCCATTTTCCTCTGAACGCTGTCATCAGCAAGGCTTTTACGCCTGCAGAAATTCCACTCACTGGATGTTTTTTTTTGCGCCACTCTGTGTTGACTGTGCATGAAAGTCCCAGGAGATCTGCACTTTCCAAAAATCTCTCTAACCATCCCATCTGGCATCAACAATTATGCCACAGAGTCACTGGGATCACTTTTCCCCCCATTTTGATGTATGATGTGGATAAATCCTAAAGCTTTTGATCTGCACCTGCATGATTTTATGAATAGTTCCTCAATTTCATGTAACCATAAAGCACTCAAGAAGCACTGAATGCGTACCATTATCATCAGTTCATGCTAATAACAATAGACCCAATATAAGGTCTAGAGCTGAGGTTAAATGTGACATTTGCATCTGAAGCCTGGTGCCGTCTTTCAATATTAGGACCAAAGAAGTGTCAATCAGTCCGCCAAGAGAGTATAAAATCAGGATAAATGAACGCAGCAGCATTAACTCGGAGGGTTTATAGAAAGGTCAGGTTGTTTTTTTTCCTTTAAAATGTAAAAAAATGAAGAAAAAAAAGCTTGAGTTCTGGAAGGAAGTTTTCAGGAGAGATGAGATGAATATTAATATACAGTACACCAGGCAGTATAGAGTTTTGTGAAGTGTACAGGAGCAGCTAAACTGCTCATATCCAAAATGCCTCACAAAAACGTATGACTCAGAAACATAGTATTAAACCAATTACAAACTTTCTGAGGAGCAAAAAGTGAAATGCCCTTGACTGGCCAAATTAATCACATGACCTGAAGATATAGCAGAAGAGCTAAAAAAAATAAAAAAATCTAGTAAGAAGTGAAAATATAGCCCATGTTTTGAATGGGATTGAAGTTATTAACTTTTGCTGCGACACCGTACAAAACACTTTTGTTTAATGTTATTGCAAATTTGTTTACTTAAAACACCATGTTTTTTTTTTTCCTGTTCCTGCTCAAGTGGAATTTTCGCAGTTGGACCTGAGCACATCTCAGCACCCAAACTGCATTACCAACACCTTTACCAATGCAGGCAGAAATCCGACGTCCTGCCTCACAACCTCTGAGGTTCACTATTCATACCAGTTGAGGTCATGATTCTGATTGGTCACAAGGTTAATCTTCTAAAACATCAGCTCTGAAAGTAGTTCCGCTTCTAATTCAAATCACAGGTTTATCATTATTGGGCTCTAAAACGTTACCATTTGTATAATAACAACTTAAAGAGGAACATGTATGGTGGAAGGTCCATATACCAGTAAACAGATTTACACTTGTTTTGTAAGGAGTCTCTAGTGTCAAAGGCAGAACAACATTGTAATGTAGCAGCATTTTGTAATCTAATCAGCTCAAAATCAGCATTTGGTGTAATGCAATTCCACAATCTATATCTGTATGAGGGGTGCTCAAAAAATTCGGATCTGTGTCCGGCTTTAAATCTGATGTGGGTGTGCCCTAAACTACAAGGTTTTTTTTTTTTCCCACAGAGATGTGCACAGTACCTGTGACATTTTCTAACAAATCTAGTTGGTTCTATTTCCAACAATAAATAATAAACGAGTAACCTACATGGCGGTTACTAATGATAAATGCACGCTTTGTTCTCATTCACATTATTGAATGTGGTTTTTATTTGTCCCAAGGACTTCATATCTGACTCCTCTCTCGAATGTAAAATAAAAACTGCCACAATAAAGTCCTACACATACAGTATCTCACCAACGTGAGTACACCCCTCACATTTGTGTAAATATTTGATGATATCTTTTCATGTGACAACACTGAAGAAATCACACTTTGCTACAATGTAAAGTAGTGAGTGTGGAGCTTGTGTAACAGTGTCAATTTGCTGTCCCCTCAAAATAACTCAACACACAGCCGTTAATGTCTAAACCGCTTCAGTGTTGTCACGTGAAACGTTATCATCAAATATTTATAAAAATGTGAGGGGTGTACTCACTTTTGTGAGATACTGTACATATATGTATCTGTTTAGAACATGTTATTTGTTCAATCATATTGTTGTATTTATATACATATATGTCCATGATCAGCTTAGAGGTATTGAGTCCTACATCAGTAACTGATAAAAAAAAAAAGATTCCTTTCCAGTCAAGCTCACGTGCCATGCCTCAGCGATGCATAATGACTCATTTATGCTGCAGATGGCCTGCCACATAATACCATTATAATCCAGAACATGTTTCCCATGCCTACCATAGCAGACATTTGAGAAAATTGCTGCATTCCCTCCTGTAGCTTTTTTCAAGTAATTAATTCAATGTAGTGATTAAAACACTTTGTAATTGTCAAACTGACTGTGCCATAATTAAATCACTGTGGGTTTTTTTTTCCTTCTGCCATTTCCTGTTCTTCCTGTCTTTGCTCTTACCTGTGATAAAATTATCTACTCAAGGTAAGACAGTTAATCTCCGTGACAAAAGACAGAACGAGAACGATGCGACTCTGTAATTTCTAATTACTGGCCTTTAACTAGGTGAAAATCACCTTGATAGACTCGGTGAGGTCAAGAGAACGTTACTCCCAAATGACCCTAAATGGCTCCCGCTGATAAGCAAGGTCTTGTGGGGAAAAATGAAGCATGTTTCAACAAGACCAGCACTAATTTCCTAAAATGATTAACAGACATTGACTGACCTGAAATGATATCCACAAGATAAGGAGCATTATATTAGATTGCTATCACGTTGCTATCCGTGGTTGCATGTTTGCATGTTTGTTTCTCTGAACTGGCTTTTCTCCACATGGGTAATCCTTTAAGGCGCTTCCGGGGCTTTTATCTTTTATTTTTTTGTCCATTCTCTGAGCGAATGCTTGCAATTGCCACGAAAATGACATGTGTTCCCATAGCCACAGGCTCTTTTCCTTTCAATATGCACAATTAAGTCTTGCACTTGACCCTTTACCTCATGCTGGTCCGACTTAAACAAATAATTACCTTGTATTGTAAAGCGCTCTCGGCTCTGGCACAGTTCCAGCTGCGTGTTTCTCAGCATCACTGGTGCGAGTCAAAACATCTTATTCCTACTTCGACATGATATAAATAATGAGTATTCAGAAGTCCTTGCTTTGTACTTGCTAAAGCTTTCTGCTTGGGACAGTTTTATGGATAGTTTGGCTGCTTGGAAAAGTTGAATTGGACCAGTCGAACTGTAGATCTTTGGCAGCTGTTTAGAAAAGAGAGTCTAGGGCAGGACTGATGCTCATATTGGGATCAGAGTTCATATGGGAGAAAACCCACTCAGTGTACTTTGCTGAAAAAATTTCTGACAAGACTAGGCTAGGTAAGTTGTTCTTTTGCTTTAATGGACCGTTTACTCTTTAATATCACTTTGTATGAAGCGGACAGGTGTACGTGAACCCAGAATTATTTGTGCTCTCCTGTAAAGCTAAATAAAATGTAAATAAACTCCTTGGAGTGAATTGTGTTGTGACCAGAGCTGTGTGAAGAGTGCTTTCAGAGCCACGGGTTGCTTAGAGTCAGATCAGCGGTGAGTCCAATCCAGACTCGTCTTCAGAAGCTGCTGAGAACATGGTCAATGACCTTCCAGATGCTGCTGTAGATATCACATATTCCAGCCATCATTAAGCTACAGTGCAAGGCGTTTTTGCACCACACTGCATGCTTTTCAGTTTCAGAATCAGTGATTTCAACTGAGCCTCCGTTTCATCCACATGAGCACATTGTTTTTTAAATATTAAAAATGTTTATTTACTCTTGGTGTAAACTTACATTATTGTAAGTTGTCCTACAAGACCGTTACAGGAAGTTTGTTGCAAAATAATAAAATTCATTGCAAAACATTGATTTTTGGCATTGATTAAACATTTAAAGTGCTCGGTACGTTACATTAATTGAATGATGAAAAGATAACCAGAGCAAACATGACATCGCTTCTCATTTTCTATGTGAGTCTAACTGCAGCCTTTTCTGGTTTAATTTAACTTACATGCATATTGACAAAGAATTACAGTAAGGCTTTGATTTCTGTCTTTATATATATATATATATATATATATATATATATATATATATAAACAGTACTTTTAACAGTTTTTAGTTATTGAGTTTTAGATTAATCTCATTAATTTTAAGTCACTACAGTAACCAGAACAACTACTTTACCAGTAAAAATTGAGATTATATGTGACGGTATGCACATTTCCACAAGTTGACTTTTTTTTATAAATCCCAGTGCTTGCACAGAAAATATACACACTTTTTATTAAAAAAATAAAAATAAAAATAAATAAATAAAACCACTTAAGAAACACAAAAACAGATAGATAGCTTACTCGAGATTGCATGAGTGCTATTTTCTTTATTTTTGATGGCAGATGAAACTTTTGATGACTATTTCAATCTGTTTGTTTGTTTACTGGTTTCTTTATTGCTTGGTTTATTGATGTGTCTAATAATTGATCATTCTTTTTTTATTGATTGATAATTAATGTTGGTTTTTTTTGGGTAGTTTTCTTGTTGATTTGTTGAGCCATTGATAATGAGTGCTTCTTCGTCTGTTTGTATATATATACATACAGTGGTGCTGGAAAGTTTGTGAACCCTTTAGAATGTTCTATCTAGCTGCATAAAAATGATCTAAAACGTCATCAGAAGTCCGACAAGTATACAAAGATAACCCAATTAAACAAATGAGATACAAATATTATACTTGGTCATTTATTTATTGAGGAAAATGATCCAATATTACATATCTGTGAGTAGAAAAGGTATGTGAACCTCTAGGATTAGCAGTTCATTTGAGGGTGAAATTAGAGTCAGGTGTTTTCAGTCAATTGGATGACAATCATGTGTGAGTGAGCACTCTGTTTTATTTAACGAACAGGGATCTATTAAAGTCTGATCTGCACAATACATGCTTGTGGAAGTGTATCATGGCATGACCAATTGACAAAGGATTTCTGAAGACCTCAGAAAAAAAAAGTAATTGAAGCTTATCAGGCTGGAAAAGGTTACAAAACACTTTGGACTCTGCCAATCCACAGTCAGACAGACTTTCTACAAATAGAGGGGTGGTAGACCAACCAAGATTACTCTAAGAGCAAGACATGTAATAGTCTGTGAGGTCACAAAGGAACGTCTAAGCAACTAAAGGCTAATGTTAATGAGTCCATCAACAGGTTGTGTATGGCTGGGCTGCAAGGAGAAAGCTATGGCTTTTCCAGAAGAACATTGCTGCCCATCTGCAGTTTGCTAAAGATCATGTGAACAAGCCTGAAGACTTGACAAATGTTTGGTGGATGAATCAGACCAAAATAGAACTTTCTGGTTTAAATGAGAAGTGCTATGATTGGAAATGGAAAACACTGCATTCCAGCATACTGTAACAACCTTATCCCATCTGTGAAACATGGTGGTGGTAGCATTATGGTTTGGGTCTGTTTTGCTGTATCTGGGCCAGGACAACTTGCCCTCATTGACAGAACAGTGAATTCTGAAATATACCAGCAAATTCTAGAGGAAAATGCCAGAACATCTGTTCATGAACTGAGTCTCAAGAGAAAGTGGGGCATCCAGCAAGATAATGTTTCTAAGCACACAAGTCATTCTATGAAAGAATGGTAAAAGAAGAATAACGTTAATGTTTTGGAATGGCCAAGTCAAAGTCATATGTCATATTCATGCATAAATATAGAACATTCCAAAAGCACCACTGTAGTTTATTTATACAAGTTGGTTGACTTATTGATTTTTAAAAAAATAATTCATTAGTTTATTTATCGGTTTGTTGATTGATCATTTGGTTGTTTGATTGTTTGATTGATTGACTGATGCGAATTTTTCCATTCTGTAGTTATGTTTAAATTGGAGCCAGAATTAAACAAGCCGTCACAGAGTTGCAATTGCATGGATTGGATTTTATGTCGCTTTACTTGTCAGTCAGTTTGGATAAAGGTTTCTATCAAAGAAACCTACACACAATCAAAAATAATCCCTGTACTGTTAGAAATACTGAAAACATTGTGGGTTTTGCCAACCAGGTCTTTTCAGCGAGATCAGGCGGACTGGTCTGTAATCTCCATCATGCCTGAATCACGTCATGTCAGTCTTATGAAACAGTGTGATAAGGCCAATTAAAAAGCCATTTAGTGGCGTACATTGGTTTTCCAAATGTAAATTGTGCTTTAGATGAAATAAAGACACTGTATGAGAAATACCTTTCGCTTTTGTTGGATGAAATCATTATTGCACTATTACACTATGAAGAACACCAGCATTCATTCTTCACATGTAGTGCATTACACTGCTAACAATACCACAAAGATCAGTTTTTTGCTTTACACATTTTATCTGACTAAATGATCTGTGGTGTGGTCAGCACCATTCGTGGTTATTTTGGGGTGGGACCAACACTCATCAATCAATGCTCTGATTGGGCTTTAAAGGGTGGATTGATGACATAGTTTTAAGTTACTGGGGGCAGTGGTGGCTTGGTGGTTAAGTCTCTGGGTTGTGCCACTGTTGGGCCCTTGAGCAAGGCGCTTAACCCTCTCAGCTCCAGGGGCGCTGTATCATGGCTGACCCTGTGCTCTGACCCCAACCTCCTAACATGCTGGGGTATGTGAAGAAAAGAATTTCACTGTGCATATGTATATGTGACCAATAAAGACTGATTACATTACATATCTCCTGCAGACAGTACATGCTTTTTATCAAAATGACACACAGTTTTACACTGGAATCCACACAAAGTTTTATAAATGAGGTCACTAATCTAGGCACTATTACAAAACTGTCCACAATAACCTGTAAAGAAAAATGGCACCTCTATGAAACATTTGCTGATAATGAATGACAACTGGTTATGATGAATAATAGCACGTCATTCACTGCCTGAAACTTGTATGCACCCATTAATTATTAGCCAACCTTATTTTCACATATCAGTACGAAACATAATATGTATTTCAAATATCAGTAAGAAGCATTTCTTAAGGTAATACATCTAATGTTTTCTCTCCAAAGTTGCTAGTTATCATACTCTAATCTCAAAGCTGTTTTCTCCTACAGTAATTTACATTTCTTTTGTCCATTCATCTTTCTATATTTATTCTATAATTTTTTTAGACCCTATTTCCCGACTTGTCAATCATTTGGCTCTAATCTTCTTCAGTTAGACCTCCATCTCAATGCTAATTTTTGGACCGAGGTAGATCTGTGGCACGGTTGCTGTTGGCCTTGTTCTACTACATCCATTTTTGCTTCTTTTGTGGTAATTAGGAATTCATGACCAAATAGTCTGCAATGATCCTGTCTCTCATATTCAAATAGTATACATATATGTGTGGATAATGAGTAGGTTTTAATGAGAAAAATAATTAGATTTTTGCTTTCACAGACAAGACTGGCATGAGTAAGAGTTGTAAATATCATAGTTCTCATTTCAACACATTTTACAATGCCAAATAATAAATAAATACATATGATTGGCGTAGGCTTATATGACATTTGAATTATTCAAACTTCACATAGTACTAATTGGTGCTGCATTTTTAAAACTCATTGTTCCATCATCATATTTCCAGCATATTCTTTCTTGGAAATCTTTTCCCACAGAGAGTTAAGAAGGAATTTTAATGTGGATAGCCATCTCTTTTTCACTCCCTGAGCTCTACATTTGCTAAACCTGTCAAGAGAAAGAAGTAATTCTTCCTGGAACAGTCTCTCTCACTTATCTGCCCGGCCTATAGACCGAGGCGAGTCACCTCCCCCAATTATGAAAGCGTCCCATTTCTTTGCCACAGCGAGAAGCTGCATCCTGTCACGTTCATTATTCGGAATCGCCGCTGGAAGAATTGAGAGTGTGTTTTTCTGGCAATAAGCCACAGCAGTTTGTCTCAGAAGGAGTTCTCCCAAATTCCCTGCGGTTCCTGCCTCGAGTGCTTTTTAGTGGCTTCCAATCCATCATGAAAAAACAAGGCAAGAGATAAACATGCCATGCTTGTTTAGAGAGAGCCTTTAGATTTGCCAAGTCAATTGACACTAGTGTTTTTCTTAAAATTAAAATAATTGCTTGATTGAGCTCACTTTTCAGTGTTTAACTGGCGGACAAGTTACTTTTATAAATAAACAGACAAGCAAGTGCAGATTGGTTGGAAGGTCCTTAATTCAATTTTTCTATTTTATTTTTCATTTTCAAGACCCTAAACCCTAAGTTCCTAAGGGCCTTGCTTGGCAGCTCTTCTACCATTGGTTTGTGAGTCTGTGTGTGAATGAGAAACAGTGTAAAGCTCGTTGTAGAACCTCTATATAAGTGCAAACCATTTACCATTCAAGAAACATTCACACATACACTAAGAGATATTCTACAGGGTGTCCCAAAAGTCTCCAAACATAGAAGACTACGTTTGCCAGCAGCACGTTGGTTGTCCCGTCGTTAATGGGACGTCTATGTCTCGGTTGGTCTATAACTCTTCCAATCTTTTCGAATTTGTTAAAAAGTTTGGCAACAGTGTCGTGTGTGGTGTGCTTGACATATATATGTATTGAGCATTGGGCACAGGGCAGGGTACACCCTGGACAGGGTGCCAGTCCTCTCTCTCTCTCTCTCTCTCTCTCTCTCTCTCTCTCTCTATCTATCTATCTATCTATCTATCTATCTATCTATCTATCTATATATATATATATATATATATATATATATATATATATATATATATATATATATATATATATATATATATATATAAACTAAGTTTGAAAGATTTTGGAGGAAGACATTTTTGCTAAAAAAAAAAAAAAGAAAAAAAGTGTTATTTAGCCCCTATGTATGGAGACTTTTAGGACACCCTGTATTTGTTTTGCTTTGTTTTTAGGTTTCAGACCGAGCGTGTGGTTGAGACTAGAGGTCTGCATCAGGACTGGGAGAAAATTGCATTAGAGGGAGTTTTTATTTTATTTTATTTTTTTACTTCATGCATGCATATTTACAGTTTATTCATTCATCCTTAGTAACTCCCTGGTCAGGGTTGCACTGTTTTATATTAGGCTACTAATTCGTTTAGACTTTTGCATAGAGAACCGTGCAAACGAAAATGAAACAGTTCCAATCTTATCTTTAGCTGAGACAAATAATTAACTCGAGTGATCTAGCTGAGGTTGAGGAACTGTCAGAGCCAGAATTCACACACAAAGCTGACATTGCATAATCGGAGCACTAAACAGATACAGAAACAAATACAGATAGCATTACATGACCATACTTTAGAAGCAAAACCAGTCCTCCACTGCTCTACATCACTGACATTACAGTGACAACATTTGCTTTTATTAATTCATAAGATGTTTTTAGAATATGGATTAGAATATCATCCACGCTTTTAAGAGTCTCTCGGTGGCCCTGAGATTTGACTTCCTTCACTAGAATGTATCCTTAATCGCTGAGCTGTCATTGTTAGGGTGTAGAAGAGTAAAGATAGACTACAAGAATAAAAGAGAGCTTAACAGCAGGCCTTGACTCAAACAGAATAAAAAACCCTAAGATACGACATGGTCTGGTGTTAGAAATAAGAAAAAACTGTCAGGAAAAAAATTGATTCAGTGTAGAGGTTCTCAGCATGATGTTGTCTCTGAACAAAATGTCCAGCTTTTTTTTCTTAAAAAAAAAAAAAAAAAAAAAACTCTGACAGGTCCTTGTCATGAAAAAGGAGTAAAATGTTATAGCAGTGCTACTGGGGCAGTCAGCATGACACTGATGCTAACAAAGGTGCAAGAAAGTGGCCTGAAGCCCAGAGTAGAAATCTGTCATGTGGGTCAATCCCATACTGTACATGTTAGTGCAATACAAAATGCATCATGCATAACTAAATAAATGAACGAAAACACATTTACATATTGTGTACACAATTTTGTTATATCTTTTGTGATTAATTGCTGAGGCCTAATTATCCATGGCAACTAAAGTAAAAAAAAAAAAAAAACGATATATAAATATTTACACTGGGAAAGTAACTGTTAGGAATTGCAGAATGCAGAAATTATGCAGTGTGAAGTAATTCTGAGGGAACCATATGAGTTTGATTGACAGATGGAGGTCACATGACTATGTAGTATCCCAAATGGTACTTCTTGCACACACAATATATATATATATATATATATATATATATATATATATATATATATATATATATATATATATATTGTCCACAAAGTGGACCTAGAGGAAGCTAAAAAAAATTACCTAAGCTAAAAAAATTCCAGTAAGAAAAAAGTCCCCTACTGACTTCAAATCTAATAAATAGTCTGCGGACTTTAACAAATATAATGTCCATACCTTTTAAAGACTTATACCTAATAAAATTACACAGTGTAGCATATTAAAATAAAAAAAGAAGAAGAAAATAACCAATAAAATGAAATAAACTCTTACCCAGTCAGAGCATAAAATAGAAAAGAACATTAATTCAGAAGTAGAACTGGAAGGCCGAGTGCAAAAAAGAATAAAGAATAAAAGAAAAAATAAAGAAAGAAAGAAATAAAGAAAGAAAGAAAGAACTATGTAGGTGATGTAGTTAGTTCTCCCCGGTATTAAGAGTTTAAATATTACAAAAAATATATATATATATTTTAATAATAATAATATTAATAAATAAAAGAAATAAATAGATAAACACACAAACAAATAAGTAAATAAATAAATAAAGAACACTACACTGTGTAGGTGATGCGGTTCACCCCGGTATTAAGTGTTTAGCGTAGTTTCCGGACTGTCTGGACTGTGTAGTCAGGGAAAACGGAGGTGGTCAGATCCCTCGCTTTAACAAGGCCGCTACAGCAGCGGTTGTACAGGTGTTGGGGCCCTCTGGAACTCCGACTATCTTCACGTTATTGCGCCGTGACCTCGACTCCAGATCTTCACATTTATTCTCTAATTGAGTCACGGTCACAGTGAGAGACTCGATAGTAGTCTTCATGTGAACTTATGTCATTAGTGCAACCGGAGAGCACGTGCCCCATTTCCCCCACAGTACCTCTCAGTGTTGATATGGTGGCCTCGGTAGCGACTTTATCGCTAGCCAGCTGTGTTTTCATGGCCTGCAGGTCGAGCTGGATAGTAGATAGCGCATCCCTGAGAGTCTTCTGAAGATTCTCCTCGTGATTCTCCTGTTGCTTCTCCTGGTGCTTCTGATGCTCCTGGAACTCCTTTTTAAAAATATCGGCGATGTCCTTCTTCAGTAAAGCCAGCAACTCAAACCTGAGTGTGGCGAGGTCAGGGCCACCGCTCGGGGATGCAGATGCAGTCGCGAATGCGACTGCGGGTTCACGGGGAGGAAGGAGCGTGGCTACGGATTCATGAGGAGAAGGAGGTCTGGCGGGTACGGGTGCGGGTTCATGAAGAGAGGGAGACACGGCTGCGGATTCACGGCGAGAAGGAGACGCGCTCCCGGTGCGCACACTAGACCTCAGTTTTGTCTGAATGCTACCACCGATTTTCCAGTTTTCCCCCGACATCTTAACGAACCACCGAGTAAAAAATACAAATAAGGAAACGAAACAGAATAAGTCAAAATATATTATATTACCAAAAAAAGTGCTAATTAATTACAATTTTTAATCGAAATCAGCAGGAGACTCAAACT
The DNA here is from genome assembly GCA_012411365.1 of Ameiurus melas. Classification (NCBI taxonomy): domain Eukaryota; kingdom Metazoa; phylum Chordata; class Actinopteri; order Siluriformes; family Ictaluridae; genus Ameiurus; species Ameiurus melas. The sequence continues at coordinate 16,245,998 of CM022772.1, forward strand.
TCACGTCTTACTCCATCGAACACCGAATTCGAACCCATAGCTGGACATTTTGGTAGGATACATGGCATCATGGACTTTGGTATTATTTATAAGATTAGAATCAGAATTTAATGTTTATACACTTAATTGTATCTTAAATCTGAGGTTCATACACAGTAAGAGTACAGGCATGAAAAAAATAATCAGCTTGGACTTTTTTTGCATAACGCACTACTCCTTTCCCTTTATACGAAAACGCCTTGTTGCAGTGATAATCAGAGCTAGAAGGGCTGTTCTACTGCAGCTAAATCTGTCCAACGTTTCTCAGATTGAGTCCTAATGTTTTCATCAATAACACTGCATGCAGTGGCGTTTCTTATGCCCTCTTTTCATTCCGTACTGAAATGTGGTCAAAGCTGTAGTGCAATGGCCCACTCAACTGTGCATTCTGATGACCTCGGCATACTCAAAACCACACACACACACACATACGCACTGCTCAGATCAAGGGTACATTAGTCTTCTGTGTAAAAATGTGAAGAGCTTGCCTTCGTTTCACTTGTATCGATTTTATGCTCGGGCATTTTCCCAGCCGGCTCCTATTCTAGGCTTGTCCTTAACCAGCAAACTCTACTCCACAGCTTCATCAACTATACCAGCCTGGCCACACAGAGAGAGAGAGAGAGAGAGAGAGAGAGAGAGAGAGAGAGAGAGAGAGAGAGAGAGAGAGAGAGAGAGAGAGAGAGAGCTGAACAATGTGACCTTCGCAGAGAAAGAGAAAAGATTAAACTAACCTGTTCTGTTAGGACCAAAATAACACATTTTATACCATAGTGCTGTTGAATTCTCAATTCAAATTGGGCAAAAGTTTTTTGTTTGGTTTTGTTTTGTTTTTTTTGGTTTTTTTTTTTTTTCTTTAATAACAGCAGCTCTGACAATAAATCCATTATATTAACGCACTTATTCAAATACTGTATGTTATGGTTACTACAGTACCTAATTCCCAAGGCAGGAATCTACATCAACTGATGAAACGACATCTTGTTATTTAATAACAACAACCAGCATTGTAAGTTTTCTGTAAGGAGATGTTTGTAACATTTATGGAAGGAGTCTCCAGTATTAGTGTGTGTGTGTGTGTGTGTGTGTGTTAGAGTTTTTGTCTTATTAACTTCAGCAGACAGAAGGAAACTGAACGACGTTCTACAAACATTGCATGTGTTTTGATTGATGAAAAAATGTAAATGTCAGCAAATTGCTGTACTATAAGAAGAATCAAACACTTCACGATATGTTGTTACAGGAAAATAAACTTCAGGATGGTAACGATACCTCAGCTTCTTGTCGGACCGCGTCACAGCAACCTGTCATTGATTTTCCTACATACTACAATACTTCATAATTTTTTTCAATTCCTTATTTAAATCATTCCGAAAGTATCACATTTAAGACTACAAGTAGTTTTTCCATGCAAGCTTATGTAACTGCCACAATTTCACTAATGAACAAGAAAAAGAAACATATTTTTTATATTATCAATATTACAGATTTTATGTTCAAGACATTTTGGCCTGAAAGTAACAAGATGGAGTAAAATAAATAATAAAAAATGGTGAAAATAATTTCAAACAGCTATAATCTTTCTTTTTTGAAAAGAAAAAAAAAACATCAGTAAGAAATAAAGATAATTTGTCATGTTACCATTTCAGGACTGAGTCTGAAAAGCGAGTTTAAATGGCAATTAAATGGCAATATAACTTCTGCTAATTTATTCGCCTTTTTTAGTCTTTTTTTTCCTCATGGATTGAATAAACATTAGTCAAAGGTGTATTTAATTAACATTCAATAAACAAATGTCATTTCGTGCGTGGGTTAACTGACTGTGTTCCTGTAGTTACATTACTTATGGTGTATTAATGCTGAAGTGTACAGTATTTAGGACTAGTGTTGCACAGTATACCAGTATTGCAATACTAAAGCTTCAAAATACCACAGATGCCACTATTAAAAACAAACAAACAAACAAACAAACCAACAAAAAAACGGTAGTATCGTCAATATGGTAGTACCTTAAGTAATGTCGTACAGCAGTTAATATTATTTTCGCTAAATGACACATCTCACTGCTTTTACAGAATACACAAAGTTTAGTGACACTTTATTTAACCGAAATTCTTTACCTGAATCTTTAAAGCTTTCCTGTTTGCTAGTCAGTGAGCTAACGTTACGCTAACTGCTGTGTGTAAATAATAAAAATATCCATTAAATTAGCGAGTTGAGCTAATGTTAATCTAACCCAAAATTTAACCAAAATTCTTTACCTCAATCTTTAACGATTTTCTGTTTGCTAGTAAGTGAGCTAACGTTATGCTGTGTGAAAATAATACAAAAAAATCATGAAATTAGCAGAGGTGAGCTAATGTTACGCTAACCGCTGTGTGTAAATACTAAAATTAGCTGAAGCGAGCTAAGGTTGTGCTGACCGCTGTGGGTTAATACTAAACATTTGTTTACTAGTAAGTGAGCTAACTTTCCCAATTTTATGATTGTTTTGGAGCTTGTTTCCAAATTCAGTTATTTTTTCTGAATGTTGTGTTCATTCTTAGTACTCTGAGGACAATTTATTTTTTTCATTGCTCTAGGGAACACTAGATGAAATATGTGGCACATTCAATTAGTTGCGTGCCAACTGTATGATTGTTCTTGAGTTTTTCCAATAGCCAGTTATTCATTCTCATTAATAACGTATTCAGAGTCAAATCTGGTTTGTCTGTCTTCCTTTAAATCTATGTATTTTATTTCCAATAGAAATCACCGCGTGGTATCTCAAGCTGCCACTCTCCACCCATCAGATCTGTAGATGATACACGCAGCAGGACACGGTGAGCCGAAAGGTCCACACGCTGAACGAGAAATCGATGCAACAGATAGTGTATGAGCAGTGGATGGACGGGATTTAGCACCAGCATGTAAAGCAAGCAGGCACTGATGTCGAGGAGATGCTTTTAAAGCAGCGGTAATGAATACAAATCGGACTCTCGAATGCAAAATCCGGCTGTGCGAGAAAGAGACCATAATGCAGTTTGATTTATTTTTTCCTTTCATTTTAGCATCCATGCATTCTAAAAGGAAGGTGGGATGAAATGTCTAATCAAAGAGAGGATGCCATCTCTCTCTCTCTCTCTCTCTGTCTCTCTCTCGCTCTATCTACAGCTCAATTTCTGTCTACTTAGCTTCTATATTTCTCCGTCTGTGAGCCGATTTGCAGATTGCATTACCACGGTAACGACTTAGCCATCGCATTTGATTATAATTCTGTTTACTGAAGCTCACAGGTACAATTAAGTGCTAATATCAAGCACTAGAATGCGAGCAGTACAAATCGGGTATATTAACAAAACTAAATCTCAAGGCCTTGTCCAGGATATCTCTGTCCACATCAGTGTAAAAAGAGCTCTACGGATAAAAAAAAAATGCTAATCCTGTCCCGAGCGTTCTCATATTTTCAAATCACTGCCAGTTAAGATCTTTTTAATGAGGCTTTTCTGCAAATCATGGGCAAAATCAGCAAGCGTGATCAGTCAGGGTTAACACCGAGAACAAACCATAGAAAAGCTCTTTATTGTCTGTCTGGAGATTACAGGAAAAGGAAAAGGAAAGTTTGTCTTTCAGTCCATATATGGAAATGCGAGTGGCTCTGAGTGGACCGTAAATGAGGCCATATATGGAATTCTTCAAGAAGAATGGATGAAGTCATTTACACTATTGGCTAGCTGTCATGCGCTAACCTGACAGGATTTCTCAGAGGGTTTTTAAGTCATATTAATAAAAATGTCCATAAGATTCACTGCTAACATTAGCCAGCTAACTAAGATGATTTACCTGACAGGATTTCTGAGAGAGTTTAAAAAAAAACAAAAAAAAACTACTTTAATAACATTCATCAAATTTACTGATAAGCTGAGCTAACCTGACAAGATTTCAGATTTTTAAGTCATATTACTAAAATAAGATTCACTGCTAATATTAGCCGTCTAACGAAGATGACTTAAGCTGACAGGATTTCTGAGAGGGTTTTTTTTATATATATATAATTTTCATAATATTTACTGAAAAGATGAGCTAACCTGACAGGATTTCTGAAAGGATTTTTAAGTCATATACAAAATATCCATAATGATCCCTGCTGCTATTAACCAGCTAATTAAGATGAGCTAACCTGACACGATTTCTGAGAGGCATATTTAAATCACATTCATTAATGTTTAGAATCTACACTGACTGCAAGATAGCTGTCATGTCACAGCAAACCAGTGACTCCATTTCCCAGAATGCACCGCAGATGACAAACATAGCCGACTACTACTACAACTCCCAGGCTACGTCTGAAACCACATACTTACCTACAATATAGTAGATGAAAAGCAGTACGCCAGAGGGGTAGTGTGTCTGAATTCTCAGTAGGCAAGAAACAATAGGTGAGAAATACCTGGATGGCGTACTGCATCCGACGAGATTTTAGAGTATGCAACCATAGACATACATAGACGCTGCATTGTCCGCTGGATCATATGTCAACGTCGCTGCCATATTGGTCCGGGAAACAGTAATAAGTCTATTATATCATAAACTAAATTGTAAATTGCAACCATTGTCAGTGGTGGCTGGGCGGTTACTGATTGGAAGGTTGGGGGTTCAAGCCCCAGCACTGCCAGGCTGCCACTGTTGGACTGTTGAGCAAGGCCCTTAACCCTCCGCTCTGACCCCAACTTCCTGGCATGCTGGGATATGCAAAGAAAAGAATTTCACTGTGCTGTAACATATATGTGACCAATAAAGACTCTCTATCTATCTAACAATAAACCGGGAAACAGTAATAATCTATGATATTATAAACTAAATTCCCCATAATCAAGATTTTCCTCTATACTGCCATTTTTCTCCAAACCGACGTTTGTAACAAGCTCCTCGTTTCAGCTGAGCGTGTTGTGACATGTTGTGCATCTTACTGTAGTTAGTTGGCTAGTTAACTTTTCTCACACTCTGAAGGTTTCCCAAAGAGAAACAGTTGAGCAGTCAGTGGGAAGTAGCTGTAACAAGGGAAGGTGATTCCGCAAGTGAAACCTCCATGCTGTGCAGTGAACACTTCAAGCTGGAGGACTTTGACAGTATAGATCAGACAGTCAGGATTAGAAATGGAGATAAACCACCTGTCTCCAGTTTCCCCACTCATCTACAAAAAGTAAGTGTATCGATAGGCTGTAATGATTTAATAGCTTGTCATCAAATTGTGGCTCATTATTATTATTATTATTATTAGTAGCAGTAGTAGTAGTAGTAGTATCATCACAAAAATGTTTTTACCACTGTAAATGTAAATGTTTTACCAGATCCATAAAGTATTATCTTTGTTGTAGTCTGTTTTGGAGTATATCTGTATCTTTTTATTGCTAATAAAATATAGAAAGCAGATTGACTGCCAGAGTCTCACTATTCGATTTGTATTTGCCGATTTTGTTCTATTTTGCTGCAGCGATGGTCAATTATTAGTACTAAAAGAGGCACTATTTTAATTTTTTCTTTTTTTCTTTCAGTATTAAAAAAAAAATGAGCTTTGTTAACAGAATTCTGAACTGGAGCAGAAGAAAAGCTAAAAGATGTGGTTGAAGACATTTCCACAATGAAAAAAAATTAAAACTTTATGGACATTTCATGTACATTAAATTATATTACATTAGGGACGTTTCGGCACTTATTAATCAAGATAAACAAACCATATCTATGCTTGACCAGAGTTTTTACAATTCCTCATGGCAATGAATAATTTTCCAGAACTATTTATTTTGTATTCCACCTAGATCATAAACAATTGAAAATGTTTGAGAAATGTAAACGTTATTGTGCTTTTTATCCAGAAAAACCGCAGCTCCCCTGTTTACTTGTATTTGTTTATAGGGCAGACTTGCTCGGATCAATATGGTGGATATGTTGAGTTATCGCAGCAACGGGCCAAAGCGGCCAATGCAGAGTCTATGTATGCAACCGATGGACACTACACGAGTCAAACAATCCCATAATGCAATGAGACTGGCTCAGAAAAAATTTGGAAAATATTATATATTGTAATTTTGTTATGGTGAGTGAAACGATTGAATGAAAATGCCACAATACTTTCACTATTTTCACGGGTGACTTATTAGGGCATAATTTTAACGCTGTATTTTTTTTGTTCGCTTACAAAAAAAAAGTCAAAATATAATGAAATATGTTGTATTTTATTATTTTTTCATTGTTGATCAAATATTAGGACAGTTTTTATACTATTGAGGATACTTTAGAGATCCATCCATATTAGATATGTACGCTGGGTCGCTAACGACCCGAATATGTAACAATGATTGGAGAAACATTTAAGGGTTAAGTCTATAACATTGACCATAATGATCACTATTTTGAGAAGGTAATCATCAACATTAGAGTTATCACTAACCTTAGCTGGCCAGCTTGTTGCTAACATTACTTCTTGTTGTCTGCTGGCTAGCTTCTTGCTAAGACAAATATGTCCTCAGCATCTCACACAATCAACCCCTCAAATGATGTATGAATACTGAAATCTAATAATCATCACTGTCGTGAATTTGGGAGGTAAGACGTTATACGTTCCAATGTTTGGGACAGAACCTAATTGAACATATTATGCAGCTAATTGGTCACTGTGTCATCAAGTTCAAAAAGAAATTTAAATGATCTACATGCTAAGTTCAATGTACAAAAGATGAAGACGAAGTTCAAATGCGGGGGTGGAATATGTTATACTATTAATTAGATCACGAATTGAATATAAAAATAAAAGTGCCAAATGGCTTCTTCTCTGTGCTGTTTGTAGAGATCAGAACACATGCAAATGAGCAAACGCTGGTCCCAATGAAGGGAATCCCTAGATACATAATGTCTAGTTGCTTTGGGCATTTTTCCAGGGCACATCAGATTTCATGATTCACCTGCTTAGTATTGACACTTAGTTTGTCAACCAGCTTTTATATATATATATAAAGCACAACGTTGGCAGCGAACAACCAATAGCCTTCAACGTGGAAAAAAGCAGAAAATATAATGCGAAAATATGAGGAATTGAAATCTACACTAACCGCAAAAAGCGCCACTGCTCTGGTTGCCAAAGCTCGAGAAAATCGCTGGCGGGACATTTGCGGATTGTATAAATGTGTAAGTCAGTTGTACATAAGTTTATATTCTCACAATAAGAATAAACGGATTGAAAACTTATAACCCCGAAATATTTCATGTAATTTCATTTAATATAAATGAAATTAGGGCGCACGGTGGCTTAGTGGTTAGCACGTTTGCCTCACACCTCCAGGGTCCGGGGATCCCTGTGTGCGGAGTTTGCATGTTCTCCCTGTGCTGCGGGGGTTTCCTCCGGGTACTCCGGTTTCCTCCCCCAGTCCAAAGACATGCATGGTAGGTTGATTGGCAGCTTGGTAAATTGTCCATAGTGTATGTATGTGATTGTGCCCTGCGATGGACTGGCACCCTGTCCAGGGTGTACACCGCCTTGTGCCCGATGCTTCCTGGGATAGTCTCCAGGTTCCCCGTGACCCTGAAGAAGGAATAAGCGGTTGAAGATGGATGGATGGATAAATGTAAATAGTTAAATATTTATTTAACTAATAAATATTTATTTACTATTTAACTAAAAAAATGTAAAATTAAATATTTAAAACATAAATATCAATTTGTGAAAATATATTAGGCCAGGAATACCACTGCATGCAGTGTACCACCACAAAGCAATACATACAGCGTGCGGTAGTAAGAGCTTCGACATGTCAGATTTTTAATGTGCGGCTCAAGAAGCTAACAAATATGAGATTCTATCCACAGAAACTCGATATCTTTCATGCACGTAAGTATTATAGAAAACCTGGGGATTTTGTCTATCCCTAAAAACTCTTTCTCTGCAATGTGCTCTTCTTACAATTTGTGCTGAGAAGTCGAATTAGTTGTGTCAGAAAGATGCCTTTCTGCTCACACTGCATGGAGTGGACTATCTTTAATTGCCCTTTTACTGACCTTACGTGACCCTGAGAAAGTCTGTATTATCATTCAGTCAGACTTTTGTTTGCAAGCTGTCCCTGTCTCTCTACAAGGAGGCAATTACATTACACAATCCCGGTCGCAACATGTCTGCAGCCCCCCAATACCACTTGCCCGCCAATCCTCGCCCGAGAAGCCACATTCAAAGTTAATGCAAACACGATCAATCAAAATCAACAAACAAAACTACTAAAACGCATTGATCCGTATTATTCTGGCGTCTCCGAAGCCACCTAAACTAATTGTGCCTCAGGACAGAACCGCTCAAGTCAATTAATGTTATGGCTCGGCTGATGGCTGGCCCAGTTAAACAATGATTGGTGGCTGCCATTAGGTGCTCGCAAATGCTGTTTGCGTTCTACTTTGACGCACATGTGAAAGAGATGAGTGATGACGTTTGCTGGCAGTAGATATGAACTAATAAACAGCGACAGGGAGGAGAGAGATCTGCATGAGCTGGAGTATGTGACGGTTGAATAAGTCATTCCTTATTAGCATTAAACCCAGCTGTATGATATGTGTCAATAAATAAATAAATAAATGGCTAAATTAATTCTATTAAATACAGAAAACACCATAGGGATGTGTGGTGCGAAAAGTAATTGACAGAAAGATAAAAATGGGAGCTGATTTGTTTTTGTGGTTTTTTTTTGTTGGTGATGATGAGTGAATGATGAATCATAGGTGCATGGTCAAACTGATAAAAAAAAATATATATATATATATATATATATATATATATATAAATAAATTGAATATAATAAAGACATATTCATTCATGCATCTATGCATCCTGGAACACTGGTTGTGCGGCAGGAATACACCCTAGTCCATCAAAGGGACTTCGGGACTTTATTCACACACTTATTCACACCTCGCAATTTAGCACCACGTACCAGTATATTTTTTGGGGAGGCAAGAGGACTGAACTGAGTACCTTGCTAATCTTTATTATTCTGTCAAAAGTGGTGAAACATTCCAAGTTACGTGGTCCAACCCTTGTACCCATCGATGGCTTAATACTGAAAAAAATGATCAGATAAAGAAAAAAATGGCAGTAAGTAAGAATGGCATTGCAACAGTCTTAAAATGGTTCTACTTGGGAGATTTTCTGAAGGACAAAACCCTCTGTTGTAGGGTTCTACTGAAAACCTGATCTTTTAAGACCCTTACCAGATGGTTCCTGGCAGTGACCACATTCAGGGGATTACGAATCCACTAGGGAAGAGCGAGATGCGGAGGGACAGCCAATATCAACCTGCAACATCAGATCCGACAAGATGGAGCAAAAGCCAGGTTGGGGTCTGACCCAATATTTAATTGCAGGGGGTGGCATGGAGATGTCCCTGCCACTGCTCCGACACCAGGGGATGTTCCGGGGTCAAAGGAGGGCAGCGTTGTTGACTGGTGGTACCTGGCTGATGACCCTGCAGCTGACCTATGCTGTATGGAACCAGTGGCACTGATTATGCATTAATGGTGCCAGTGGGGCTTGACACAGCCTTAGTCACTGGGAAGGACCGTATGGCTCTGGTTGTGTTAGGCAAGCATGCCTGACGGGTATTAGGTGTAACACGAGAAAACTATATGGAACCAGTGGCACTAAGCATGCATTAATGGTGGTAGTGGGGCTTACTACAGCCTTAGTCACTGTGGAGGCCTGTATGGTTTTGGTTGCATTAGGCATGGTGATAAGGCTGAAGGAAGAGCAGTAATCCTATGGGCACCAGTGGAGGTGCGACAGACAGTAATGCCATAGTAGGTCAACATCTACCTGTACAATCAATATTAAGAAAGAGACACCCCAAAGAACCTCTAAAAGATCTCCCAAAGTACAGCCATTGTACAGTATGTTGCAGGTATGGCCAATGGAAATACCAAGGAAAAATTCACTACAGACAAACCTAGGGTTAATTTGGCATATTCATACTCTAGATTCTGGAAAACTCAAAATGCTCACATTTGAAACTCTTCAAAGAACTTGGAACAGGAACTGCAAGTGTCCAAGGGCTAAGAAACAGTGTACACATGGTGCCGAAGGTAAGAAAGTTCAAAATAATTAGTGGTAACAAGAAGTTGCTAAAAACAATGAATTGTTGAGCCAAGACCAAAACAGGAAAGAAGAAAACAATAGCACTGTTCCCATAGGAACCACCGAATCATACTAAGATGAAACCCCATTAAAATTAAACCATTCATTGATCGTCTCTCTGTAGCTCCCTTAATGGTAACAACTGACCACTAGTGCCCTGCTTATGACCTTCTCAGAGGCCTCAATGTGTGTATGTGCATGTGTGTGAGAGAGCGAGAGAGAAAGACAGGGAGAGAGCGAAAGAGAGAGTCCTTAATTGAATGAAGTCAAAAGCAACAGAGACCAATTACCAGTGTGGTCAAGGCTCGTCAAATCTTGTGTGTCGAGGGCCGGGGGTGCTCCTTGGTGCATTGTCACCGTGTGCTGTGGAATTCCTTTGCAATTAAATCAAGCCTTCTTAGAAAGCACTTTACAAAATTACCCTGTTTTAAGAAAGAGTGAAGAGCAGCAATGTGTCTTAACATCCGACCCAACAACTTATAAATCAAGTTTAAGCAGCGGGTTTTATAGGGAAGGAGCTTTACTGTCAGTCAGGACTGTTGCATGAATATAGTTAATCAGTTGTACAGTATAAAAGACAGTGATATATGCACAGTTACTCACTAACAGGCAGGCTGGATCAGCCAGTGACCCTGAGGATACATTCTGTACATTTCAATTAGCAATGCCAGACCGCTATGTAACTTGAATTACACCACAGATGTGTTGAACAATGAACAGATCTTTGACATGAAGTTTTCTCTAAAAAGTAATTTATTTAAAAAAAAAAAAAAAAAGGAGAAAAAAAAGTAAGGAGTATCCATTGTCAGTGCTTTGTGAGTACGTTTTCTCCCATTGTTAAGGATAGAGGAATTTGTACTGCGTTTGTTTTATCTTATTAACATCACAAGAGAGATGAAGAGGGATGAAGAGAGCAAGAGAGAGATAGAGAGAGGGAGAGAGAGAGAGAGAGAGGAGATACTGGTAAGGGAACGACTTCTTATAGCTACTATTACACAGCTGATAACTTCTGATAACCTTCACGGACATTGCACAACAGTAAATATAACTATAAATTGATCAAATGTATAATGTGACATTCCTTAATAAATGAAACATTGTAATTGTTGACAAATTAGAGTGACGTGTGGGATGTGCTGCTACTGGAAAATAAACAATATTGCATTTGTGACGGTGACTTTGGATGCATCGCACCACTCTGTTGTTGATTATTTTCCATTAAGACCATGGCTCTTCCTGCAATGGACTGGCACCCTGTCCAGGGTGTACCCCGCCTTGTGCCCGATGCTTCCTGGGGTAGGCTCCAGGTTCCCCCGTGACCCTGAAAAGGAGTAAGAGGTTGAAGATGGATGGATGTATGGATGGATGGATGGACCATGGCTCTTAGTGTTTCCTTACATCATACTATATCCAGGGATGGCCAGTAGTATTTCTGAAACATGGATTTAGTGAAGACCACCAATAAACAGGGTGTCCCAAAAGTCTCCATGCATAGGGGAAATGAACACTTTTTGGCAAAATGTCTTCCATCATTTTTCATACTTAGTTTATATATATACACACATACATACTTTTTTTTTCCAGACAGCTTTTAAGAACCCCTTTGACAATAGAAGGACATATTAAAATCATTCTCAGTGCTGGATCGGGAAGGTTCCTTTAACAGGAAACATGCCACATCACATACGACGCTGTTGCCAAACTTATTACCAAATTCAAAACGACTGGAAGTGTTGCGGACCAACCGAGAAGTGGACGTCCACGAACATCCACTGACGAAGGCACAGCCGACGTGGTGCTGGTAAACAGTACATAGTCCCCTGTGTATGGAGACTTTTAGGACACCCTCTAGTTTCTCGTTTCGAGTAGTCATGTATTTTAAACGTGTCTTGACATAATTCAACAACTGCCCTCAGGCTTAGACGTGAGATGTGAGTTTAGAGTAAACAGATTGTCTGCTCTTTTCTCTGCAGAGGAAAACCTGCTGAAATGTCTGTCAGGCATAATCACACATACGTATGCTACGGATGCACTTGATTTAAAGAGCGTCGCTGACATGCATATGATTTGCACTAGCAATTTCATTACGGATTTGAGGTTTATGTTTACGATCTTGGTAGATGGATTCTCGTCAATGAAATCTGTTCACGTGGAAAACAAATCTGCTCATGAACCACAGAGGTCCTCATGGAGTGAGGACTTTGAGCAAGTCGACAGGTAGATGCACGTTACGTCCTGACACTGCTGTCACGGTGGTGGCATACACGGCACTGGAATACACACACACACACACACACACACACACACACACACACACACACACACACTCACACACACTCGGCAATGCATTGTGGCTTTGCTTTGCTATACTGTGCAAATGGAATACCCTTAAGTATCTCTCATGATGTGTCTCCAAGTGGCGTAGCTTTTACAGAAATGGGATCTGAAATGCAATTCTTGGGCTGTACATACTTGTGTGTGACCGACCGTGAGTGTGAGATGGTTCATAAAGAGATAAAAGGGGGGTCCTGCCTTAATAGTTGTGAATTTGTATTCATGCCCATGTGTGTTAGACATTCCATGTTTCATATGATGTCCACTTCTTCCTTCAATTACAAGTCAAAGCCAACAGAATGTGATCTGGGGAGTTTTTTACACTTGGGAGAGTAGGGATACAGTAAAATATATATATATATATTTTTTTTTTGTAATGATAAAATAAATTTGTATTAATGTTCCATGTATTTTTTTTTATAACAGATTCAAAATGTGTTATTTAAGAAAGGAAAAAGATATAATCATTGATCTCTGATATATATATATATATATATATCATCCTATAATTTGTAATGGTTTTTATATTTATAATATGACTTGTATTAGTTTTAATGGAAACTATAATGTTCCCTGTGTGTCTCTACTGGTAATTTGTTGCCTTCTATTGGTGGGATGTTATGTCTAGTGGATTCCATTAATAAAGGTAATGGGTTTAATAGTTAACAGCTGATGGTTTGTAATGGTATTTGTAGTGGAAACCATTATAATTTCTGGGATGGTTTTGACTTGTTTTTTCAGTGTTTTTCAGTATAATTTCCACCCTGGGAAAGTTTTCAGGAAAGGATTTTTCAATGATATGGATTGCAACGAGGAGTGTCACAGGTCAATCACAAGTGTTATAGATTAAACGCACTTTAATTGAACAGTTTTGCACACGTACATCTCTTAAAACGAGTCCTCAGTTTTTTATGTAGCTTGCTGATTCTTGCTCATGGCATTCAGCTGCAACTAAATGTTTTGCCAAAAGAAAAACAGAATGAATATGACTGATATTTAAATGTTCGACTTCATTTATTTTAACACCTTGTAATCGAAACTGGGAATCTATACGAATCGGAATCGATACGAATCGGAATCGAAATCGATAAAACTGAAATGATACCCAACCCTAGTCAGGACTCATTTTCCCACGGCCCTATTCACTTTACACACCAAAGACACATTTAAATGAATAACAGCGTACATTAGTTTAAAATCCACCCTTCAGCCACTTGAAACTGATGAAAGCGTTGAACTTGGGAAATTAACTAGGTTACACATGCTGAACCCCTCGTTTGTGCTGCTCTAAAAATAGCTGTTAGTCTAAATCCATACTCTCACTTATGCTGAAGCCTAACTCCAGCTTTAAATCACCACACTGTATGTTCATTATGTGCCATATAAATCTGAGGAACGTAGGACCCATAGGAACATAGATACGACCCCACCTTAAAGACATTTCATCTTTTATATGGACAATGATAGTGGAAACATGATCAGACTGTAAAGTACATCAACATTTACCTCAGATGTGTTGATAAAGTGACTAAAGATTACACTAATTTCACTTAGCATCAACCACAAACCAAGCTTCAGTGAGGTCCACCATATTGTGACGTGTATTTTGTGTCAGTGTACACTCTCAGCTGTCTGGAAATGGTTGGTATATTAAAGAGTGACTACATGAATTGACCAAAACTTTTAGTTCCTGAGCTATATAAGCCTGTGTTACGTCCAAGCTAGCATTAGTTAGCTAGATTAGGCACTTTGCATTAAATAAAAGAGCTAACCCTATTCAAAACACCTAGTTTTCGACTCATGAAAATGTACATAGGTAAGCTAGCGAGTCATCCATGCTGTAAGTACAATAATCAGTACAGTGATGTAAACAATGGGCAGCAGTTAATGTGAGCTAAAAGATGGCTAATATCAAACTCCACATAAATTTCCCAGTGTAAACATGTACTCCGTTTTCTTCCCTTCCATTTAACAGGCAGCTTGGGCTGTAATTAAAAATCAGGAGAAGCCATAGCGTTGAGTGCCGTAATCACAATTATTATCGTCAGAGTAGATAGGAGAGCGCTTTTACATTTGAAGCACGCAGACTTCCATCTGTTTAATTAGTGTGAAGGATTGTATGGGTGCACGTGCACACGCACTCGTGTCAAAGCTTCGGACGGTCGTGCTTTCTCATCCCCGACCCAAACGTGCACACCCCCTTCAGTCTTCGTCACCTCGGTGAAAGATGGCTGTCGTACGCTCCGTCAGCTTTTAATATGCGCTGCTGGTCATTTGTCGATTCCTCCTGCCATCCCCTCACATACTACAAGGAAGCCTCCCATCTCCCGTCCTCATGATTTCTTTATGACTTGTCTCTGTGGCCCACGTTCCAGCATGTCTGTGATTTCCCCCACGTCTGCGCTTTTCCCCACACGTCCCCGTGTGTAAGTTCTCTATTACTCTAGCTCACCTTGGACTTCAGAGAAATTTGAAGGCATTGCTATAGCTTCATTTCCACATGACTTCTGCTAACGGGAGATATCAAGGCAGACGTTATCATTTCCTTTTTTTTCCCCGAGTCAGTTTAGATTGCAATCGATTTCCAGCAGCCTTGATATGAATGTCAGGAGCGAGATGAAGTAATAGATCATGGTTTGAATGTTGAAATCTGCCCAGACCGCAAGAGTGTGAGCACTACTAAGATCATTACTTAAAAATGAATTATTAAAAATATTTTAGTTGTTTATATCATAATATCAGACTGGAATATCCTGATGTGTCACCTTATATTCAGTTCAACACATATACTCCTAAAGACAAAGTGAAATAGAAATTTGGACACTTGTGATATACAATGTGATATATTTCCGTAGAAACCGACAAGTCAATCAGACTGACCCTATTGTTGCTTGTGTAGGCGCACTGTCCACAAAATATTTCAAATGAATCAACCCACTACATGATTTATACACATCACTTTTGTTTCAAATGGATTTAAGTTTGAATTCCGTGCGAAATGCTAGACTTGTTCACATCAAAATCTATGGAATCTAGGGATTTGAAGATTTGTCCACAATCGGAGACCATCTAACCTGACTGAACTGGAGACATTTTGCATTTTTGGAAGAATGGTCCAAAATAACTTCAGCCAGAATTCAGGGACGTATCAGTGGCTATAAGATGCGCCTATATGTCGTTATTTCAGCAAAAGGAGGCTCTATTAAATATTGCTGTGATCATTCAGAAATTTTGCACCGGTCTGTTTTTGTTATGCCTCACATTACATTGTTTCTGTTGATTCAATAAATGTTATTTCACGTTTCCATAAGGTATAAATTATATGCAAATGAAGTTGCTGCTTTGAAATCCCAGCCGATTTTAAAATGAAACTATGATAATTATCAGGGGTGCCCAAATTTTTTTTTTGCATAAAACTCTATTTCTGCTCTCAAAGTCTTCTTCAAATGCTAGATTGTGATACCTTCACCCCTCGCCTGTGGAGGCTGTTGGTGATGTCACGGACTGTTGTTTTGGGGTTTTTCTTCACAGCTCTCACAATGTTTCTGTCATCAACTGCTGCTGTTTTCCTTGACCGACCCATTCGGTGTCTGCTTTTCAGTATACCAGTGGCTTCTGTCTTTTTAAGGGCATTCCAAATTGTTGTGTTGGCTATGGCCAATGTTTGTGTAATGCATCTGATTGATTTTCTCAGCTTCAAAATGGCCTGCTTTTCTCCCATAGACGGCTCTCTGATCTTCATGTTCGCTTATCCTTTTTAACAACAAGTGCAGTCTTCACAGGTAAAACTGAAGGCTAAAACCAAAAGATGTTCAGAGCTATGTATTGTTTAAATAAAACTAACAGGACACACCTGGGTATCAAGAAACACCGTCAATTTGATTGGCTTTTGAAAAAAAACATGGAGTCAGATTTAGATGCATGTCTGGAGTAAATCGCGGGGATGACGTATTATGCCTAATAAAGCATCTTGATAATGCTTATATCAGTATTGCCGCAGCTTTAACTCAAGCAGTCTCAGCATTCTTTCCTTTGATAATCGTTAGGAAAGGGGGCGGTACAACATCACATGATATGATTAGTCATAAATAGGCAGAAATAGCCACACTTTAGTTGATTACTGACTGAGTGATTAATGTGAATGAATTGTTTTGATTTCAGGTTGTTGTTAACAAAGACATCTGTGTTTTTCCAACGGATTGGCCTTGAACTTTTGAAAACGTACTTAAGGTGATTCCTAATGAAGCTGATGGAATGCCAAGCTGTCATCAAGGCTACTTTATAATTCACTGTATAATTCCATATTTCATATGTTACATCGTAATGTCTTCAATATTATTTCGATATTATATATAATGGGAAATAGCAATAAAAGGAAAAAAAAATGAAGCCAATTCTATGAGTCAATGTAGTTAAATATTTGTCTGATACTGATCATTATATTTATAGTTCCATAAAAGTGAATTAGGTATTAATGTTTTAGTTCATGTAAGCCTCTCCTGCTTGCTCTAAGTTAAATAAAAATTGGTGCAAGTCATCAGGATAAATGTAATTTTCCCTCTTCACACCGGTGGCTCGGCGCTCCACTTGATTGTCTGAAATACTGATTAGTAATTCAGGTTCGGTCCAGGCGGCGGATTTGAATATTGAGTGTTTTTGTAGCCTGGTGAAACGAAAAGCATGCCTTGACGGGGAAAACTGTGCCTTTTTAATTGGAGCTCCAGTTAGTCTGTGTGAGTTAACTTAGACTGTGAGAGAGAGAGAGAGAGAGAGAGAGAGAGAGCGAGAGAGAGAGAGAGAGAGAGAGAGAGAGAGAGAGAGAAGAGAAAGAGTTCTCCATTTCCTGACGCCTTTTAAAGAGGCTTATTTTTATTTGCGAGAACACAAAGCTCCTGAATTAAACGGACAGGGGAATAGCAATATCCTGAATTTATACTAGGCCGGCACATAACCCGAGTAGCTGCGGTAAATGATCTACACTGAAGGTGTATTCTCTTACAGCTGTAGTTTGAGAAAATGTCGAAAAAGTTGCCTGCTGTCTAGACTCTGTTTACGGATGCTGGACTTGCAGGAGCACCCGGTTTCTATTAGAGAGATATTATTTCTCCTGCATGATGCCACGTTTTTGGAGGATGCAAGTGCAGATAAGGGCTTTTAACAAAGAGAGACAGGTAGACAAAACCACAATAGCGTGGTCAAAACAGGCAATGGGTCAGGCGATCCTCAAACAGGCATAAACAAGGTGAGGCAAGGATCGAGAACAAGAAACAAGATCAAAGGACATGAATCAAAATGAAGAACAGGGTACAAACGCTTGGTATGGTGATAACGCTCAATAGTTCGCAAAGAGCGAACGCTTCGAAAGTCCTTTTAAACTGTGGTGTGGTTGAGTGTGAGATTGGATGTAAGAATGAATGAGTGTTCTGGGAATTGCGGTCCATGGCGTCCATGTTTGTAGGCCGCAGTGCAGGATGGGAAATTGCAACATGGTATGACAACATGGGATTCAGCTGCATGAATGAATACAGGAAAGGGAAATACTCCAGGCACAAGGTGGGAATACAACCTGAGTGGCAATTTTAAAGCATTGACAATCTATTTACTGGCATGATTTTGCGATCTTCTGGGAGGAAACCAGAGAACGCAGAGGGAACCTTCACAGACACAGGGACAACATGCTATACTCCAGACAGACAGGATTCCAACCTCAGGATCGAACTGAGGACAACAGAAGTGTGCAGCAGCAGCACTACCCAATGCACCAGAACCTCGCTGTTAATTTTTTTTTTAATGTCTATTATATCACATTTTGTTCACAAAGCTAAGAAATGATACTTAGGCCATCTATTTTCCCTAATATTATTACAATCGTATCTGTATAAGCTTGAAAGAAAGTGAAATAAATATACAGTAAATAAATATGTTTATCTCTCTCTCTCGTCTATCTCGCTCTCTCTCTCTCACACACACACATACTGCTAAATCTCTCCCAGTGGCCCACTGCATTGACCCACACTACAGAATTTGCATTTCCTTGCACTTCTTCTCATTCCTAAAGCGTGATTGCTAATACCTCTCAAGCCTAAAAATAATTGCTAAAGTGATGATACCAATCAGCTCCTCAAATTAGCGAGCTCATTTGCATCACATAAATAGTTCAGATGTTAATTGCCTTCCGTTTGCATAAGAGAAATGGTGTTAGTGAAAAGAGTTCGTTGTTTGCTCAGCGATAGCAGATGCATTATGAATATTTCATGTAGGATACATTAATATCCTCTTTTTCTCCAAAAAGAAAAAAAAAAAAAAAAACCCAACCCAATTGTCTATTGTCAGTGACTGATGTAAAATAGTCATGGGCTGCATTGTGATGAGCAGAATTGGGTTGTGTTCCAATACTGTTTATCATTTACTCTTACAGATTGTCCTTGATGCTTTCCCGTCAGAGGATATTTGTTACAATCTTAAGGCCTCTGCTAATACTTTCTCAACCCAAGCTGATCATTAGGTGGTTGTTTGCAGCTTTCGACTCGGAGAACAGAGGGATTAAGTTAATATGAGTGTTGACGTCTGGGTTTTTCTTGTTCTTCTTTTTTTAAACAAACCACATTGTCAGTTCACCTATCAGACCAGAATGGGTAAAGACAATGAAACATCGATAAAAGTCTGTGAAAACTCTCCCCTTTCTGAGTTCACGTCTGTAGCCCTGTAGCTAGTCTCTAGACTAAGTCAGCTAAATCTTTTACATTAATGCATGTGATTGGATAACCCAAAACAGAGGATCTGCTCCTGTATCCGATCTGGTTCATGTTTAGAAAAACTTTTTTTTCTAGAGTTGCTGAAATATTATTATTATTCTTTTTTTTGCATTATTTTCAAGATCTTGGTGAAATACTTCTGCATCCTGACTTTTCTCCTCCAGTTCATGACCCCTGCACTAGAGGCTTGTCATGTGTAATAACTTGGATCGGTTATTCTATGAATGGATCTAAGATTGGAAAAACGTCGCCTGGTCTAATCTTCAAATGTCCTGTTTGGGTGACCTGTGCACACTGTAGCCCCAGATTCTTGTTCCTGGCTGACAGGAGTGGAAGTTGATGTTGTCGTCTGCTGTTGTAGCTCTCTGAATAAGACATTGGACTTCTGAGCAGGTTGTCAGTTCAAATCTCAGCACCACCAAGCTGACACTGCAAGGCCCTTAACCCTCAACTGCTCAGTTGTATAATTGAAATAAATGTATGCTGGTCTGGATAAAGGCATCTACCAAATGCCACAAATGTAAATATCTTGTGCATTCTGGGATGCTTTTTTGCGCACCATGGTGGTAAAGAGTGGTTCTTTGAGTTATCGTGACATTCCTCAAAACGATCTAGCCGTTCTCCTCTGATCTCACTCATCAACAATGTGTTTCTGCATGCAGAACTGGATATTCCATCCATCCATCCATCTTCTACCGCTTATTCCTTCTTCAGGGTCACAGGGAACCTGGAGCCTATCCCAGGAAGCATCGGGCACAAGGAGGGGTACACCCTGGACAGGGTGCCAGTCAGAACTGGATATTGTTTTTTTTTTTTATTTACTCAAACGAGCCCATTTGACACCAGCAGCCAGCCCTTTTCTGATGTTTGATGTAAGCTAGAACTGAATCTCTTGACCTGCATCTGAATGATTTTATACACTGCACTGTTGCCACATGATTTTTTTTCGATGGGCCAACTACATATTTATTTTTTCCTCTGTCATCCGTCAGCCATGTTATGAATTGATCTGATCCTTGCATCCTTGAAGCTCTTTTGTGTGCTAACACAATACGGATCGAATTTTACTCAACTCTATCCCGGCATCTCCTGCCTCTTCCACACTCCCAAGAATCAGCATCTGTACTGAAGGAATCATTTACAACAGTGACCTTATGGTAACATTCTGTGGTTTTAATTAAGATGGGGCTTCTGTGATCTTCACATCCTTGGTGCTTCAGGTTGTATGCAAGGCCACAAGAAAGCGCCTGACATACTGTATATACAGGAGATAGTTCATGGTATCTAGATAGAACTGAAAATTCTGAAAAATGTGCATACACTTCTTCCATCCATCCATCCATCCATCCATCTTCTACCGCTTATTCCTTCTTCAGGGTCACGGGGAAGATGGAGCCTATCCCAGGAAGCATGGGGCACAAGGCGGGGTACACCCTGGACAGGGTGCCAATCCATCGCAGGGCACAATCACATACACACTCACACACCCATCAGACACGCCAATCAGCCTACCATGCATGTCTTTGGACTGTGGGAAGAAACCAGAGTTAATCAGGAGCAATGAAATACATATATATCGTTTGCTAGGTTCGACATAATTTACTGTATTCTGCTGGATGGGTATCAAGCTAACTACTGTAACAAGAGAATTGGTGAGAAAATGACTTGTACTTCGCACCAAAGACAAACTTCTGTGTCATGACAGGACGTCAGTGCGGATGGTCTAAAAACCATTGTGACTTTGTAACTCACAATAACCATCAGTGCTTCAAATCTGATTATCCGCTTGATTTCACTCATATAAAAGTCAGCAGCAGGATTCAGTCTTCATTACTTAGTCACAGGATTAAAGAAAGCACTTCTACATGTACTGTGCAAATTAGGCATGTTAACTTTTCCTCAATCAACAACATTTATTGACTGTGGATAGTTGGATAGGTTTCAGTAACGATTTAGTCAAACATGCCAAAGATTAAGTTTAATATGCCTTGTACACTGATCAAGGTCAGTGTTTGTAGGCTGCCTGGAATCAGACTAAATTAGATGGTAATTCTCATCTGACCCAGTCGAGCGGATAGACAGATTTATCTGTTTGTTATAAGACTGAGCGTGTAATTAATCACAACAAAAAGCGACGGCTCCTGCATATGAACCACATAAACCTGCATGAGCCTTGCACAAACATCAAACTTCTCTCGTGTATGCTTTCAATGTAGAATGTATGCTCTGACAGAAAAATCACATAACTCGTGAAAATATACGGTAAATAAAACGGTGTGATGGATGAGTGATGCGAAGATTATCTGTGAAAACAAACAAAAATACAAATAAAATTATATGTATAAATAAAAAAGAAATAAAATTAAGTGAAAATAACCATTCAGGGAAAAAATGTGAAATGTGAAAAAAAAAAAAATGTAAAAAATTGAAAAAAAAAAAGCATATAGGAAAATAAACTGTGTTTAAAGAATCACGTGAAAATAAACCATTTTGCAAATGTGCAAAGAATGACGTGAAAAAATAAATAAATCGCGTGTAAAGTGTGCCGTGTAAAAATAAATAAATTGTGTGTAAATTGTGTGTGATATAACTACATTGTATAAAGTATCACATGTGAAAATAAATAAACTGTGTGCGATGAATCACATGTGGAACATGAACTGTGTAATGAATCACATGTGGAACATGGACTGTGTAATGAATCACATGTGGAACATGGACTGTGTAATGAATCACATGTGGAACATGGACTGTGTAATGAATCACATGTGGAACATGGACTGTGTAATGAATCACATGTGGAACATGGACTGTGTAATGAATCACATGGAAACAAATAAATAATGTCTAAAAAATAAATCATACGTGAAAATAACTACACTGTGTGTAATCACGTGAAATCCTTCAAATTGAATCGTTTAAAGCATCACATGAAAAATAAAATAAATAAATTGTGTGTTAAGGATAACCTGAACTTAATAAACGTTTGTAAAGGTTAGGGTTAAGGGTTAGGGTTAGTGGGGTTAGAAACCATGTTTTTAAAAAATGACACATGAAAATAAACGAATCATGTAAAAATCACGTGTAAAAATAATGAATCATGATGGAATAAAACGTGTCAAATGAATCGGGTGGAAATAACTGAGTCAGGTAAAAATATAATGTTAAACAGAAGAATGATGTGCAAATGAATCATACATGTTAAAATGTGAAAATAAATCCCGTCACTGAATCATGTGGGGGAATAAAATCACACGTGAAAACAAATGAATCACGTCTAAAAAGTCACTCGTGAAAACAAATGAATCATGGGAAATGAATTAGATGATAACTAAAAAAAAACACACACATGGAAATGAATAAATTGTTTGTGGAAAAAGATAAAAGTGTAGAAAGTATCATGTGTGATACAACAGCTTCATATATTGGATTTATACTTGATCAAGACATGGCAGCATTGCTAACACACACACACACACAGGTTAGCATCACACATGATAAAGGACGATTATGCTAACAGTTCCCCGTTAGCATTCACGTCCAGATTCCAAATATTTAAAAGGATCGTGTTGACCTCTGTGTGAGAAACCAAAGAATGAAACCTCAAATCAGGGTGAAGGAAACTTGGTAAGAGAGTAAGGTCGGGGACGAAATTCAAGACGGAGACGCTGTGGCTATGGAAAAAGAAGTTACTTGCGTGAGCTCGCCACAAATAGCACTTGGTATCAAAATACTGTGAAGTGGTGTGTCAAAACGCAATCCCTTCTCTCTCCATCTCTGGAACTGCAGAGTCAGCACACGGAAAGTAAAGCTGGAAATAGATTACTGGAGAAAAATGGCATTACTGAAAGGAATGATGAGGTCTAGGGTGGGGTTATAATATAAGTTTTTACACTCTGACAGACCACATATTTGGTGATATTTTGTGACATAGGAAATGTCCGAACACTAAACCTGTCACTTTTGTGACATATAAAAAAATCCTAGCACTAAATTAGATGTTTGGTGATACATTAAGTGCAATGATGGGTGAGGAAATAAGTATATTATATATATATATATATATATATATATATATATATATACAGATTCCAGGGCGCACGGTGACTTAGTTGTTAGCACATTCGCCTCACACCTCCAGGGTTTGAGTCCCATGCATGGTCGGCTGATTGGCGTGTCTAAAGTGTCTGTAATGTATGAATGGGTGTGTGAATGTGTGTGTGATTGTGCCCTGTGCCCTGTCCAGGGTGTACCCCGACTTGTGCCCGATGCTCCCTGGGATAGGCTGATAGACCCTGAAAAGGATAAGCGGTATGGATGGATATACAGATTACAGAATTTGTTGCCAATTCAATACAATAATGCTATCTTCCAACTTTCATTATTGTGTTTGTTTTACTAAGTTACAGCAGCAATAAACAGTCACTTTTTGCAGTCTTTTGCAGTGATGAACTGAGACCTTTTAGCTGTACTCCTGTTCGACGCACGTGAATCGAAGAGGGTTTTGGCTGGATGTACGCTGTGATGACGTCACATGATGCGTCTTGGCCCAAATCTGCGGTAATTTAAAAAAAAATCACAAGACGTTTGCTTGATTTTGCGTTCATTTCTGCGACCGCAGAATCGCTAGATCCTGGAGGGTGTCATGTATTGGAGTGTCGGAGATGGGTGCGAGTGCAGTTAAGAGCTTTATTTGAAGAGAGGCAGACAAATCCAAATCGTAAGGCAAAAAACGTAGTCAGAAACAGGCAAATGGTCAGGCGAATGGCAAACAGGATAAACATATGAGGAAAAAATATGTTGTGATCTACAGAATATCGCTATGTTAGCTTTAGGACTGAAATTGCCGCGAACAGTTGATAACTTCAACAAAACAGACTCCGTGTGAAAACT